>CM060959.1:43103105-43145605 GCA_030765055.1 Mantis religiosa | reverse complement strand
ACAAACCCTCATGGACAACCCTGTCAAAGGCCCTTTTGAGGTCCAAATTAATAATCACTGCAGACTGATGTTCCTGTGCACATTGCAATATACATCCTCTCAAGGCAGCTAACGTATTTTGCAGGGACACTTTCTTTACCGCGGCCTGGAACTCGCTAATGCTATATGGTAGTATATTTTGCATACGACCAACAATTATTTTAGCAAACAGTTTGTAATAACAGTTCAACAGCGAGATCGGTCGATAATGCTCTAAGGACCTGGGTCTCGAAGGTCGTCCAAAATCAGTTGTTGTGCCAGGAAATATTGTTGCTGTACAAAAACTAATAATGCAAGATCGTCATGCGACATATTGTGAGACTGAGGCAACCCTAGGGATGTGCCACCTGAATATATGAAATATTGCATGATTATTTAGCCGTGAAAAGGATTTGCATTCTTTGGATTCAATATAATTTGATACAATCTCTAGAAGATGCTCGTGTCGCTTGACGTACAAAAATGCTCGAGAAATACAATAGCGGTACCTCAAAAGACGTATATAAGATTGTAACAGGTGATAAATCATGGATTTAGGCGTATGAGCCGGAACGTAAACAGTAGTCGAGTGTTTCAAGATGAAGCAAATGCAACAAAAGTTACTCGCACTCGAAGCACTTTTAAGTAAATGGTCACCTGATTTTTCAGCAAAACTGGCCATGTAACAACTGATACCGAAATTAAGAAATACAATGAATAAAGAATCGTAATGAATTTCAAAAGAACATTTTGTATTTGTTACAACACGAACAGGTGCAATGGGTTGTGTCGTTTAACACAAAAAAAAGGAGAAAGAGGGATTCTCAGTGGATAACACTTGACACATTGTAAAAATAGCTACAAAAGGAGTTTTGGTGTGAATAAAGGGGCTTCGAGAGGTGAAAGACATGCAGGTGTGTGAGGACAGGCAGAACTGGGTTGGAGGTCTATTAAGAAACATCTCTGGTTCTGTCTTGGGCGAAGGCAGACCAGAAGCGAGGAGAAGCGGTTCCTACGTAAATAACGAATTAAGTGTCATCGAGTAATAAGCATTCCACATACGATAACTCTAAACAGTGATATATTGGTAACTCTTGGTCAGCAGCGTGCATCAAAAAGACGTATAAGTAATTGATGTGAAAAGCACTTTGCATCACAACAGTGCCTTTAGAGGAATGTAAACCGGTCAGTGCCGAATGGTTTCCCGTAGGGGAGGGGATCCGTCCCCTTTAGCTACCGTGGTGCGGGCACTGCGGACCCCTAGCACTCGTGGTAGAGTTAGATTACTTCCGTAAAAACCCTGGCATAATGCATTGCTTACATTAGGAGCGACTCTCACCACCGATGGGCGTGGCTTAGGCGTGAGGTGATTGGGGAAGTTCCCCGATGCCGTCCAGTAGTCGTCTGCACATCCCTCGAAAACGAGGTTTTTGTTTCGCTTTGGTGTACCGAATGAAGAGACTGAAGAGACTGAACCTCATCTCCTTCTTTATTTTCTTAACCGTCGATAGCGAGACGCCCGTTGCGGCTGCAACACGCTCATTAACCTTATTCACAGGGATTACAAAATTAGCTCCGTCGGCTTCCCGTCGCATAAAATTTAAAACAGCGATAAACTTTAGAGCGATTGGCTGCCATAATGCTCCCCTCTTATGCACTGCAACACTCACAGACAAAAGTAACTAATAAGTTTCACAGATTTAGTGTTGCCAACAAAGCACGTGATAACCAAGTTCACTCGTCTAGATGAGGATACACACTGACCTTTACGCACACAGGTTGACGCATACGGCTGGATGGGAGGGAGAGAGGGAGGAACTGGCATACATGAGGCGCCAAGCGGATATTGAAAACAGGCTCGCCCGCTGAACACCCAGGGCTTTTATGGGAATACGGCTACTATACCTCTGACGTTACTAGCGGAACCTCGGGCCGAACATTCGAGCCCCTCCCTGATAGGGAGTTTTGCACTCGAGGGGGCAGTGGTTCCCGATACCCTGGGAGATCAGGTACGTCTTCGGACGGGGTTGAGGAAAGCCATTAATATTCCCGCGTACTAGGCAGCATAGCTATTAGGTGTGCTAGATCACCAGGCGGCCCCACCGAGGTCATATCGGCAGCCTTCCCATTTTGGAGTTGACGCGCGTAAAGTGGCGCATCCACTTCCATCCCGTCTTGAGTCCACAGGACCAGATGGGGGGGGGGGCTGGTTATTCTCTAGGTCTTGCCCTATGGAAAGAGCCTCAGAGGCGCCGGGCGCCCTTTCGGGACAGCTCGGTAACTCCCTTGGTAGAAGGAGGCCCGGGTCCTTGGTCCTACATGTCCAGGGCTATTGGGAGTAGATCCTCTGGCATGAATTGAGTGCCGAATGGTACAAAACCATTTGTTTGCCAAAACTCTTCGGTAAAATAAGGAAAACCAACATGAACCGTAGGTGTGTTTGTGTGTAATTTACGTCCTCCTAAGTTAAGTCATATCGGACGCTGAATAAAATGGGAGAAATGATGTTCAAATGTGTCCGGGGTCCATGGAGCTGAGAGTCACCCGAAATTCGTCTTTTCAGGATAAGGAAATACATTTTCAAATACCTATATTTTCCTCAAACGGAAAGTTGGTGTTTCTTTTCGCTGCCATGTAACTAAACAGAATGAACTTTTAGTCACTACTTTGTGACACATTTGGCTATGTCTTTACCATATATATGGTTCATTATAAGTATGTAGTTAATTAATATACAATTAAGAAAAAGTTGTCTGAATAATGTCAGCTTTAAAGAATAGCTTAGAAGGACGGGTAGAGAAACTCACGTGGATGCAAAACATCAGATTTTTCTTGTACTTATTTGTAATAGCAGAGTTTTCAGGTTAATTCTTTTGGCAAACGGTAGTTGGCGAAGTAGTTTGACCCACCAAGGTCATCTTTTCTAGGACGAAAGGAACGAAATTATAGGGTCAATGGATTTGAGTGCTTCGAGTTAATGTTCTTTGCTATGGGATCATTCACATTAACAGATGCCAAACGCGGAATTGTCTTGCTTCGTTTAACAAGGTACGGTCCGTTGTAAATCAAGAGAGTCCTTCATGATCTGAATTAACAGCGTTAAGTTGGACTTGATCAGCGTAAAGGAACATGGCAAGGATCTACCACAAGGTCGTTCGCAGAGGGGCAATGCACGACACGCCCCTTTACCAGACGAGCTTCACTTTTATCCTTAAGCACGAACAGGCAAGATATCGTGGTTTCGAATCTTCAGATGGCACGAAGGTTCGTGTTCAGAAAATGTTGTCAGTCGATTTTATTGGTTTATTTTTAAGCGATTAACTTTTTTTTTACTCATGTCTTCATCCTTAATGCTCTTTCAATCTATAAAACTGTTTGTCAATTTTGGAATAGGCTTAATTATTATAAGTAGCACTCTAATTTCATGCGTTTGATTAAGGCAGGCTTTTTTTTAAATTCAAAATTAACTGCATAATATGAGGGAAATTAAAATGAGTATCTACTAGATAGAGTCAATATGAAAAATTCAATGACATGGCCGGAATTTGAGCCACAGATCTCCTGGTTCAAATCCCGGCCATGGCATTGAATTTTTCATGTTGACTATCATAAATCTTAGCCTATATATGGCCATTGTGACGAAATGATTAATTTCAGTCAATTAAATAAAATAATAACAGTTAAATGATGAAGCCTGGGACTCAAGTACTTACGATTGTAAGTCGCCACAATTGGTTTATCTCGAATGCGAGAACCCTTAGTGGTCTATCGGGGACATAGACCAGTCAAATGGAGAATTTAATGTCATGGCGATAAGTTGGCCATGGTAGCTCAATGGGTAAGAGCGACTGGACGGAAACCAGGAGATCCGTGGTTCATATCCAAGCCATGGCATTGAATTTTTCATGTTCACTATCTATCAAAAACCTTAGCCTATATACAGCTAACACTGGGCAACAACAAAAATGTTTCGGGCTTAAAATAAGTGAATTTACATGTATTTCCATCTGCTGAATTCAGAAAACACCATAAGAATGATAGAATAGCTCTTGTTTTGAAGATAAAGCGACATTTCATTTTTTAGGGTGAAGATTTTAAATTTGAGGGAATTCTTTTTTGGGAGTTGACACACCTGTCAAATAACTAAGCACAATCAGAGAGAAATTTTGGAAATTAAGTGATGCAAAAGTTAAGTAAGGCTTTTTTGTGGGACCACAAATAAGAAAAATTGTAAAGGATCCTGCATTTCACCAAGTTTTGGAGGGGAAAGAAAAGGAAGCTTGGGAAGCCTTCAAGGGTGTTCAATGATTTGTAGGCAACAAAAGAGATGACAACTACAAGCATTTGGTGACAGTGCTCCTGCAAATATACCGTAACCTTGGATGCAACATGTCCCTTAAGATCCATTTTCTCCACTCCCGCCTAGGCTTTTTCCCTCCTAGTTGTGGAGCTGTTAGTGATGAACATGGGGAGAGATTCCATCATGACATTTCTGTTATGGAACAAAGATATCAGGGCCGTTGCAATGAAGTAATGCTTGTGGATTACTGTTGGTCTTTGTGTAGGGATTCTGCGGAACTCCATCACAAGAGGCAAGCTAAAAGACGACGAAGTCAATAGTCCACCACATGATTCTCTTCAGACACGACTATCTGCAAAGTATTTTTCCAGCAATTTAGAACTCTTAGCATGTAATTACCAGTTAAAAAAATTAAATGCACTTTCATTGTTGTTAGCATGTATGTAATTAAAATGCATCCTTTTCTCTCAATCCGTTAATATGTAATACTTCCACCCTGTGTATATCATAGAAACTAGAGCTAATAAAACTTTTTCATTGTCATATTTGGTTTTCTTAAATTGACTCATAATGTGCTCGAAACAAACACAAATTATTTTGTTTGTTGCCCAGTGTAATCATCCGATGTGACTTAACGTTGGAGGGCGTAAACAGTAATTGAAAAAAAATATTGATAACTTGAACCTGGGTCATCTCTTCTTCTGGGCATTTACCAGTAAGGTTAAAGTTGGAAAGGTTGAGTGACACTGCAGTGCTATATTCAGATTAATCTACAGATCTTTGGGTAAGACAAGAACTGTTTAATTTGATTCTACATTTTTAATATGACCTTAGTTCTTTCAAATATTCCTATTTCTTACATTTACTTTGGGTATAGATGTAGGGAGGCGTTCTTATGTATTTCTGACAACTGCTGTTGGCAAGAAAACGATAGCCTGATATGAATTCAAATGTTGTAATATTCCTTTGATTAAAGCATAAGAGCTAACACTGTGCTTGCGTTGTCAGAGGTGATTTTGACGCTGGGGTAAGCGCCTAGCTCCTGTAGTTAGAGAGACATCTATACATGTATCGATAACTAGCTTATGGTGCTATTAAGAATTATCTCGACTAAGTAAATATTTTAATACTACACAACATCAATTTTACAAACAGAAGACTAACGTATTCATAGTATAACCTCCTGCTTCTGAAGCAATCAGCTAAAGAACACAGAAGTGAAAAGTAAAGCAATTGCAGAAACTGATACGTTTTCAAGAAGCGCTTTATCAACACCTATACATATTGTTGATAATGTAAGGAGAGTAAAGATTATAATTGTTGATAAGCATATAAGTTAAGTGGACAGAAGCCTTCGTGAAAATCATTTCGGTATTTCAACTTTAAAAGTGTTTACAAAGACAAATAACTGAGATTTTCAATCATATCAAGTTACTACAGACCTTCAAAATACAAAGCAATCTTTCTGCTACAGTTAATTATTTTCTCTGGCTACTGAAATTGAAGATCAATCAGGCTACCACGATAGCGCAGTAATCTAAACATGTGTTTGCATAAAGGTGAACGTGCTTAACGGAAAAATCCGCGATTTTGTAATTACCTCAACAACAGCCAGGTTGCAAACCCAAACGGTGCTGAGCTTGATGTACTACAAGGTGGAACCTGCGGCAAAATAAACAAAAAGATTACCCAAAAGTAGGCTTGAAGCTTCATCCAATTTCTCTTGCTATTTGATGCTGCAATTTCACAGATCCAAAGGGTGCAATTTTCTTCAGCTCGGAATGCAGTTGGAACGTGCGAGAAAGCTCTCGACATGCATGTCGTTATTTATCTTCTGTAGATGACCTTGAACTGATCGTCTCTCCCCACCCCTCCCACTTTCTGCCAAGAAGTTCGTGAGTTGTACTTCATGTTTCCATCAGTGTAATTGTTAGGCCTGATAGCTCCTGGAAACAGACTTGTTACTTGATGAAGTACACTGAGGATATTATAAACCAATGTTCATCATTAGTCTTCTTTTTCTTTACTACTACTGTGACATGGGACGAATTACGAGGGTGTGTCGTAAAGTTTTAATTATCACACTTTAGAAATGAAATATAGAGTTTGTGTTGAGATGTGCTGGTTCGCTATTCCCTGTGTAGATACTATCCAGATTTAGACATATTTCCCAGTGTTTCTTGATCTTCCGAATACTTTGATTGTAGAAGTCTGCAGAATGCGTTTTAAACCACGTTACCACTTTATTGATGACGTCATTTGTACTGTCAAATCGGCGACCACACAACGTATTCTTCATTTACAGGGACAAGAAACGGTCACCTGGTGCGAGATGGGGTGAATAAGGCGGATCCTGTAAGGTCTCGAAGCCACATTCTCTTGTTTTCTGAACTACAACTTGAGATGAATGAGCAGGGGCATTGTCAGCCAGAAGACGAACAACTTTGGAGAGCATACCGTGTCGTTTCTTAATCAGAGTTACTCGTAACTTGTCCAGAAGATTGCAGTAGTATCTGCCAGAGATGGTTTGATCCTTGGCAAGATAATCTGTAAGGATAACTCCACAACAGTCCCAGAAAACTTGAAAGCATGACCTTCCCAGATGACTTTTTCAACTTTGCCTTTTTAGGAAGGTGGGAATCGGCATGTTTCCATTCCATGCTCATGATTTTCGTCTCTGGATCATACTGATATATTTAGGATTCATCCATGGTTACCAGACGATCAAAAAATCATCTTCATCCTGTTCCAAAAGCATCAACATCAGTCTTGAAAGGTCACGCCGTGTTTGCTTTTGGAAAGGTTTAGCCGTCCAGACAGCTTAGACATGTGCAGTTCGTCATGAATAATTTTCCACACACTACCATAACTAAGATGAGTCTCATTCATGATCATTTGGATGGTTGCTTGTCTGTCTTCCAGTATTAAACACTCCACTTTCTTCACTGTGACAGCATTGTCTGTCATTGACGGTCTACCAGCTCTTGGCTCGTCCGTCAGGGACATGTGACCAGTTTGAAAATTCCTTTTCCACCTCACAATAATGTCATACGACGGGTAATCATTTCCATAAACAGCCGTCATCTCTTCATGGATTTACCGGCCAGTTTTGCCCTTCAAATGCGGGAACTTGTTCACAGTACGAGCTTTAATTTTCTTCATCTTACACCTCTATCACTTCCGGCAATCACTGTAAAAAAAGGATGCAAGTCACTGTAACTACCAACATTATGTCCTGAGGGATCAGCGGTGACACTTAAAACTTTTCATCACTCGAACGTAAAAGGTACCGGGTGATACTTGATATGACATCCCTCTCGTACAGCATATTTTTTATTAGTTTGCAATAATGGTTCAGTATATTAATGTGCTTACTAATAATGACTTTGCTGTATAGAATTCATTTGCAAGTTGTCCGTTTTACTCTGTCCTTGATGACGGGCTATAAACACGATGAGTTATTGGTGCTATGTTTCAATAAAAGAAGACACAGTACAGTGACCCAACATTGCTGACATTGACCTTTAATTATAGGGGAAAAAACGAAGTTGGATAACGTTCATCACTACAATAAAGATTCAGTTTGTTTATTTTGTTTTAACGCCATTAACAACCACTAGACAAGACCGCGAAGCACAAAATAATACGTTTGGTTTGCAGCAATTTTATTCCTCAACTTTTTCAAACACGAAGGCAGAGAAGTCATGTATGTAATATTCAGTTTTTAGAATAGTGTTTGCGTGGATGTTTTCAAATTGAAGCTATTTCTTTATGTTCTCACAAAATTAGTACTTTAAGTTTATAATTTACACTTAATATCACCGAAAATGATAGTGGCCTGAAAATAACTTCGAGGAATGTGGAAAATAACCCGTTTAAATAATATCAGTTGCTAGGATGATAACAGTCTTGCCAGAAGAAATGTTTCTTGTTTAAATCTGAGAAAGAACGAGATAGGTTTTATTATTATTTTATTTTATTTATTTTTACCCGCTGGCTGTTACTCATAAATAAATAAAGTTGCATTTCAGCCGAAAATTTATTAGTAAGATTTCACCTTAAATGCACGTTTTGAGGTTCACGAATAAAAATAATTTAGGAAAAGGACTTCTGTAAGGCATATAGCTCCTACATAAAAATACAGTTAAATACCAAGCTTCCAAGGACAGGAAATGGAAATCTTAAAAAAATCTCTTAAAACAAATTAACAAAAATTAAATAAAAAGAACAATTCAAGAAGGCGTGTAAACATTTGCATTAACGTAGCCGCCGTTTTTCTTCGAGAATTTCTGGCGAATGCTGTCAGACATAAAACCAATTCTTCCCTGTTGTCGACGTGAGTGTCGTGTTACCGTTACGATATACTTTACACGCGCCCGAAGTTAAGTGGCGTTTTGTTGGGCGATAGCGCCTACCATGCAACAGGTTCCCCTGAAGATGTTGAGAAGTTCTGATAGAGCATTTCTGAAGTGTCCTGCGAAGTGGCGTAGCGGGCTAAGTCAGCCTGCCTTGGTCCCTCACCACGGAAAGCTGCCCGGGTTCGATCCCACCCATTGGGTGGGGATTTTAGGTCCCGGGTATAGGACCGGTGCCCACTCAGCATCGTGAGGAAAGTGAGGAGCTTACGCTGGGTAAGCGGCGCTAGTCACGGAAACCAACATTCCTGCTGGGGGATGCCGAGGTGCTGACCACATCTCATCCCCGTATCGGTTGGATGATTGTCCACCTCTGTGGGCATGAGGTCGGCAGTCGGATTGGTAGGCCTTGTCCCTCTAAGGGCTGTCGCGCCATGGGCTATTATTATTATTATTATTATTATTATTATTATTATTATTATTATTATTATTATTATTATTATTATTATTATTATTATTATTATTATTATTATTATTATTATTATTATTATTATTATTATTATTATTATTATTATTATTATTATTATTATTATTATTATTATTATTATTATTATTATTATTATTATTATTATTATTATTATTATTATTATTATTATTATTATTATTATTATTATTATTATTATTATTATTATTATTATTATTATTATTATTATTATTATTATTATTTCTGAAGTAGCATGTACTGCATAAGGACTCCAAGGTACATAGCTCCGTGGCAACTCGGGTGTTGAGCAATTGTAGTATGTAGTAACGTGGTCAAAGAGATGCACAACTCGCATTCGGCAAGTGACTTCAAAACAACACAGAGCCAACATCCGTCGTTTGACAAAACCTCCTTATGGTCTGAAATTTCTAAAGTTCATTGCAGAGGTTTATCCTGGTGGAGGATAAGCTAAGTTTGGAACTTTTAAGTTGCAGTACATGTAGGTAGAGTCAACATGAAAATTTCAATGCCAAAGCCGGGATTTGAAACACGGATCTCTTGGTTTCCGTCCAGTCGCTCTAACCCATTGAGCTAGCATGGCCAACGTGACGTCAGGACATTAAATTCTCCAATTGACTCATATATTTCCCTGGCAGACCACTAGGGGCTCTCGCATTCGAGATACACCGTATGTGGCGACTTACTATGTTAAGTATTGTGCTTGAGTCCCAGACTTCATCATTTAACTCTTATTATTTTAGTTAATTGATGGAAATCAATTGAAAATATAAGAGTCAATTGGAGAATTTAATGTCAGGACGGTACGTTGGTCAGGATAGCTCAATGGTTTGAGTGACTGGACGGAAACCAGGAGATCCGTGGTTCATATCCCGGCCATGACATTGCATTTTTCATGTCGACTGTATCAATCCAATACCTTAGCCTGTATACGGCAAGCGTGAAGAAATGATTATTTTCCATCAATTAACTTATATAGCACATATGTTTATTTGTTGGAGTCTGTACACTCGAACAAATGAGAAAGGGAAGGAAGAAGTGGATGGTGTGTCTCACAACTTAGAGCGTGTTAGACTCAATAATTGACATAGCAGCCCTGTCTAAACATTCTAAACTTCACATACTTCTTCCTGCCTCCTCCATATTTTTTATTAAGTTAGTCTGAGCGATACCGGTTTGTGTAATCACTTTTTATTTACTTCAATGTGCGAATATCTATGTCTCTATTCATTTTTTAATTCAAAGTAGATCAAGATGGCGAGGTGTATTAGTAACAAACATTCAGAAAGGAAAACTGTATAATATTCAACAAAATTCCAGCATTTTGAGGTTATGTTCTTTCATCTTCATGTTTATTATTATTGGAACTCTTTGCTACTTCCTTCTGTTTATTTCCAAGCATTAACTGTTTTTTCTTTCTCCCATTGTTGTGTTACATTTGATTTTCGTGTTAGCCATGTTCTGTGCTTTAAACGACCACATTTTGTTTTTACCTTAACCACAACATCGTGCTAACAGCGTGTACCACAAGCTGTTTCAATTGAAAGTAAACTCATGCACTTATTATGCGACCGTGTCTTCTCGACATGCATTAGCAATGGTAATTTATGTAGAATTACTCAGGGCGGGACTCTTCTTACAGCCGCTTCTTACCATTGTGTCCATTTCTGTACAGCGTCAGAATATAACTCTAGGAATGTATACGGATTATCGTCTCTACAATAGCGGCTTGAGATAAAGTTTTGTATTTCATGACGCTAAGATCGGTTAAGAAAACTGAAATATGATAGCAAAAATAAATAACTAACCAAAGTTTCACAGAAGGCATAGCGGTATTCGTAAAATGGTATGCAGACCTTCATGTAATGACAGACGTAAATGCAAGAAGAAAATTCGTTGATGCTGAATGAACCCATCATATAATATATATCTACTACTTCTACTAGATTACAGTAGAGTGAATGCGTCTGTTGAGGCCACATAAATCCTTATAGAAAAAGTAAGGGCTATTTACAAACTTGTAGATTCCTATGATAAAATTATTGTCAAGTGTACAGAAACAAACCGATGGTGTTTTCCTTTATTTATTAGTGGCAGAAACCTCTTATGATCTACATTCCCACACACCTAAGCGAGCCAATCTCTTATTAATTTTAATTCAAGTCCGACACACGCGCTTCAGTGTACAAACAAAAGCCAGCGTAGTGAGTAAAGGGGAAGAACATGGAAACATATGAGTGACTGGAAGATATTTTTGGCAATGATGCTCCATACTGACTCCTGGATAAGCCCATCTTATATTGTTTTGCTGTCAAAAGTCTATTACTCGAATATTATCTTATGGATACAGGCTTGTTTTAGACTAGGAAGGATGGAAAATAGAAGGAAGTAAGGCAAATATCAAGTGGTGCCTTACCGATATGAATCACTGCGCATTATATGGGCATAATTTTATGCACTCTATTCTACATATATCTACTCAAAATGGATAGAAGAATACTGGATCTGGATATACAGAAATAAAAGTAAGTCTATGCCGCAAGCGATAGTGATAAAGTGGAGAAGGAGCTCGACAAAGATGGCACCCATAACTCGCAAAATATTTTAAGTGAAATAGTCTTCATTAATGTGTGGTTAGCCTCGTAATTCGCACGCAGAAAAAGAGTGATACAACGGCCACATTTAGCGAGTAGAGCAAAGAAGGCACTTTGGGCACGCTTACCCTAATTTCTTCATAGTTTCGAACATTTTTGCGAGTGTGTCAGGAGTCTGAAATGTCTTCTTTTTTCTACAGTGACTAACTGGTGTATGCAAATATCAAAATTCTGCAGTGACACATTCTGTAAACATCCTGCAGAAGTTAAGTGATGGCGCCCTTTGAGCATGGTTCTAGGAAACAACTTTCTTTATCTTGCAAGTCAGTTCACAGAATTAAATGTTTGGCTACCCCTTGTATGTCTTTGTTCCTTTTCTTAGAACAAGCATAACTAGTTGCCTTTTCTTTTATGACATCATAGAGGCATCTTGGTTGATGTGCTTGTTATACCTGTGATGTAACTCTCGAAAATGAGTGTTAGGAAAAAATAGCCCTGTATAAAGGAGAGAAGGACGGTGATGAACTAGCACTTATAAACTTCTAATTCGTATTTGCACATTTGGTTGCAGGATTACACGGGTAATGCCACAGTCAGTTGTTTAAGAAGCGTAACTCCGTGTTCTAGATTTAATATTCGGTGTTCTTTGTACGACCACGAGGGGAAAAAAATGACATACGTGTATTACCTTCTCTACTCTTTTGTTAACTGTTGTCACGAAAGTTTATTTATTTATTTCATGTTAATCGAGAAATTCTGTTACTCGCTATTTCTTATTGGATACAGTAGAATTCCTGTAAAGATTAGGGCCTTCAGGGCACTAAATTCCTTTACGAACATGTTGCTTTGTTCCATTTGTTTGGCCAACAGAGAAAAAATAAAAAAATAAATACATTCTCATTTCAGCCAAGTGTGTTTCAAAATATAAGCTAATAAAAGTCTGGGAAATGACTATCTTCAATAAAATTTGTCTGGCTAATTATGGACTTTATGGATTTTAGCTGGTCACCAAAGCTGACAGCTTGAATATTTACATGAATTTGATGCAATTTTGCAGACGGCAGTTAGGCATGGTCTATTTCATTTGAAGAAAGTGTCACATGATCCATTACCTGACGAACCATTAGAGTGTTGGTACATATCCAAGCACTTCTCTGGGCATAGCTGCACGTGTGGCCTACTCAACTTCTGTTGCCAGCAGTCGCGCCAGTAAAAAGTTGAAGTACGTATATATAAACAACAAACTTTTATTTAGATCAAAACTGTTTCTAACATTTTCTCTTGTAAGTGCCACAAATTAAATATGAGACTGAACGCTAATCCAAATTCTGAGTGTTAATTAATCACTTGAGCCTTTGTTTTGGAAACTCTATACGTAAATTTTCATTTTTTCTATAAACATTAGATTATGCCGCTCTTCAAAATAAAATGTTTTAAGGAGAGCTATTTTTGTGTTACCTTTTTGTATCGCGTAACGTTTACTAGATATTAAACATGAAATGCCGTCCAAATAAAGGGGACTTTACTGGCATTTCACAGAAAATTCCCCACACAGTATTTAAAAACTCTAATCAAATGTCATTTTTAACAAAATTTTAGCTATTTTCAGTAAGAATAGAATACTGAAGAGTTTCCTATCCAGGTGAGATCTTTCTTTTTGGAGAGCGATTTGAATAACGAGTCTTTGGAAGATGCCAAAAGTGATACTTTTGGGTTTTTGTTTTTCAGCTTTGATTCTTAAACAGGTCAGGAAGCCTCAATGTATTTCCGGTCTAAGTTTTGGGTGGGATGTTATGTAGAGGCTATTTGTACGTGCTATTTCTCGCTTATCTAACAAGTGGTGCAGAATTCACAGCACACGGTACACTTATAAGGACTGTGTTTTTATTTATATTTTATTTGACGTCTCCAATGTTAAGTCATATTGGGCATTCAATGAAAAGGGTGAAATGATGCTCAAATGAGCCCATGTTTCATAGAGCTTAGAGTTATCCGATATTCATCTTTCAGGATAAGATAAAACCCCGAAAAAGCCTTAATAGATAACCCACCCTGGCCAAGATTCGAACTCGAGACCTCTTAAACATCAGGCAGACATGCTACCACCTATGATACAGAGCCGTAACCTGAGTTTACTTGCTAAACACAGTAATAGATGGAAGGAAAGAACAAATATTTCCATGCCCTGTGTTATCTCATGTCTTAAGCTTGGATTTTTTGTGCTGGGTTCACGGATTTTAGCCAAGGAGTGGGCAAAGTCTCATAGTTACCAAGCAGAAACGTAATTCGTGCTTCAGATTCAATCACAACTCAGTTAACGCTGCATGTTTTATGAATACTTCTACGATTTCCACCATTGTTTTGCATGTTTTCATTTAGACACAACATTCTATAGAATATTTCATTCATTTTTCTTCACTTACAGGAAACATAAAATATATCAAGAACCATGGCCCAACAACTGTTTAAAAAGACGTGCGAGGCAGAACGTGATGTTTCGATTGCTTTCATTTCTTATTTTATGACTGGTGCCCGGATCTGTAAGCACAATAAAATGATGAAATAAGCAAGCAAATAAGCACGAAAAATAGTAATTTGTAATTTATTTCTCATCTTTCCTTTTACAACATCAAATGGAAATACAAAATCAAATACTGAAAAATGCCATATATTCTTAAATCCTGGAAAGCCTACCATGTTGCCCACCATTGACTAATAATTCGGTCCCCATGCACCTAACCCTGGGTTTTTGTGTATTGGAGGCCCTCTACTCCTTTTTACAGATTTTACCATTTCACCTAACCCACTCCATATTTTTCTCTTTATTGTTCTTAGCTATCTCTCTTTAACTTTCCCTAAATAATTCCCTATATTTCTCCTTTCTTTTTCCCTTTTACTGACAAAATTTTTCTAATTACTGCTTCAGCCCCCAAATTGTCCCATTTACGTAGCCAAGCCTGCTCTCTCCATATCTTTGTTTGACTACAATATAATATACAATGGAAATCTGCATTCTCTTCTACACACAATGGACATTTATCTAGCTCCCTCTCTTGACCTATACCTTTCAAGTTTCTCACTCCTGTTCTCGCCCAAGCAAAACCTCCTCGCCCTAACTTACTACATATATCTATATATCCTTCCCTCCCCCAGGAGTTCTTCACCAAAAATAAGCAAATAAAAATAAAAATTTAATCATAAACGTATTCTTTTGGTAGAATTTTTACCTTATGCTTGTTACAGTACACGAGAGAGTTAAAACGGGCTGTAGTTAAAACGGTAAGCTTAACAGGTTTATCTCAAAGTATTGGACATCCTTCTGTACATTGACTAACGAGAGTATCGATGTATGAATAGTATCGAACTCTCATCCCTAGAATCTTAAAACAAAGCTTAAGGGGAAATTAAAATGTCAAATGGATTAAAAATGACATTTTATGAACATTTTGATATACAATTTAGTATTAGAAACGCATTCTAAATATATTTTTTAAAATTCTACTGCAACGGACCGCCATTTTCATCATTTCAGAAAAAAAATGGTAACCAATTGGATTAAATATAGAATATTATAACGTAATTTACGCTGCAGCAATTGGTACCACTACTACTGTGCTGGATAATGCCTGTCAAGGAATAAGTAAAAAGAATTTGAATTTTAAAAGTGAGTTTTTCTTTAAGTTGCCGAAAAAAATGTAACATTTACAAAAATTCACCTTATATAAAAATAGAGGTACATAGTTAAAAACATTGCTTAAAACAGCTCTAAAAATTTATATTTGTAGTAATCCAGAGAAAAGTGCACCTTAACTTAGCAATTTTAACATTGGCGGGATAGGAATTTCAATCTTCGCTTAAGGCATTTCCACATTAGCTGCCACCGACTCAAAAGCAGCAATGGACAAAATGCAAATGCAGTTTTAGATCGATAACACTGGAATGTGAATTTACATGCATTTTCATCTGCTGAATTCAAATATCACCATAAAAATGATAGATTAGCCCTTGTTTTGAAGATAAAGTGACATTTCATTTTATAGAGTGAAGATTTTAAATTTGGGGGGATTTTTTTGGGAGTTGGCACACCTGTCAAATGACAAAACACAATCAGAGAGAAATTTTGGAAATTAGGTGATACAAAAGTTAAGGAAGTCATTTTTGTCGGACCACAAATAAGAGAACTTGTAGAGGAACCTGCATTTGACGAATTTTTTTTGTGGGGGGGGGGGAGAAAAGGAAGCTTGGGAAGCCTTCAAGGGTGTTGTTCATGGATTTTTAGGCAACAAAAGAGATGACAACTACAAGCATTTGGTGGCAGTGCTCCGGCAAAAATATCGTAACCTTGGATGCAACATGTCCCGTAAGATCCATTTTCTCCACTCCCACCTAGACTTTTCCCTCCTAGTTGTGGAGCTGTTAGTGGTGAACATGGGGAGAGATTCCATCAGGACATTTCTGTTATGGAACAAAGATATGAGGGCCGTTGGAATGAAGTAATGCTTGCGGATTACTGTTGGTCTTTGTATAGGGATTCTGCGGAACTCCATCACAAGAGGCAAGCTAAAAGACGACGACGTCAATAGGTCACCACATGATTCTCTTCAGACTATCTGCGAAGTATTTTCCCAGCAATTTAGAACTCTTAGCATGTAATTACCAGTTAAAAAATCAAATGCACTTTCATTGTTGTTAGCATGTATGTAATTAATATGTATCCTTTTCTCTCAATCCGTTAATATGTAATACTTCCATCTTGTGTATATCATAGAAACTAGAGCTATTAAAATGTTTTATTGTCATTTTGTTTTTCTCAACCCAAAATTAGTAGGAATTGCCTCATGAAGTGCTCGAAACATTCAACAATTATTTTGTTGCCCAGTGTAATTAATCTATTCTAAACAAATAGTTTAATTTAAGAAACCCTTCTGCAGATACACTACTTAAGATTTATGACTTATTATTGAAGGTATTCACGAAACCCCCACTGTAAGTCTCATTTTACTATTTTTATTATGACCGGAACTATACCGCATAAAATTAACCATAGAGAATGCAGCAAAGGGAGTCAGTCGTATTTTATAGTTCCTCTATACGTCAGTGTGAAAGGCGACGGTACATAATTTATGCGTATGTAGTCGCTGGGAATAAGTGTTGGATATGCAAAGCACTGCATGGAACATGACACGATCATAGAAAATGCTCTCCAATCTTCACATGGGTGTTACTAGATCATAAAACAAGATCATAAATTTCATTTTACTTTGCAAGGAGACACGCAGGAAATTTTTTATTAATGAAAGTGATTTAAATATGTGTTCAGTGAAGCATGAACAAACCGGCAGGGCCATTACTTAACCCAATTTTTAGTGATTAATGAACATCTCTTAACCGGCCAGGTCATTTAGTACGGTGAATGAACGAAATGTTTAGAATTAAGCATGCATGCCTACCACCTTACAAGAAGTGGCCTTTTTCTCCAGCAGTTGATCAAATATCGAGTTATATTGAACTTCACAGATGGATTGCCAACACAATACAATTAAACTACTGGGCTGAGTAACTTGTTTCCTCACATGTGAAGTGCATGCACCTCATCTATTTCATATGTGTAGTATTTCTACTAAACAAAACACATGGAAAGCACAGTAAGCATTTTTTTATTAATCTTTACCTTATTGATTAAAAGAGGATGCAGCACTGTAAACCCCAAATCCAGCAATTTTCAACCAATCTTGCAGAAAATTTTATCTGATGCATAGTGAACACAAAATTCAAAATTTGGCTTTTGTATCTTCAATAGTTTGAGTAGTTCATTTGTGAAATTCAAAATTTGGGCAAAATTCAAACCGCTCCACGTGGTGAAAATTGTCAAAAGTTTAATTTTTCTATCTCTAAAAATATGCAGATGGTTGTGAAGAAAATACCTATCATATGAATTTCTTATACTGCTTTCAGTTCCAGAGGGAGAAAAAATAAGGCATGGAGCTAACAAAAAGAGCCATAAAATGATTAAAGCTTTGACTTTATATATCAAGAACTTTAAACATATAATAAACATTAAACATGCATATGATAGAAACCTTGGTTTGCTTTCTAAGAACATGTGTTGAAATCAGGGGCGGTTCCTCCATAAGGTTGCAGGTTTGCGCTACACCCACTGATTCTGAATATACAACAGCTGCATTTTGCACATTAAAGCTGTATTTGTTTGCATTGTTTTATATACAAACATGTTTCAATTACGCTTATCGTCTGTAGCTGCCCATGACCGCAGAAGTCGAAATAAACAGTGATTAGCTGTAGGAGCCGTAGGTTTGCAGCGAAGAGTTAACCTAAGATTTCGCCCAAATGTAGGCTCTCTGAGGGGCTTGCGGGAAGTTGAAGAGATGGGAGTGGCTTCTTATACATTGTTTAAATGGAGGTTTATAAACCTAGCTCCTCCTACTCTTAGCAACGGCTATAGCGTGACCTTCAGGCTTAGCTTCTGTGTGCTCTGCTTTTCGAACACAGGGACAATTTAATTAAATGCATGGAGGTTATTCAGAAGAGAACTCTTTTAAACAACATCGCCACACTTGTTCAGGCTTCTGGGTTTATGGCCACTTTGAAAGATTATAATTTTGTATTCTGGCTGTCTTTGTTCTACAAGATCATGTCATATGTGGACATTTTGTACAATCAGCTGCAGAAACGAGACTGCAATGCAACGTTTGCCATCGCCCAGCTAAACGCATTTAAAAGGGAAGTGCAAAAGGTAAGAAATAGCGTGGATATCGAGGAACACGAAGAAACTGCAATTAAGAGGAGAAGAATAGAAGATCATGATGTGAAAAGAAGAGAAGCTCTTGAAGTATGTGACATTCTTAGAGAAGCAAAGGACAGATTTAGCTTCACGGGGCATCTGGTAGCCTCAACTTTGTTTCATCAAGAAAATTTCTAAGACATTTCCAGAGGATTCCCTTAGAGAAACATAAGGTTCTATCCTTTTATCATTGGAACAAAAATTCGTAAAGAACTGACTGTAATTTACAGTCGAGAGGAATTTCGTGGAATGTCCAGCGCTTTATGCTTGATGGACTTCAATAAGGAAAACAATTTATGTGCTACATTCAGCGAATATGTCAAACTCCTCCGAGTACTGTTAACTATGCCAATGTCTACCGCTGAAGCAGAATGCTGTTTCTCAACTTTAAAAAGAATAAAAACTTTCCTTAGGAACACAGTGTCACAGGACCGATTGTCAGCATTAGCAATGCTTTCAATTGAGAGAGATTTTGTTATGAAGATCAGCGACTTCAATGCAAAAGTTATCGATAGATTCGCCAGGTCTAAGGAGAGTAGAGCAGAGAATCTGTATAAATAGGTGAGTCATTACTACTCTGTATTTTATTTTTCATTTGTGCACCAACAATAATTTAACCCAACAGCCGCCACTGGTTGAAATTGTTAGAGGGACTGAATCAAAACTGCATCGTGTGGAACAAAAATGTTGAAAAAACTAAAACTGATTAATGGTATGCGTGGATGGTAGAACGTCTGCCTCACGTTAAAGAGGTCCCGAGTTCGAATTTCGGTCAGGGTGAGTTACCTGGATAAGGTTTTTCCGGGGTTTTCCCTAATCCTGAGAGACGAATGTCGGGCATCTCTAAGCTCAGTGGAACCCGGAGTCATTTGAGCATAATTTCAGCCATGTCATTCATCTTCCGATATGACTTAACGTTGGAGAACTTAAATTACAAACAAAGAAACCAAACAAAAAGTCAATAAATTTTCCAAGCGAAAAAGATCCTACCTATGACCACCTATTATTTATTGTTAGACTATTTCAGAATTTTTGTACATAAATGCACACGTTATGTAATTGGGAATTCATTAAAAATTTATGTTTTTTCACAAGTTGTGCATTTGCTGGAGTTAGGTGACGTAAGATGAGAATGATAAAGGAAGTGACAATATCAGGGAAGGAACTTGATCTACAACAGCCGGAAGAGTTACCACACAATTCCTTTAAGAGAAAGGAGGTTTATCATTACGATGCATTCTTGATAATCTGTGAGATTCTTACTTTCTCCTGATCTTCACTTTCAATAAACAGATGACTGTTGACAAGTGTGGGAGAAGGACTTTCATCTGATCAGTCTGCAGTGTTTTTGGCTCCTGGACAGATTAGAAAAGTGTTTAGGGTCACTCACCCGATTCAGAGCAGACGGTCTTAGTTTCTTCGGCCATAAATCACGTTCCACACGTAAAAGTCGTAAATGGGTATTCTGTCTCCAGACTAACATGCTTATTACGCAATCTGTGCTGGCAATTAATGAACCACAAATCATACACAAAACGATATGTCTTACAAAATAAAAACTTGATTTTCTACTGAATAAAAAGTATAAAAGCTACTTTTCAGCATATAAAAGCAATATTTATGTTGAAAATGTCCATTACTTTCTGAATTTTTAAGGTATACCATACACACGTTAAATATGTATACCTAACATAAATAAACTATTGTAGATAACACATTACTAAATCAGGTTTAGGAACTCTCGGGTCCGGGTTAAATCCCAACTGTCCGGAGTGTTATGATTGTACTCTGATTACGAAACTGTACCTTTGTGACTATCTAAACTGTTCTACAGGAACAATATTCCTAAGAGGGATAAGAGGTACAGAAAAGGGAATTTGTGAATTGTGTGGGGGAAAAGAAAGTATAGAACACTATGTAACAAAATGCAAGAGGTTGCAATATGGAGAAAAAAGGTTTGGGAGGAAAAATGGGAGGAAGTAGAGAAGAGGATAGTAGCTATAAAAATGTTAACAGGAAAGGACGAAAAGAAGGTAAGAAGTATTGGTGAGTTCTTGCAGAAAGTGAAAGAAAAATGGGCAAGAAATGTAAAGAATATAAGAAAGGAAGACGAGGGGTAAGAAAGAGGCTAATTAAGTAACAAGGAGGCATAGAAGTTAAGAGCTACCTGCCAGAGCAGACGACCAGGGTATCATGTAAGCCAAGGTAGCAACAGGGTAAAGTCTGGGTTCCCTTTAGCTTCCACCTTCCTGCCATGTATCACCTATTCACTCAACCGAGCACTGCTATTGATATTGCAACCCAACTGTTCGAGAGTGCCTGTGCATGTTGACATTCCTGTGCAAGAAATACATCAACTGTTTAACAATAACAATTATCATTGTTATTTTCATTAGCTTCATCCATGCATCCTCGTGATGGTCTCGAAGAAGAAATTTTCTCCAATGTTTTTTGAAACGCCCCAGCAATGTTTGGGTTTGAGGGTGCCATCGAAGCATGTCTTAGAATTATACAAGACATCCGTTGAAAGTCGTCCATCCAGTTCTGGTAGCTTTGTACAAGATGGAGAATGGGCTCTGGACTCAGTTTCTCAATGACTTCCTCATTTCTTTTATGACACCACTTTGCGCCACATGCTTTACGGCGTACAAATCACATTTTACTAGCTGTGACTATCCATTCATATCTTTGCATTGTATGAGCTTAAATACTGTAACTTAATACTGGTCTTGTAAGAATCTTACGTACGCAAAGTTTTTGTGTCCTTTTAGTACTATAGTGACCTGGTATTGTTATGGAGAAGAGTGGCGCTTCGGATCCGTGTCGGCGTCGCTTAATACGATATGCAGCTTTTGCTGAATCCAAAATGTTACAGCAATAGACTGCATTAATTGTCCTTTGTTCGTCTCCGTATGGGAGAGGATCCTCCCCTTCAGTTGTCGTGGTGCGGGCGCTGCGGACCCCTAGCACTGGTGGTACCTCTGACGTTACTAGAGGAACCTCGGGCCGAACATTCGAGCCCCTCCCTGACTGGGAGTTGTTTTGGATTGGGTTGGACTCGAGCGGGCAGTGTGTTCCCGCCACCCACGGGCAATTGTTTACCTCCGGCCAGGCTACTGGCTGCCCGGAGGGGGTAGAGGGTTGCCTCATAAGTCCCGGGAACTAGCCTGCAGAGCTAGTAGCTGGTGAGCTACACACCGGCGGCCCTACCAAGGTTTTTTGGTAGTTAGTTCATTAAGGACCGGCGCGTAAGTGGCGTATCCACTTCCGTCCCGTTGCCATGTGTAGTGGGGGGCGGTATTTAAAATAGGCACCGTCCTACGGTAAATATACCCTAAAGGCCCGGGTTCTGGTCCTACGGGTCCAGGACTAATGGGAGTAGACCTTGTATTCATCTGTCCTTTGTTCGTCTCCGTATGGGAAGGGATCCGTCCCCTTCAGCTGCCGAGGTGCAGGCACTGTGCACCCCTAGCAGTCGTGGTACCTCTGACGCTACTAGAGGAACCTCGGGACGAAACATTCGAGCCCCTCCCTGATTGGGAGTTGTTCGGATTGGGTTGGACTCGAGGGGACAGTGGTTCCCGATACCCGTGGGAGATCGGGTACGCCTTCGGATGAGGTTGAGGGTTGCCATAATATTCCAGCGTACTAGCCATCATAGCTAGTAGAAGGTGTGCTAGATCACCAGGCGTCCCCACCGAGGTGATATCGGTAGCCTTCCCCTTTGCTGTTGGCGGGCGTAAGTGGCGTATCCAGTTCCATTCCGTCTTGAGTCCACAGCACCAGATGGGGGGGGGGCGCTTGTTAGTCTCTAGGTATTGCCCTATGGAAAGCCCCACGGAGGCACCGGGCGCCCTTTTGGGACAGTTCGATAACCCGGGTCTTGGTCCTACGGGTCCAAGACTAATGGGAGTAGAACCTCTGCCTTTAACAACATGTCCTTCGTTCGTAAAAATCATGTAACAGCAAAACGCCCGCGGAGTCCCATAAAATGGTTGTCAGCCCCCTTCCATCAGTTGGGCGTGATCTGACCTTAACCGAACCTGCTTCGTCGCCTCGCCGCCACTCCATGCTTGCTTTGACTCTGGGGTGTAATGATAAACCCACGTTTCATCACAAATCACAAAGCGATTCAAGAAATCTACTCCCTTCTTCTCGTAGCGATACAGGTGTCTCTGACAAACTTCCTGACATAACGTTTTTTGTTCCTGGTTGAGTTCATCTCAGATGATTGAACACTTCCGTAACTTACTTCTTGGAAAAAAAAATTCGGATAATTTTATCCGCCGAACTTCTTCAGTAATGGCTACACAGTTGTCTGCAGTAATGCTTGTCCATGGTCTCTTGCTATGAGGAGACAAAAATTTTAGCCCACTCATACACTCTAAGCCTGCGAGAGTGTTCTTCACCAAAGTGTGCGCGGAGCTGTCTCAAATTTTCCGATGGTGTTGGGATTTCAGTCCTGCGCCGTGGCGTAGCGGGCTAAAGCAGCATGCCTTGGTCTCTGGCCACGGAAAGCGGCCGGGGTTCGATCCCATCCAAGTGGTGGGGATATTAGGTCCCGGATATAAGACCGGTGCCCACTCAGCATCGTGAGGAAAGTGAGGAGCTTACGCTAGGTAAGCGGCCCTGGTCAATGAAACCAACATTCCCGCTGGGGGATGCCGAGATGCTGACCACATCTCCTCCCCGTATCGGCTGGATGTTCGTCCACCTCTGCCGTGCGTAAGTGGGGGTGAGGCCGGCAGTCGGTTTGGTAGGCCTTGGCACTCTAAGGGCTGTCGCGCCAAGGGTTATTATTGGGATTTCATTACGGAGGGGATACGGTACGTAGGACACCATGCTGGGCACATTGTTCCTATGCCCCCAAGTGGGAGCACCCCAGCAGGAAGGATCAGGCGGGAGGAGACTGAGGGCGGCCGACTTAAGGAACCACGACAGTACAGAGGGCAGGGTCCATACAGTTTGCTTGTATAGAGACTTCCCCCGACAGGCCAGGACAACGAACTTGCTCCCCCACAGCGGTACGACAAGGAGCCCAGTAGTTTTTCTCACAGCACAAAATCCCCCCATGCATCGCCGAGACTCCCGTCGACACTTCTAGCCTGAAAGAGACCAGTAGATGAGAGATGATATGAAATGATAATGGAGATGACATGGAGGGACAGGAAATTCGGGGGATGTAATTAACCTACCCAGCATTCGCCTAACGACCCGAGGAAACCCCGAGAAAGCCCATGGGTCAGGTAGGTCGGCCACGGGAATCGAACTAGGGACTCCAGAATGCAGGCCACGGACGAAAGCATCCCGCTTGGTTTCCGATGTGACCTCTTACTCATGGCGTACTGACGCGGCCCTTTTCTACGCGGCGCGCGCGCGCAATACCCCCCTCGATATACCCCCACCAACATACTGACAAAGTCTCTCCTCAAAATTATTATTAACAAGGCGTTATATTAAATTCCCGTTTATATTTGATCTACTCCATTCTACTCCATTCTCAAGGTGAAATTACAACCAAATTCCTTTACAACCAACAATAAATTAACAATTACATAAGTATAATTGTTTAAAATTATTAAATTAAGCTAACTAGAAAACAAAGTATTGCCTTACTTTGTTGCTGTCTGGAAGAGGAAGTTTTTACTTTCACTGCGTAGAGTCTGACCTTACCAAAACCTTTGCGTGCGTCGCTTAACTGCTATAAAATGCGAATGACATGAATGCTGACAAACAACCTGCACGGGTAACCCATTAACGTCTTACTGCTAATTTACACATGAATCTGTTATAGCCCACTCTCTCCGACGTAGCACAGTCAATGGGACATTCTGCTGAATCATCTATTTTTGACTCGGACTTCGACCAGCTCTTGAATCCTTAACGGTAGTCCTTTGTATTCACTGCAAATAGCACCGCCCGGTGTCGCTATGCGTAAACATTTACGTGTAGCTTGTCACAGTGACCTCATATTACGAACGAGAGCCTCTAAAGGTCAAAATCGCTTATGCTGTCTATTGTTAGTGATGTTTTTGGGTGGAGTTTAAGGAAGAGGATATAGTGTGATCCATATAAACCTGAACCATTTCAATATGTGCAACTTTGGGAGAATATAATACACAATTGGGAGATTACATTACACTATTTACATCTCAGAGAAAATATTGGAAGTATCCTCCACCAGCATCTATGGATCGTTGGTGCCATTTTCTTTGATACGACTGTAGACACAAGTTTATATGGGTATCTTCAAGACACTTTTGGAGCAGCTGGATGATCTGGAACTGAGAGAAGGTTTTTAATAGATAGAGTCAACATGAAAAATGCAATGCCATGGCCGGGATTTGAACCACGGATCTCCTGGTTTCCGTCCAGTCGCTCTTATCCTTTGAGCTATCATGGCCAACGTACCGTCCTGACATTAAATTCTCCATTTGGCTCATATTTCCCCGGTAGACCACTAGGGGCTCCCGCATCCGAGATACACCGTTTGTGGCGACTTACTATCGTAAGTACTTAAGTCCCAGGCTTCATCATTTAACTCTTATTATTTTAGTTAATTGATGGAAATTAATCATTTCTCCACACTAGCCGTGTATAGGCTAAGGTTTTTAATAGATGGAGTCAACATGAAAAATTCAATGCCATGACCGGGATTTGAACCACGGATCTCCTGGATTCCGTCCAGTCGCTCTTAAACTTTGAGCTTTAAACGATTTGTCACCTCCTCTGTCTAGTGTACAGGATTGCTGAAAACACGAATTCAAAATTACCAGGGCCACAAATGGAATAGGCCCTAAATATCACTGGACAACAAAAAATAATTTGTGAACGTTTCGAGCAGTTAATGTGGCAATTCCTACTAATTTTTAGTTGAGAAAAACAAATATGTCAATGAAAATTTTTTATTAGCTCTAGTTTCTATGATATACACCAGATGGAAGTATTACATATTAACGGATTCAGAGAAAACGATAAATTTTAATTAATTACATGCTAACAACAATGAAAGTGCATTTGAATTTTTTAATGGTAATTACATGCTGAGAGTTCTAAATTGCTGGAAAAATACTTTGCAGATAATCGTGTCTGAAGAGAATCATGTGGTGGCCTATTGACTTCGTCGTCTTTTAGCTTGCCACTTGTGATGGAGTTCCGCAGAATCCCTAACAGTAAACCGCAAGCATTACTTCGTTCCAATGGCCCTGATACCTTTGTTCCATAACAGAAATGTCCTGATGGAATCTCTCCTCATGTTCATCACTAACAGCTCCACAACTAGGAGGGAAAAAGTCTAGTTGGGAGTGGAGAAAATGGATCTTTAGGGAAATGTTGCATCCAAGGTTACGGTATTTTTTGCAGGAGCATTGTCACCAAATGCTTGTAGTTGTCATCTCTTTTGTTGCCTAAAAATCCACGAACAACACCCTGAAGGCTTCTCAAGCCTCCTTTACTTTCCTCTATAAAATTAGTTCAAATGCTGGACCCTTTACAAGTTCTCTTATTTGTGGTCCGACAGAAATGCCTTCCTTAACTTTTGCATCACTTAAATTCTCTGATCTGTTTTGTTATTTGACAGGTGTGCCAACTTCCAAAAGAATTCCCCAAATTTAAAACTTTCACTCTAAAAAAGGAAATATCACTTTATCTTCAAAACAAGAGCTAATCTATCATTTTTATTGTGATTTTTGACTTTAGCAGATGGAAATACATGTAAAATCACTATTTTGAAGTCCGAAAAATGTTCAATGTTGCCCAGTGATGTTCGTAACAGATTTTTCTAAAAGACTATTTAGCACAGGAGAACCTATATGTGGCAGAAAAAATAGACCTGACCCAGAAAGGATGAAACTGCTAGTATTTTTGAGCAAAAACTTACAATCGAGACTGTTCTGCTTTTAATGTATCGGTATCGAGAAAAATTGGTATGGAGCCTTCCATAGTTCCTGTATTAAATGTATGTAGTTCAGTTGCAAATGAAGCAAAAGAGAAAGAAAAATTGTAAGCTTACTCTGGATTAATAAGTCTCGA
This sequence comes from Mantis religiosa, assembly GCA_030765055.1. Lineage (NCBI taxonomy): Eukaryota > Metazoa > Arthropoda > Insecta > Mantodea > Mantidae > Mantis > Mantis religiosa. The sequence continues at coordinate 43,119,003 of CM060959.1, read as the reverse complement.
TTAATCATGTGGATGCGAGGCAAAGATGATTAAACATTTGTTTCAATACAAAACCAAGTTAGGAAGCCACTGCCGAAAGCTGATCTCTTGTTGCATAATACAACAGATTGAAATATTATACTTCCTGCATGTTAAAGTAAGCGGGACAGAAGTTTGGCATCAGAAGCCGGGAAGCTCTGAGCACACTTTACCGCGGGTGTCCTTTAGACCACGTGCTTCCTGTATTTTTGGAGCCTTATTATGCTCTTCCAGACATGAAAGTATACACGACTGCATAACGTGTGCTGCAAGTGAAAAAGAGATGGACAAAAATTGACCAACTTTCTCCACAACAAAAGACTAATTGTGAAGTTGCTTAATTGTCCTTTCTTTGCTTCTCTTGCCTTATTCGTGCGTTCCGTTTCAGGGCTCACTGTTAACGAAATTTTACTTTCTAAGCATCCACTTTCGTTGTATAAACTGTGGCTCCGAATATGGTTTTGCACCCAAATTTATAGGACAGAAGCTATTTAATATATACCATAATTCCACTTTGACTTAACTAATGTAAGTTCCTATTCATATGGTTTTTTTGTAAGGTTTTAATTATCACCCTTTAAAAATGTGATAGAGTTTGTTTTGATATGTGCTTTGTTAGTTTTTCTATACGTAGTCACCATCCAGATTTACACATTTTCCCAGCGTTTCTTGACTTTCGGAATACCTTAATTGTGGAAGTCTGCAGAATTCGCTTTAAAACACTCTTCCAGTTCATTAAAGACGTCATTTGTGCTTTCAAATCGGGGACCACGCAACAGATTCATTTCCGAGAACAAGAAAAAATAACTTTGTGCGAGATCAGGCGAATAAGGCAGATGCTGTAAGGTCTCAGAGCCACCTTCCCTTGTTTTGTTAACTGCAAGTTGAGATGAATGAGCTGATGCATTGTCAGCCAGAAGAGGAACAACGTCGTTTCTTAATCAGAGCTGCTCGTAACATATCCAGAACAATGCAGTAGTATCTGCCACTGATGGTTTGACCTTTGGCAAGACAATCTGTAAGGATGACTCCTCGACAGTCCCAGAAAACTGAAAGCATAACCTTCTCAGCTGACTTTTGCCCCTTTGCCTTTCTTGGGAGGGGGGAATCGGCATGTTTCCATTACATGCTTGTGGCTTTTGTCTATGGATCTTACTGATACATGCAGAATTCATCCTGGTTACCAGACGATCAAAACAATCATTTTCATCCTGTTCCAACAGTACCTTGAAAGGTCACGCCGTGTTTGTTTTTGGAAAGGGGTTAGCAAACGTGGAACTCACCTTGCGGACAACTTATGCATGTGCAGTTCGTCATGAATAATTTTTCACACACTACCATAGCTAAGATGTGTCTCATTTATGATCATCTGGATGTTTGCTCATGCGCCTTCCAGTATTAAACACTCCACTTTCTTCACTGTGACAGCATCCTCTGTCATTGATGGTCTACCAGCTCTTGGTTCATCTGTCAGGGACATGTAACCAGTTTGAAAATTCCTTTTCCACCTCACAATAGTGTCATACAGTGGGCAATCATTTCCATAAACAGCCGTCATCTCATCTTGGATTTCCTGGGCAGTTTTGCCCTTCAAATGCAAGAAATTTTTTTTGGTGTGTAATTTACTTCCTCCAACTTTAAGTCATATCGGACGATGAACGCAATGGGTGAAATGATGCTGAAATGACCCCGGGGTCCATGGAGCATAGAGTTACCTGACATTCGTCTGTCAGGATAAAGGAAAACCCCGCAAAAGCCTTATCCAGGTAACTCACCCTGACCGAGATTCGAACTCGGGACCTCTTGAACGTGAGGTAGACACGCTACCATCTACGCTACCGAGGCGGGCAAATGCAAGAACTTGATCACACTACGGCCTCAATTTTCTCCACGTTACTCTTCAGTCACTTCTGGCACTTACTGTAAAAAAAGGACTCAAATCACTGAAACTGTCAACATTATGTCCCAAGTGATCAACGATGGCACTTACAAATTTTCATCATGACTTTACGTCACCCCCTCGTAAATATCTTCTTGGAATCCGCGTTTGTAGTACAGTTACCCAACTCTGGAACCTGCCACTACTTCTCATTTTTACAGTGCTTTTTATTTAATTTTGGCACATTTTTTATCATTTGGGTTTCATAGTAGCACCAGTTCAGCCAATTAATTAGTGGCACATTAGGCTCTGAAGAAGGTGGTACTTAGTGAGTGGGAAAAGAGTTTCACTTTAATGACTGGAGGACATTTCCCATGATTGTAGCGGTTGTCTTGGTTTAGCCCCCGAGAGATTTTAGAATTAATTAAATATGCTCCTAAAGAATTACAGGACAGATTACTGTATCTATATAACAAGTGTTGGGAAACAAAAGAAATACTGCAAGAATGGAAGATAGCTGAAGTGATATCAATATTTAAGAAAGGGGAAAGAACAAGACCTGAAAATTATAGAGGCATTAGTTTATTGTGTGCTGCCTACAAAATATATGGCAAAATAATAAGTACCCGGTTAAACAAAATAACAGATGCAATACTCCTAGAAGAACAAACTGGTTTTAGAAAAGGAAGAAGTACCATTGACAATGTTTTTACTCTTAAATAATAGAAAAACGACGAGAACAACATTTAGAGACGCACTTACTATTTATTGACTATTATAAAGCTTTTGACAAAGTATCACGAATGATACTGTGGAAAATTTTAAATAATAGAGGCATACCTTTACAACTAATTGAAGTTACAAAAAGTATGTACATTGACACAAAAATAAAAATAAATAAAAGAGAACCAGTAATAGCTAATGGTGGCGTAAGACAAGGTTGTCCTTTATCAACCGCACTTTTTAATTTGTATGTTGACGAAATAGTAAGGATTTGGTCGAATAAAGTCAATGGAGGCATTAATGTATCAGGAGCTAAATTGAAAACTATGTTGTATGCAGATGGTCAAATAATAATGACCACAAATGAAGCTGACCTGCAGAAAATGCTGTATAGTCTAGATAAAATTGCTACAGAATATGGAATGAAAACATCAGCAAATAAATCCAAAACCATGGCATTTAAAGGAATTAATCAAGTAAGATCAAAAATAGTGTTAGATAACATAATAATTGAGTAGAAACCACACTTTAAGTATTTAGGATGTAATGTCTCGTACCAAGTGGAAGCTGATATAATAGAGAACATAAATAAATTTAACTATATAACAGGCAGAATAAAAAGAACATTAAAAATAAAGCAAGAAAGGACTCTAAAACTATACAAAACAATGGCAATACCAACTCTGATCTATTGATCAGAAACATGGACACTAACAAAAAGAAATAGTACGAGAATACAGTCATCAGAAATGAAATTCGTAAGAGCAATAGCTAGATATACCAAAATTGATAAAAAACCTAGTCAGGATATTAGGACAGAATTAAAAGTAGAAGAAATAAACCATACTATTGAAAGAAATAGAAATCAATGCAAAGAACATGTTCAGAGAATGAATAATAACAGATTACCAAAAATAGCCTTAAACTATAAACCTATAGGAAGAAGAAAGCAGGGAAGACCGAAGAAAAGATGGGCAGACCAATTTGGAGCCGGAACGGGTTAAACAATCCAAAGCCGTGAGGTAGAAGAAGAAGAATAGTTGAAAAATATTTAAATATATCTAAATATGTGATTTAAGAATCGATATGGACATGTTAAAATGAATAAGTAAGGTCGTGAGATGAGGCAAAATGTAAGTGATATGATGTGGATGTTTTATGATTGGTAGTTTTAAAAATGAGATTATGTAATGTATATCTGTAGACACACTATTGTAATATGTATGTAAGCTTCAGGAAGAATTCTAGTGGACATTCTGAGGAAAATTCTTTGATATCGTTTAATTTCCACATTATCAAGCAAAACTGTAATTTAGACAAAGAATAATAACTCATTTATGCAACACTAAAAATTACTATTCTTTGCACTGATAAATATAACAGCTCTTGGAGATATATTAAGACATATGAGACTCAAACGTTTATTTTCATTTACTAGAGACCCCAAATGAATCAGAATATCAAAAGAACAACGTTTAGAATACATGAACCAAAAGATAAAATATTGGCTTAAACCTTTGGGCAAATATCCTGGTCTAATGAACCAGTTTTTCAACCGTCTCCTACTCAGTTCAGATCCTTGACAGGCAGACTGCGTGGAGCAGCACACTGCTCGAGGCACGAACACAAGGATGTTGTAATGTAAATCTGCACTTATGAAAGGCGTGCATTCAGACTTGCTTTTGCCATAAATTTATACTTCAATGGGCGAGTGACTGACCCTGGCTGGATTCCGTATATTGCCTCTCTCTTTGTGCCCAAGAAGTCATGTTATGACCATGAGCACTACATAGCGGAACAGACAAGGCGGTGTCGGCGATGCCAACCTTTGACAAACTGTCCAGCAAAGAAAACGTATCTCTGAAATTTGGTACAAATTATATAATTAGATATGACATTTACTGTTCGTTCACTGAAACTTTAGCTAGTAGGTTGGGGTGGCTTGTGTAGCAAGTAACACTTTACTAAAGGGAGGGGTACACAGCATGCTGAAGTCATGCCGTATGTGTCGTATGCACTAGAAAGCCGTCAATAGTGCTGCAAGCATTCATTTGAAATCGAATAATAATCCTAGAACTATCGAAGGTAAAGTCATAAATGTTAAGTGCTTCCTTCACTCTGTCGCGCGCCTTTACCTCTCAAAAGCTTCAGACCAGAGGAAGACAGCTTCGTGAGTTGTGACGTATTTCAGCCGGGAACGAGCCTGCAGTGCGTGTGACGTCAGGCAAGAGCCGTGTAATACCAAGTTGCCTTTATAAATGGCGCTGTGAGTACAGAATCTGAGGGTTCAGTCACGTGTAGCGCACTCGATGACAACAATGTAGCTGCCACGTACCTAGTGGAACTTGTTAAATGTACAATATGACGATTTATTGAAGGACAAATATATACTACAAGAATGACTTGGCTGATTTTTAAAAGAATGTCCCCCAAACCTGATTTCCAAGCTTGCCGTATGGACATGTGAATGTTTCGCTTGACATGTGTGTGCGAACTATTTGTTTTTCTGTTATGAAATTAACTAAGTCCGAACTCCGAAGTACCATGTCCTATCACAATGTAGAATGCAGTATCCCATTACGAATTTCTTAGACATTACGTCCTGACATTGATAAATTGGTTAAATAAAAACGAAACAGAACGTGTCAGAAAATGTACACGTAGTTCTGTTCTGAGTGTGCCTCCTTGAATTTGCAGAGAAAATTACTTTGTTTTATTTTATTTACTTTATAACATGCCTCATCTTCAAATAAACTACGAGTTGAAGTTTTATATATTTTCTCATAGCACAGAGCTAAAATATAATTGCTTATATACTGTGACCAATTGTGGAATTAAAACAGTCTGCATTAGTATTACAAGACCCAAGAGGAAAGTAGTACATATTATTAATACCCGATACGTTTTCTGTCTTTACTAAGCTGTCGGAACCCCAAAACATCAAACTGTGACGTCAGATGCTAACCTGCCTTTCGTTCGGGGGCATATATGGCGGTTAGAGCTCATGGAGCTGACGTCACACCGACATTGCCTGTCTTCCCCTGCTTCAGACTAAGCAAACATCTTCTCCCAACACTAGTTCAAGACCTACTTGGTTGGAAGTTCACCCTATCCCACTACCTAAAACGTCAGTGAGCGAATAGTACTTCTTATTGACAAATTATGTGTTCTTTTCGATTCTCTGTCTGACCTTAACACTACGCAGCATGGCTAGACATAAAAGAGGTGCAATGAATAGCTCTTGGATATAAAAGTCGGCGACATAGTTACCAGAAAGCGTAGGAACTGTCTCTCTATACACGCTAATACCAAAGGCAGAGGGAATAATTTGTCTTTCTTTAGGAATTCACTTCATTTAGACCAACGAAACAGTATTTTAACTATCGGTAAGAGAAAGAACCATACAAAATAATAGCTATCACTTTTAAGCAACACAGATGAGAACAAAGAACCAAAACCCAAACAACACTGAAACAGAATAATAACAAAGCAACAAATAGAAAAGCAAAGTATAGTTGGAGAAGAAAAGAAGACGTACAGGAGACCAATATGTAACATGTTTTCGTGTACTCACCACGCCAGGAATGGCGGCGCTAACGAAAAGCGCTAAGGAGTCCGGCCAGGGTAGTAGCCTATATTGCTCCCACCACCGCTTTACAATTAGCGAGACGTAGAAACCCAGAACAAAGCTCATGGGTATACTCTCCCCATGCGTCGCGAAATAGCTCTGCACTTTCTCGAATATCCTGCAACAAACGAGACGTACCACTCAGGAAACAATGTATCCAAATAATCTCTTGTGTGAAAACATTTAGAACTAAGGATGCTTTCTCAGGATATGAACAACAGACTCCAAGCTGCGATGCTGGTTATTTCATGGATGCTATGCTCTAAGAAATGCAAATGTGTTTACTTTCGCATACAGCCTAACCTCCCGTGATTCAACAACCTAAGCTTATACACGTTGTTCATTTTTATCTGTAATTTTACCGCGCAAAATTTGACGTCATCAAAGCATCACTGATGGAGCGAGTTTATATACTATTCCCCTAGCTGTTTGCGATCGCATTAGATGTGTTGACAGGAGTTGTGAGGCCTCCCTCTACCGGCAGGTAAATACACTATTTGAGAGGTGGGTCTGCTAGCGTAATATAAAGGTGCGTAATTTCGCCTGGTGCGTAGATACAATAATTGTTTGTGAAAAAAGTCTATACTGCAATGCAAAGCTAATTATGCAGCCATAAAAGTATACCATGAAGAAGACACGAAATGATAAGTCAATGAACACTTATTTCACAATGAACATCTGTTTTTCTGTTATAGTAGACACATATGCATATTGTAAACCTGTCACATAAAATAAAAATGTTTTAGTTTGATCTCAATTCTTTTCTATCACCCACAGTTTCCTCACAATGTAACTTCATTACAAACCAGAAAATTAGCAGAACATGTTGTAGAAATGAAAAGTAAATTAGTGTTACAATATGTGCAAAGCTTTTATCCAAGTCTAAACAAGAAAATACCTCTAGTACATATTCTTATATGTCCATTTTTTTATACTTCATTTCTCTGTTCCCCTTAAACACTGTCGTATTGCCAGAAGATGTGCTTGAGGCCTTTCTGTCATAACCCTATTTATTGCTTCTAGATTGGACCAGTCACTTTACAGAGTCCAGTGTGTCTCTTTTTGCGAGTAACTAAACTGATCCTGTATCTTGGAAATGTTTGATGCAACTGTTGGTTTTAAAGGACATAAGGATACCAACATTAAGCATGAGAATGACAGATACTAACCAACGTCAAAACATACTACTCTTAAGCAAAATTACAAGTCCACAAATAAAATAAATACTGATGGAATATCGTCCTCAATTATCCAAAGAAATATCTGCATGAACACCACTAACAACCTTGTATAAATAGTAAACCGAATGGTTAAGGCAACGCATGCTGTTCACCTCTACAGTAAAATAGCATCGGGATAAAGGAAGCAAAAGAGTATTTCTTTTTTAGCATCAATGCACATTAAACAGTGTAAGCTTTGAATTAATTGGTTACATCTTTTCTTCAATAACATTTAATCTATTTTCTTCTTCTTCATTTAGGACATCTGTTAATGTTAACAAATACTGTAAAACAATTGACTACACATCTGGTGGACAGCCATTCCAGTGGAATTCAGTTCTCATGCTACAATCGACGGGGTTCGTTGACATTCCAACATGTTTTTCGTATGAAACAAACTTGGGTTAAAGTGTAACTTTAGGAGTATTGCCGCAATTAGAAGTGCTAAAAACGTACTATTAAGATTAATCAATTTTATGTGATGTAGTTACTGTTGCGTTTATCCATTGGACTTATGCTTATGTGTGTGGAACCAAACCATATACATTCGTATTCCATATTAGCACTTCCATACTGCAGAGGTTTATACCGGGACATTTTACATGTACGTCGACGAAAGTTGGGTGATTTACTCAGTGTACTTCAAAGCCTTTGGCAGCTGTACAACTACCACCCTATTGTGCAGCATATCCAGGATGCCCTCTACGTTTTACACGCTTCCTGCGTCAGCGTGGCGTGTGCATGGACTTCTGGTCACGTTGGCTTGCCGGGGAATGAAATGGCTGATTCGGCAGCTAAGAGGGCTACCATGGAGCCCAGGGTTAGGGTGTCATCTTTTATATCAGAAAATTTTAAAGGTGTATTGCGGAGAGCTGTGCAGTCCTACTGGCAGGAAGGGTGGTCCGCTCTGTGCAGCAATAAACTTAGATCTTTGAAAGAACTTCCGATTCCCTGGGTTACCTCCTCGTTCATCTCGTTGAGAGGAGGTGAGATTGGCTCGGTTGCGGATTGGGCACTGCTCTTTTACGTAGTCTTCAGTTTAGAAGGGAGCCTGTCCGTTTTGCAACAAAGCGTTATCTGTCCGACACGTGCTGCAAGAGTGTTTTTGCACACCTAAGGACGTCTCTGCAGCTGCCGGCCAGCTTTGCAGAAATGCTGGCGGATGACAACAAAGTGATGAAGGTTTTTATGTTCTTTTCTAAGTTAGATTTTAGAATTTAGTGAAGATTTTTTTAATGCTGTTTGGCCTAACATTTCTTTTTATTTTATTTTTGTTTTTGTTGTGTTCATGTATTTTTTCTGAGTTTATTTACACTTGCATTCAGTTTTAGTACCATTTATATCTAGTTTTTGCCATGAATGATTTTTAAAAGGTCCTGATAACCGCTGTAATTGGGCGCCCTTATATACATACCATCGTCATTGGACTATGTCGCTTTTACCAAATTAACCTGAGAGTGACATAGAAATATCAAGAAAATAAACCTTTTAAGTTACATTTTATTATTTATTTCGTTGAAAACGTGGTTATTGTTGGTTATGCTTTCCAGGAAGTGAAATTTTAGCAAACATTTCTCAAGTAAGCCCTGCTGTTAATAGATACCAGGCACCCGAAATCTAGTGCGACACAAAAAGAGATACGAGGTGTTTGCAGAAGCATGCATGCTGGAACATACAGCACTAACCTCAAAATAGTGGTGTCTACCTCCAGGAACTGGTCATCTTTCGAACTATTCGTGACATTGTTGTAGTAGTCAGCTTCGGGGCCCGTCGGCAGCGCCAATGACCTGCACAGCAATATTTCAGCCTTACCCAGGTTGGCGAGCAATAATATTATGTTTTCCTAAAACCTGCTACGCGAAATGCACTTCTATTTGGCATTAAGCTTGAACTGGAAACTAGAATATCATTACTAGGATAATTAAAAGCAATCTGATTTATATTCACGTAACTTTCTCAATTCAGCTACTAACTGTTGTTACGAAAGACAATCTACTTGTTTTAAAGCTAAATTTTGTAATTAAAGTAATAGAGTTATAAACACCGAAACGCTATATTATTACTTTATAATTCTGTGAGAAAAACTAGTAGCGACATTCCACTCCAAAAGTTTACAGTTTAAACATTTAAATCAATAACAAAAATATCTCGGAATTCCTTAATAGAACAAAAATTTGACGAATTGTGTGCTGCTTTAACGTTATACACTACTGTTTGTGAAAATTTCAACACAATGAAGGAATTTCAAGAATGAATCCAAATTTTGTGGATATGTAGAAGAGCCTGCAATGAATACGTGATTAGGTCTCAGGTAAGACGGGGTACACATAGGTCGAACAAGAACCTATCATGGATAGAGTCAACATGAAAAATTCAATGCCATGGTCGGGATTTGAACGAGAACCCCTAGTGGTCTACCGGGGATATATATGAGTCAAATGGAGAATTCAATGTCAGGACGGCACGTTGACCATGGTAGCCCAATGGGTTAGAGTGACTGGACGGAAACCAGATTCAAATCCCGGCCATGGCATTGAATTTTTTATGTTGACTCTATCCATCCAAAACCTTAGCCTATAAACGGCTAGTGTGGAGAAATGATTAATTTCCATCAATTAACTAAAATAATACGAGTTAAATGATGAAGCCTGGGATTTAAGTACTTACGATAGTAAGTCGCCACAAACGGTGTATCTCGAATGCGAGAGCCCCTACTGGTCTACCGGGGAAATATACGAGTCAAGTGGAGAATTCAATGTCAATACGGCACGTTGACCATGGTAGCTCAGTGGGTTAGAGCGAGGTTCAAATCCCGGCCATGGCATTGAATTTTTCATGTTGACTCTATCCATCAAAAACCTTAGCCTATAAACGGCTAGTGTGGAGAAATGAATAATTTCCATCAATTAACTAAAATAATAAAGTTAAATGATGAAGTCTGGGATTTAAGTACTTATGATAGTAAGTCGCCATAAACGGTGTATCTCGGATGCGAGAGCCCTAGTGGTCTACCGGGGAAATATACGAGTCAAGTGGAGAATTCAATGTCAATACGGCACGTTGACCATGGTAGCTCAGTGGGTTAGAGCGAGGTTCAAATCCCGGCCATGGCATTGAATTTTTCATGTTGACTCTATCCATCAAAAACCTTAGCCTATAAACGGCTAGTGTGGAGAAATGATTAATTTCCATCAATTAACTAAAATAATAAGAGTTAAATGATGGAGCCTGGGACTTAAGTACTTACGATAGTAAGTCGCCATAAACGGCGTATCTCCGATGCGAGAGCCCCTAGTGGTCTACCGGGGAAATATACGAGTCAAATGGAGAATTCCATGTCAGGACGGCACGTTGACCATGTTAGCTCAACGGGTTAGAGCGACTGGACGGAAACCAGGAGATCCGTGGTTCAAATCCCGGCCATGGCATTGACTCTATGCATCAAAAACCTTAGCCTATAAACGGCTAGTGTGGAGAAATGATTAATTTCCATCAATTAACTAAAAGAACCTATCATGCTTACCCAATAAGGTCAATGTTATGCCAAGTGTACGCAGTGCAGAGCTGTGAAACAAGATGGCGACGTTAAAATGAGTGCCATTATGCTTCGCCGAAGTCTTATCAGAATGTGTGTTTGAAAAGGACGGAATGAACGATCTTCGGGAAGGTCGAATGCAGCGAAGAGTGGGAACTGGACCACGCAAAGTGACCACAGCATATGACTGTCATCTTATCCCCATGGCCTATCCGCACAGCTTGATCTAATGCGTTGACGCTAGAGCACTGCTAAGGCGTGAACTTATTCTGCATTGACGATTCGTCCTCGTATGCTGCGGACTGGACTGGACTGGCTGTACGCAGGCCATTACGTCGGCTTCCATTGTACAGAAACCACAAGTGCCTTCTACTGAAATGGACACGTGAATGTCGTAACGTGCGTACTGAGTGGCAAAACGTAATGTTTCCAAATGAGTCCTGCGTCAATGTATCCTACAGTGATAGTTGTGTATGTGTTGGATAATACGTTGGTAAGCGCGATCTGGAGGCCTGCATTGATGAGCGGCATAGCGGATGAACGCCAGGTCCACCGGTCATACCTCTTATTAATAGAGGACACTTTGAGCAGCAACCGGTATTTAAGGGAGGTTATAGAGCTCAATGTACTCCCGGGCATCTCCACAGGCCATATTTCAGCAGAACAATGCCCAGTCGCATATTGCGAGGAATGTGCAAGTATTCATCGAAGAGCGATGGGCAGCATTGCTTCCATGGCCTGCAGGTTCACTTGATATGTCACACATCAAACCTATATGGAATATTGGTTGTTGGAAACTTATTCGTCACGGACCTCCAGTAACAATTGCCACGTGATACCGAAATTATGGATTTTATAATGTGGTATATTTGTTAAATATGAAACAGGTTGTTTGTTGGGTTAGAAGTTCACTGGAGGGAAAGCTATCATTGCAGGCGACACTTGGGATAAAGTGGCTTTCTTAGACCCTTATTTAGTAACTGATGACCGTAACAAAAGATACAAAGGTCCACATGTGACAAAAGATCGAATTGAGTAAGGGAATTCTGGTGTGAGTAGCACAATTTTCTTGAAAGGACTTAGACACAACTGGATTGTCCATCCAGAAGGACAGACGTGACCCGAGAAGGAACGTATCTGTTCCTGCTTAAATCACCAATTAAGTGTTATCGCGTAATATGGGCTTCACATACGGTAACTCCAGACAGTAATACAGATTGGTTTCCCTTGGTCGGCAACTTCGCGATTTATGTGATTATAAAAAGAGAAGAAGTCCTTTAACGAGTGTTAAACTTGGATTCCAGTGTTATCAGCGTCATTCTTACCCCTATATATCCACGCAAACCCTGAGAGAAATCTCATACTTTAAACTGGGACTAGAGACTGTGCACCGTCCAACCGGCATAACTTTGCACAGAAGTGCGGTGACACACGGACTTATGGACTCACAGTCTGGTGAAGGGAGATCCTTCAGGTACATATTCATAACCTTTTCGATTCCGTGCCACTGCGTATAGCAGCTATAATTGCAGAGCGTGACGGTTACACCAAATAATATTCAGGATAAGAGGTCTTGCATCAATTTCAAAAAGGTAATCTCTGGGCTGTTCAATAAAGAATGATGATAATTTTTTCCGGTCATAATTTTAGCACTAAAATTCAAACTTATTATATTCTGGTAGCTTAATGTGAAACAAACACGCCGTAGTAGTTTCATTGTTGGTATTCCTGTTTCCCGCCTATGAGAACCAGGTAATTTCCGACATGTTCAGTATCGCCTACCGCTGCAATGGAGGTAACATGCAGTTAAAGTAGATTTAGAGGAAGATCCGCAGTTTCTCTCAAATGTAATCACTGCTGATGAAACTTGGCTACATCATTTTGATCCTGAGAGCAAACAGCAAAGCTCAGTAAGGAAATCTCCTTCATCACCAACCTCCAAAAAGCAAAAGTGGTTGCTTGTGCTGGGAAAGTTATGGTCATCTTATTCTCTCATATGCATAGAATGGTTTATCAGCATGTTGTATCTGCACACACATCAGTAACTGGACAACACTACAGGGATATCCTGAAAACATTGCAAGTCCATATCAGGCGCAAAATACCACATTTTTCTGAAGCAGGCTGAATGCAGCACCACGATAATGCGCGGCCGCATATTGCCAATATTGTTGTTGACTATCTTGCAAAAATCAACGTGAAGTGCATCCCTCACCCTCCCTATAGTCCGTATTTAGCCCCATGTGACATTTTTCTATTCCCTAACTTGAATAAACGCCTTCGTGGGAGGCATTATCCATCATTAGAAGCAGTGGTGAAGGCTGCGGAGGCGATTTTGAAGGATCTCTCATAAATGGTTTTAAGACTGGCAGAAACGCTGTAACAAGTGCATTACATTTAGGGGAGGCTATTTTGAGAAGTACCATCAAACTATGAGAATGAGTAAAGGTACGTTGTCAAAAAATAATTGTGATCATTCTTTATTGAACAGGCCTCGTACATACCTAAGGTATGGTATTAAATCAACTGCATTCAAACGTTTCCTTTGCGATTTTCATAAACAGTAGTGTAGAGCATACTTTCAATAGCTAACCATTTACCAATTATACAAAAGTCATAACAAATAAGTACTTTATAGATCATTCTCAGGAAACTTAAAAAAGATAGATTTAAGTTCTCATACATATTACTTAATCACAAGTAAGTTTAATCAAAACCACTAGAGCGAATATTTAACAAATAAAACATAACAAACATTTTCTTTGGTAAAGTGAGTTTCGTCTGGAGAAGGTTTATTTAGAATATTTCCGCCACATCCTTAGAAATTACTGAATTGAAATTATGATATGTATTTAACTAACTTTTGTTTTGAGTTTACGTATTTTATACATACATATATCAGTTTTGCAGCATTCATGGTTCTCAAAACCTGGATTTTCGATAAAATATGCTATGGAATGTTTAGACGGAATACAACGGTTCATGTGCTACTTACAGGTAAAGTGAAAATTGACAAAAGCTGTTTCAAATGTGTAGTGTAATACAAAAATAACACTGGGCGACAATGAAAATGTTCCGGGCTTAAAAATAGCGAATTTACATGTATTTCCATTTGCTCAATTCAAAAATCACCATAAAAATGATAGATTAGCTCTTGTTTTGAAGATAAAGTGACATTTCATTCTTTAAAGTGAAGATTCTAAATTTGGGGGAATTTTTTGGGGAGTTGGCACACCTGTCAAATAACAAAACACATTCAAGGAGAAATTTTGGAAATTAGGTGATGCAAAAGTTAAGGAAGGCATTTTTGTAGGACAACAAATAAGAGAACTTGTAAAGGATCCTGCATTTGACCAAGTTTTGGAGGGGAAAGAAAACGAAGCTTGGGAAGCCTTCAAGGGCGTTGTTCATGGATTTTTAGGCAACAAAAGAGATGACAACTACAAGCATTTGATACAGTGCTGCTGCAAAAATACCGTAACCTTGGATGCAACATGTCCCTTAAGATCCATTTTCTCCACTCCCACCTAGACTTTTTCCCTCCTAGTTGTGGAGCTGTTAGTGATGTACATGGGGAGAGATTCCATCAGGACATTTCTGTTATGGAACAAAGATATCAGGGCCGTTGGATCGAAGTAATACTTGCAGATTACTGTTGGTCTTTGTAAAGGGACTCTGCGGAACTCCATCACAAGAGGCAAGCTAAAAGACGACGAAGTCAATAGGCTACAACATGATTCTCTTCAGACACAACTATCTGCGAAGTATTTTTACAGCAATTTAGAACTATTAGCATGTAATTACCAGTTAAAAAAATCAAATGCACTTTCATTGTTGTTAGCATGTATGTAATTAAAGTGTATCCTTTTCTCTCAATCCGTTAACATGTATTACTTACACCTTGTGTATATCATATTTGTTTTTCTCAACCCAAAATTTGAAGGGAATTGCCTCATGAAGTACTCGAAACTTTCAAAAATATTTTTATGTCCTTTGTAATTAATGAGTACTCTGGAATGTTCATTATAAATGAGAATGTGCTTTAAGAAGAGAGGTTGTCTGATTCCTTTAAGGAATGCAATGCTAGATCTTTGTATAAACTACGAATTTTAGCTTGTCTTAATATTAATCTGCCGAGTAGCACAGTACAAATATTTGATAAGATTATACCATTACTATCCGAGATGCCACTTTGAAGTTCAATTTGACACACAACTTTACCATAAGAATTATTTTGTTATAAATATTCTCATTTGTGACAGTTTACTAAAATTGAGAAACTAGTAACCGGTAGACAATCTATCACAGAAACTCTGTGTACCAGAATCTTCAAATTCCAGACAGATAATGTTTTTACTTAGGGAAATCAAAATAATGAAGTGTTACATGCGGAATGTATACATTGTAGCATACTTAACATGACGTCCCACACTAAAATCTGTTACAAGAACTATAGTTTCTGCATGGTGATCTCGCAATGAACACCTGCAGAGAGTTGAGCGTGTTTCCTGATGAACGGTAATATAATGACGTAGTCAACACATTAATTTTTCTCTTCTGTGGCATTCAGCCAGAAGCAGAGCTTTGCAATAGAACTTACCTTGAATTTAATCGTATCACTTAAGCGCCATATTCAACCTCAGTTGTTTGCTCTAAAAATCTGATAATTATTTGCGGAAGCAGTAGATGTGCAAATGTTTTAGCAACAGGAAAAGAAGTGGATAGTGACAGCCTCATGGTGACTCACCCAAAACTCTATTTTCTGTACTTTTAGGTAAACTTAACTGCAAATTAAAACTTCAGTTTATACTACTCAAATACTAACGGTTTAAAACCTCCATATTAAGCTTTTAAAAAACTGAATTTTGAAAAGAGGATATCGATGGCTAGTAAAC
>CM060959.1:42698105-43098105 GCA_030765055.1 Mantis religiosa | reverse complement strand
TAATTATTTGTGTGGATTTTCAGGAGCTTGTTGAGGAATACAAATTTTTGCTTCTGTTACGAAATTATGCTGACGGAGATTGCAATGTTTTGAATTTTCCTGGTGTAGGTGCAACCCAACCTTGCGTTTTATTACCTTGTACAAGATAAAGAGGAAGATATGCAGAACGTTTTGAAAAAATGAATGTAATGAATAAATAAAATAAAAAGTAAGACTGAAACTACAGATATGCATAATAAATATTAATTTCATGACATAAACGTGAAATATTCAACCATAAATTCGTTTTAATGTGTATACTTTTGAATTATAACAAAATGGTGTGTTTGGCATATCATCTATGGTGATATGATAAAACATGATTAATATGAAACAGTGCAAATAGATTTATGGGTGAACTAACATGTTATTATGCATATTGACATTTTTCCTTGTGTAGTTTTCAAGTCTTCCACACAAAACCTCACACATTATGCAATCACAATTTTCAGTCATTACAATGAATCCAAATTGTTTCGTGGCAAATTTCAAAACATCCAACACATTCGTTTTTATGCATTATTTCATTTATGTGGTTTCATTCAAAATGATTCTTCACGATTAACTATATTCGAGGGGGTGTCGTAACTTTTTAATTATCACCCTTTAGAACGTATGATCGAGTTTGTGTTCATATGTGCTTGTTAGCTCTTCTCTACGTATTGATACCGAAATTAAGGTTTGCCATAAGTAAAGAATCATGATGGATGTCAAAGGAATGTTGGTTCTTTGTTAGAACACGTGCAAGGCCAGTTAAGTCGAATAGCAGTTTGGGGGAAAGTTGTTATAGCAAAAGCAATGTAAGAAACAGTGTCCTTAGCAGATTTCAAAAGGGGCTCACTTGACTTGTTGAATAGGGTATTCTTTGAACCATTTATAATGGCGACAAAACAGCCACAAAGGGATCTTTGGTTGAAAAGGAGTTTTCAGAAAGTGAAAGTGATACACCCACGCGCATCTGTGGTCATTCAAACAGTCTTCGGCGTGGAGCCGATTAGAGCAGTTCGTGGCTAGGAAGCCATTGAGAGAGTCTTAGAGCAGTCCGAGGCGTGAGGGCGATTAGGGCAGTCCTCTTGTTCTGTCTTGGATATTTGTTGGTTCATATATACGTGAGGAACGAATAAAGTTTATCGAGTAATAAACATTCTGCCGTCAGTAACTCTAAACAGGGATATTGGTAACCCTTGGTCGGCAACTTCAATTTCGATGTTCTAAAAAAAGAAGCGGTGAATAAATAAGTTGGAAACGGGCATTCCAGTGTTATTAAAATATCCTTCTCACACACATCCACGTATACCCGGTGAGAAACCTCATTGTTTTACCCTGAGCTAAACAAAAGTGCTTCAAACTGTATTGTCAAGTGGAACATTGTTCGCCACATATATATTGTTGCTTCAAATTGGCGTCCACAACGTGGAATTGTGTAGTACCCATAAACATTATTGCTTCAGTAGTCACCATCCAGATATACATAATTTTCCCAGCGTTTCTTGACCTTCCACTTCATTAATGCCATCATTTGTGTCGCCAAATCGGCGACCACGCAACGGATTCTTCATTTCCGCGAATAAGGAAAAATCCCTTGGTACGAGATCGGGCGAATTAGGCGAATGTTATAAGGCCTCAAAGCCATACTCCCCTGGTTTAGTCAACTGCAACTTGAGATGAATGAGCTGGTGCATTGTCAGCCAGAAGACGAACACCTCTGGAGAGCATACCGTGTCGTTTCTTAATCAGAGATAGTCGTAACTTGTCCAGAAGATTGCAGTAGAGTCTGTACGTGATGGTTTGACCCTGGGCAAGATAATCTGTAAAGATGACTCCACGACAGTCCCAGAAAACCGAAAGCATGTCATTCCCAGCTGACTTCTGCCCCTTTGCCTTTTTTTTTGGGGGGGAGGAGGAATCAGCAAATTCCATTCCATGCTCATGGCTTTTGTCTGTGGACCTTACTGATACATGCAGGATTCATCCATGGCTACCAGACGATAAAAAATATCATCTTCATCCTGTTCCAACAGCATCAATATCTGTCTTGAAAGGTCACGCCGTGTTGGCTTTTGGAAAGGGGTTAGCAAACGTGTCACCCCCTCGTAGTAAGTCTTTTGTCATATTTCGTAATATTTTGAAGAATATACCTTTGTCTCGCTCTGCAGTGCCAAGAAAATGCATTTATTTGACAGTGTTTATTGCAAACTAGAAACAATATAATACTTTACACATATTTTCAATATGGTTTATTGTTTACCCTTGTATAATTCATACGTATCATTTAATTTATCATTAAAATTTGGCACGGTCACTAAACAATCGTGTAATATCTCAGAATTTCTCACAAATAAACTATCCGTGTACTAAAATAAATGCTCATTAGGGGATATATTTATTCCAGTTTAGGAAGTTCTATCTAGAAGTAAACGTAGAAGTATGTTTACAATGACGTACATGTAGAAACGGAGAAAGTCGAGGAATTGAAGCGTCAGAAAATTAAGTGTTTTGTTACTTGAGCGACAAAAAAGAAAAAGTAATTAGGATCAAGTGGAAGTGAAAGCCTTGATATGTTAACGAGATGTAAAGAAAGACTTGTTATGTTATTGTTGTGATAATTTCTTATTAAATACTTCCATCCTAGTTGTTATTTAGAAACACCGAGCGCCGTAGACTTTACTATAGTTTATTATATAGGTACATTGTGCGCTTTCTTCTTCGCCGGCGGTGCAACTATCTACTGCTACCGAAAGTTTGTTTACCTACAAAGCATATAGCTCCAGGGTGCGTTCACTCAATTTCATATTTGTCCCTATCATAAATTGGTAGTGATATCTCTCAAGATGCACCCCCTCATCCCAAATTTATTATCCCTTATATGGAAAACTGTTTGTTTTTTTTAATTTCTCAAAAATGGCTTAAAATTTTGGATTAAAGCACCACAAGTTTAACGGGGGACGTATGCAAATATTCAGGGTCTTACATAAATAGCCATAACATCCAAAGTTTTCAAGTTAGAGAAGTGAAACTTAGTATACTCATTTAAGATAATACAGTTAATATGCACAATTTGTTTCATAATTTTCCATTATTTATAACTAATGCTACATATCTTATCTATATGCAGAGATATTTAAAAACTTAAGCCCATTTGTTTCGAAATTCACACATGCTAGCGTTCTGAAATTTGGCATATTATTTTAAAACGCACTAAAAGTGAATTTGTTGGATTTAGATTTCTTATTGAAGCTGTATAGAATTAAAAAAAAATGTTAATCCTATGCATCCTTTAAAAATTAAAATAATTTCATATATTTTGAATCATCACATTCCATGTAGAGCTTAATCTTAAATTATAGAACCATCAAAATGTTCATTGTGGCATAAGTAAGCTGTGTGCCAAATTGCATCACTGTAAATGAAGTAGTTTGAGAGAAAAATGGGTTGAAGTTGTAGAAAATGCAAGTTACGGGGAAAGGCAATTCAAAAAACAGTAAGTATTATTCAGTTTGCCATTTGATTTTAAGTCAGAACTTCCCACATCCATAGTCTGAATCCTCATTCTGGTCTACTTCAGCCTTTCTTTTTAAATTCCTCTTCTGTCTTGCTTCTTTCTGCAATAATTTCATAGCTCTTTCTGCACCAGCGATGCGAGTGTTGTCGATACTCTGCAAAACTGTTTCCATAAACACGCCATATGCACCTAACTGGTGCATAACTTTCTTTCTGCCAACATTCCCACCATTAAACACTATTGCAGCATCAAATGTAGCAATTTCAATTACTATGGAAGACACAAATGATGTTTTTTTTGGGACACCTTATCCATATCAAACTGTTGAGGCTTGCATTTAGGTTTTGTGTCTCTCCATAGAGACATTTTTTAGCAAGTCTGGGTGTGCTAAGAACTGGTAGGTGGGCTTTATAGATTCCAAGACAGCTGATGGAAGACTATGTGTTGCTACTATGCAACACTAGGGCATTTAATTTTTAAAGGTACACACAGACCACGTACAGTCATAATATTTTGGTGTTTGATAGCTAACACTATATACTAATTTACAAAACAATAAAAAAGAATAGATTTTTTGAACATTTTCTCGTACGTCCCCCCTTAAGGCACATTTTTATTATTTCTGGGAGTAACCTGTACAGTCATACCACTAAAAAATCTAAGTAAGGGACAAAATATTACACACACTTAAAAAAGTGAAAGTCTGGTTAAGAGCACACAACTTATGTCAAAAATGTTTGTGGCATTAATAATTTTCAAGATAGGGTAAGAGCACACAACTTATGTCAAAAATGTTTGTGGCATTAATAATTTTCAAGATAGGGTAGGGTGGGGCTATTACGCTCACGGGGCTATTCCGCCCGAAATAAGCAAATTGGTTTACTGAACAACAATCATGGGCAGCGATGGCTTGGTGTGTGCCCGTAGGGGAGGGGATCCACCCTCTTCAGCTGCTGTGGTGCAGGCGCTGCGGACCCTTAGCACTCGTGGTATCTCTGGCGCTACTAGGGGAACCTCGGGCCGAACATTCGAGCCCCTTCCGTCGGGGAGCTGTCGGATTGGGTTAGACTCGAGGGGTTAGTGTGTTCCCGACATCCACGGGGAATTGGGTACCTCCGGCCAGGCTACGGCCACCAGAAGGGGGTAGGGGTTGCCTAGTAATTCCCAGGTACTAGCCTGCAGAGCTAGTAGAAGGTGTGCTAGATCACCAGGCAGCCCCACCGAGGTTTTCGGTAGTCTTCCGTGCGGGGTTGACGCGCGTAAGTGGCGTATCTACTTCCATCCCGTCTTGACTTTTAGTCGATGGGGGGGGGGGGGTGAGACTCCAGATATTGCCCTATGGAAAGAGCCCCGTAGTTTCGGCTCCCGGGTTGAAGGAGATTCATTGTTAAGCTTGGTGTTTTGGTATTGACAGAAGAAGATTACAAGGTAAGTAGCTTATGTTGTATTTTTTGCCTTGAATAAGAAATACCGTTTGTAACTTTAGGGTCTAGTATCTGCAGACCCAGAGATTTTTGATTAAATGAAATGAAATGTGTAGTGTTTAACGCCCGCTTTTACTACATACGGCACCGCAGGCGGTGACACTGATGATGCATGAGATGAAGATGGAGCACCGGTGGAATGAGATGGCGGGGGAAAGCGGAGGTCCCGGAGAAAACCCGCCCCAGCGCCGTGTTGTCCACCACCAATCTCACTTTACGGTCGCCTGGGATCGAACCCGGGCCGCCTTGGTGAGAGCCAAGCGGTCTAACCACTGAGCCACGGCGCGGCCACTACTAGGTGAAGAACCAATTGGAGTCCTGCGCTGTTGTCGTATTGCATTCCCCTAAGTGCTGTGTTACGAGCGGCAAAGTATTCAATCTCTAATAAATACTATTCGCGCTAAGACAAACATTCAGATTTTGCAAAAACTGATCCATAAGGAAGGAGAGAGTAATATATTTAACATAACCATAAAAACCCCATATTTTTAGCTCAAATAGTATTCCTAATACAAATAAATAAAGTAGACACAATTATATTATAAAAATGCATTGCGACGTAAGCACTGTAATGAATGTCATTATTGGTTGACATGTATGCGTGAACGTATATTTGAAATTACTCAGAACTGAAACGTAAACATTTGACATGACATGGTAAAAGAAATATGTACTTTGAATAAGCCAAGGTGTTTGTTAGATTGGATGAGAGGAAACGATACACTTCCTGTTGGTCTGGCAGAACGTGTCTGGTCACATTGTATCTTTGTTTATGAATGGTTCGTAATCTCTATTTACTCTAGAGTTGAAAGCAGCATTATTAAGTTACTCTTTCCATGAAGAAGTGTATCAGCTGGATCAATGAGACGTGATCCACCTTTCCCCCTTACTACTGCTAGAACAATCCAATAGAGTTAATGTGGGCTCAAATTATGTTGCAAACAGAAATAATATTTTTAAACTGACTGACTTTGAACGACTTATTCACGAAGAAATTGAGAAGGAATACAACAAGAGTGGGAAAACTGCGTGAGACATCAGATAAACTAAAAGAAGTTGTAAAGAAATAGCACTAACGAGGTTTTGGAACCTATCATCATAAATTTGCAGTACTCAGACTTTGAAGACAATGACAGTGACGAATTATCTCTTAACGTAAGTAACATTCACAGCTATACGGATGCACTGCTGGTATTTTCATTGGATTAGAGAA
This sequence comes from Mantis religiosa, assembly GCA_030765055.1. NCBI lineage: Eukaryota > Metazoa > Arthropoda > Insecta > Mantodea > Mantidae > Mantis > Mantis religiosa. Next base: position 43,091,867 of record CM060959.1, on the reverse strand, counting down.
ATACGCAATTCATAAACTATATTTAACTATAAACTAAATATTAAAATATATGCGTAATATACAATATATTTGTGTTGCAATTGTGATTTCAACAACTGCATTATTATACAACTTTGGAAAATTCAATTCACATTCCCTTACGTCTAACGCCACGAACACTCGCAAGTGTGCGAGAGAGAGGGAAATATAAGAAGAGTGGGGATAACGAGGTGCAACAGTGAAGGTTCTATCGCATCTGATTCGGTACAGGCCAGAACTCTTCCCGTTTGAAATTCATAATAAATTACCTTTAATTGGAGAATATAGTGTCAAACATTCAGTATCTTTACTTCCAAACAAATCGTAAGAAAATAATATTGCCTCTATATTAGGTAAATTTAAAATACATTTTGAAGTCCAAATATGAATCAAAAGGGGAAAAAGCTAAGGCAGCAGTGTTTAAGTATGAACATCAGTGAAATTAAACGTTTGGTAAATTTTAACTCTAGTAAGAGAAAGGAACACTATAACCCAAGCTATTAAGTGATAATTCTTGTGCTGTGCCGTTATTGAGATATCAACACTGACCCAACTGTTAGCAGTTATGTGAAATTTATTACTGTGGTAATTGTATTCCATATCGAGTTTGACGCTTAACGACGTCGTCAACCTTATTGGTTGTTGAAACATCAAAAGCTACTAACTTGAGACATAATTCCACCAAATACAATATACTTTAACTTGTTAACAAGCGAAAAGGCTCGGTCGTTAACGTCTGTAGTCCATTGTTTCGACCGACAATTCTGACTTGGGTATTTTCATGATTTTCACTTGTCACTGGGAGTGGCTTCTTTAATACCGCACTCCTTTCCTTCCATTCTTCATATTTCAAGTGAGGTTGACGGAGTGGTGGTTGAGGCAAATGGTTCGGATGCTTGCGAGCTTTTCCCACTTGTGGGGCATGACCTAGCGGGATGGCTCGGGCGGTTGTGTCTGTGACCCGTATTAGGGAGGGCTGGGCTCGATTTCCGTGGCTAACTTACCTTACCTAGGGCGCCGGGGTAGCGCGGTGGTTTCGTTCGCGGCTCCCGTTCTAAGGGTCCCGAGTTCGATTCCCGGCTCTGGGGTTGGCGATTTTAAGTCGGCCCTATCCACGCCTTCACCTCTGTCTAGCACACGTGAAGTATCCCCTATGCCCAACGTGGTTCGGAGTCCACGGTAAAAACTGTAGGTCCTCTCACCTCACCGCCATCTTCGCTATCACCCTATCATCGGAGGTAATGGACACCGCCCTCTGGGTGCCTCCACCTGAGAAATGGGTCCGGTCATCACTTGGTGGGGTGAGGTTACCCCGAAGGCCAAGGTTGCCATGTGGGGAGTGTTAGTAACTAACTAACTTACCTTACCTATGGGTTTTGTCGGGGTTTTCCCTGCGAATCCTAGGTAGTTTAGTTACATACACAGAATTTCCTGTAGCTCCAATATAATTTCATCTCATCTTTCATCTGGTGGTCTCTTTCAGGTAGAAAAAGCGTTGACGTGTTGAGTAGTCCGGTAGGAGCGTTGCCGGTCTCCGAACCGGCTGCTAGGACCGCTTGCGAACCACAGTAGGGGGAATGTCCTTTGTCCTGGCCTGCCTGGGGAGGTTTCCATGTAGGGAACCTGCCCTCTGCACTGCCGTAGCTCCTTGAAACGACCGCCCTATGTCTCCAGTTGGCGGCATAGGTACAATAGACAAAGTTTAGACCTCAGTGCCAAGACCCCTCCGAAATAATCCAGTTCTCTAGTGTTGCATCTAGTGGCCATTTGTGTACTTGTAGGGACTTCTGCACGTCTCTGTGACTTGTTTTGTCCCCTCCTCAATCAAAATACCTTTGGTAGATCAAAATACCTTTGCTAAGGGTTGCGGTACGTTACATCCCTCTCCTTAGAACAACACAGATATTTTAAAATAATCATATGCTTTTAACCTTCAGCTTTACTAGATGCTTCAATGAACTGAACTGCTCACTTAATAGGTGATCCAATATTACTGCTATCTAAGAACAGTACCCATATTTTGTTATTGTGTTTCATGCTGCAAACATTTACTAGTTTCCTTGGAAAAAATGTATTGAGCTTTTCTATTGTACAGTGCGATTCATATAAATCTGAACCATTCCGATAAACCATAACCTTGAACCAATACTAGGACACACATACAACTTTGGGAGAATATAATACACAATTGGGAGATAACATTGCACTGTTTATATCTCCGGGAATATGTTGGAAGTGTCATTCACCAGCATCTATACATGTTTGTACTCGTCTCACCGTATTCTCTGAAGTTTTACGGAGTTATCGAATTGAGAGAAGGTTATTTCCAGCAAGATGGAACAACGTGCCATACATCTACTGACATCATGGAACTTGTAACCAGTTTCTTTGATAATCGAATAATCTCAAAAGGTCTGTGACCCCCAGAACCCCTGACCTAACCTCACCGGATTTTTTCTTGTGGGGGTATCTAAAAATAGAGTGTACAAGAATAGGCCACGGACAATTGATGTTAACAAGGAATCAATCCGAACCTAAATAAGTAACATAGGTGAGGATACTCTCCGTAAAACTTGAGAGAATATGATATAGATGCTAGTCGAGGATACATCCAACATTTTCTCTCAAATGTAAATAGTGTAATGTAATCTTCCAATTGTGTATTATATGCTCCCAAAGTTGCACGTTTGTTGTACTATTGATCCAAAAATTATGAACTATTGAAATGGTTCAGGTTTATATGGATCGACTATATATTTTACTCTATCTTTCAATAGGTCCCGAGTTCGAATCTCGCCGTGGCTCAGTGGTTAGACCGCTTGGCTCTCACCAAGGCGGCCCGGGTTCGATCCCAGGCGACCGCAAAGTGAGATTTGTGGTGGACAACACGGCGTTGGGGCGGGTTTTCTCCGGGACCTCCGGTTTCCCCCGCCATCTCATTCCACCGGTGCTCCAACTTCATCTCATGCATCATCAGTGCCACCGCCTGCGGTGCCGTATGTAGTATAAGCGGGCGTTAAACACTACACATTTCAGTTCGAATCTCGGTCAGGGCGAGTTACCTGGATAAGGATTTTTGCGGGTTTTTCCCTTATACTGAAAGACGAATGTCGGGTAACTCTAAGCTCCAGGGAGCCCGCACTCATTTGAGCATCATTTCACCCATTTCATTCTCGTCCGATATGACTTAACGTTGGAGGACGTAAATCGCGAAATAAATAAAAAAATAATAATATAACTTGCTTTAGAATTTCCCTATTAAAACATTATGCAACAAAACACTCCGATTATTTTATTTGTTCTTCTGTTTATTAAAACACAATTTTGTCTACATAAAGACTGCGTCCCCCCAGGGACCTACTTCGGTAGGTACGGGTTTGGCGCACCCGGGGTCCCGAGCCAACAGTCTCCCTCGTGTGGGCTCCTCTTCGTGGTTGAGGGAGACGGTCAACAGGCCCACCCACGTGTAGGCCGTGCGTGGAGACCCGCGGAGAAGGTTTTTAGATTCTTGTCTAGTTTAGAGTTTAGGATTTAGTGAACGAATTTTTTAGTAGGTTTTGATTGATGTTTTTTATGTACGTGTATTTTTAATAGGTTTTGTTACACTTGTATAGTTTTTAGAAAGTTTTATATCTGGCTTTTGCAATGACTAGTTTTTTAAAGGGCCCCGATGACCGCCGTAGTTAAGCGCCCTTATATATATATATCATAAAGACTGCGACAATATACAAACCGTAGTTGGCAGTAACATTTTGAATGGAAATAAGAAAGATATGGAGGCATATAAATGAATAGAAAATAGTAAAATGCTGATCAAAGTTAACGTCATTGGACATTTTGCGCCTCTGAGAAGGAGGGATGAAGAGAAATGCCCCGAAGGGCGACAGGCGTGACAAAGACGTTTTCAGCTCCGAGTGTATTCGTCGACAGTGAGGCCTGCCTTTAATGCCCTAACCCCAGGGAATTTTACCCAACAACACAAGTAGGCGGGTTCTAACTGAGCAGTTTGGGAAGACTGCCAGTAAGAATCCTCAGTAAAGTATTAGATTCACCACAAAACCAACACCATTACCTATTCTACAAATTTGAAACATATCGTTGAAGGGAATCCACGGTACAGGAAATGAGGGTCTCGAAACTCGCTGTAAATACGTATGTGCCTACCGACCCGAATAAACCACGAAAAAGAAGTCATCTCGCATCTATATGCCATTCATTTCCTACGTTAAAAGAAGGAAACCATGGCCTATTTTTACTGAAACCTAAAGAAAAATTCCAGCCTTTACTGTCACTTCAAAGCTAACTTGAATCTATCAAGGACAATCAGAGGATATTCTTTCGGCTTATTTGTTTTCGCTAGTAAGTCACTTAACACAGGAAACTTGCTAAGTGTCATCAGTGTATTTCAGCAAAGCTAATTAATAAAACAATGTCTGTGTTGTATTTATTATATCTCTCCAACGAGTTGCTCTATTTGTCCACCTTGCCCTACTTACTTCACGGTCGTATCCTACACTTATCAGGAACTAGACAATACAGGTTACAAGATACTCGTGTTTCTGCTCGTGGGTGGGCTGGGTAACGAGGAAGTAAAGCCTCGTCTTACCACAAAATATAAAAATTCTTATATGACTGCACATAGGCGGCAGCCCGCCTCGGTAGCGTGATGGTAGCATGTCTGCCTCACGTTCAAGTGGTCCCGAGTTCGAATCTCGGTCAGAGTTACCTGGCTAAGGTTATTCAGGGGTTTTCCCTTATCCTGAAAGACGAATGTCGGGTAACTAAGCTCTATGGACCCCGGGCTCATTTGAGCATCATTTCACCCATTCCATTCATCTCCGAAATGACTTAACGTTGGAGGACGTAAAAACTACAAATAAAAAGGCACCCAATGGAAACATTAATTATATTTTTTTTTTTTTGGTGCAGATTATTAATTGCATTTCCAATTTAATTAATACTATATATTTGCCGTTGTAGGCAAAGTAAATACATGTTAAAATATTTTAAAGTTGGATTGCATATCATTTAGTACCTACTATCAAATTTGCATCACTTAAAACAGAAAGCTAGGTATAGCTTCTAAAGAGGTCAACTTCAGCTCATATTTTAGAGGGAAATGTCATCTATGTAAATTAGTTACTATTAAATATGCCAGCTTCGATGTGCTCAAATCATAGGATTGCTTTATTACATATATAGCACTTTCTTGTATAAATGATCTGTACTCTCATAAACTATTGTGAGTTTGTGGGTTAGCGAAATTAAAAGTCCAATTGCACAAACTCAAAATGTTCTTTATTTCCACCAACTTACAGTTGAACACTTGCCAATTACACAGAATTACGTAATGTACACAATTACGATTCACCAGTTCGTGCGTTACAGTTCCACTGCACGCTCACAGTTACGTACACTCTTCCGATGCACGTACACAGTCTTATCGTCGTTCACTAGCACGGCGCTCCTACGACTGCTCGCCAAGCACTGACTGAACTCTCTCACTGCAGCCCTTTTTGTAGGAATATCACTGTTTTCTCGAAGTCTCTCGTTTCAGTGAATCACCGCGAAAGTTCCAGACGGCAGGGGAAGGGGGAAGACGCGGCTAGCGACAAGTGACACCTACCTAATCATCCCCTCAGTGACTCAGATAAATGGGTGGGTGTGGTCCGGATGCCTCTGGTCCCTTACTCAGCTGTCGTTGGTCGTGCTTTCCGATAATTGGGTGACACTATTGAAGATTAGAATGATTAAACCAATCAATAAGTAATGGCATGGAACTATTTTGGTGTTAATAATACAGCTGGCTGTTTAACCCTTTGTTGCCTGATCAAAGAAAATGTGTACTCTTTTGGGATCTTTTTGTGGGTTCATGTTTAGAAGGCTAGTAAAAATACCGATTTTTCTCTCCAAAATTTTATTTTCGTGAACTATACCTTTTACAATGATGATACATAGAAGTACCATCAGGCCGCAGGAAACATTTAGGTTCATGTTATTTCATATCAATACATATGTGTTTAGTTTTACATTGTTGTTTATTACTCTTATTATCCTACTTGGGAACTAGGTGATATTCATTGAAGCAAATCTTTTTCTTTTTCTTTCATTGCAGCACAAAATTACACCACATGTGGTGCATTTGGAGTGTGGCCGTGACAATTTTCTTTATTGAGCATATCTCACATCTTCTTCGATTGGCTACAACAATCACAAAATGATTACCTGTTGGATAGAGTCAACATGAAAAATTCAATGCCATGGCCGGGATTTGAACCACGGATCTCCTAGTTTCCGTCTAGTCGCTCTTAACCTTTGAGCTACCATGGCCAACGTGCCATCCTGACATTAAATTCTCCAGTTGACTCGTATCTCGGATGCGAGAGCCCCTAGAGGTCTACCGGGGAAATATACGAGTCAACTGGAGAATTTAATGTCAGGACGGCACGTTGGCCATGGTAGCTCAAAGGTTTAGAGCGACTGGACGGAAACCAGGAGATCCGTGGTTCAAATCCCGGCCATGGCATTGAATTTTTCATGTTGACTCTATCCATCAAACATCTTAGCCTATATACGGCTAGTGTGGAGAAATGATTAATTTCCATCAATTAACTAAAATGACTACCTGTTTCCTACTCTAACATCCTTGATTACAGAAAGATCTGACTTCCTTTGTTTTGCAGGATTCTGTAAATAACACACTTCTGCTTTTGTCCTAGGATTTGCTCTGTCTATTGTTGTACTTACAATTAATAAATCCCCGTGTCACATGCCTTCTGTATTCTAATAATGTTACTGGGCCAAAAAAGTTGTAGTAAATGATGTATGAGTTGACAAAGGCTATTTTCTACCATACCCCGAAATAACCTATGCGACCATTTTTTGGATTGCTGCCCTATCCCATATGCAGCCCGCAGTTGATCTGCTTGATCTACCCCTCCCATATTGGTGTTGTAGTCCATCACTACAGTAGGACAATCAATACTGATCCAGCTACCATCTGTTTATTTTCTTGAGACACATGAAGTGCCTATTCCATGAAAATTGAATGCAAATATCACAACTCAGTTATCCTTTCATTGAAAGACACCTATATCCATGTATGAAAATCTGAAATCAAATTCAGCCCTGGTGACAACTTTTGAAAGAGACAAATTAGAAGTGAAACCTTTCCTATTTGTTCTCAATGTTCCACAGGCTAATGTGTTTTCAGGCTTCTTATATGTGTCACATAGCAGCTGAGCAACTATTTCTATGTGTTCATTCTGTGTCTTTTATAAACACTCTGCATACATCACTATGAATGTTAAGAAAACAGTTTTATTAAGCAATAAGGTGCCCGCAAATATCGTAGCACCAAACGTAGCAGTTTACAAATGGGTCCCCATTATATAACTGATGTAACGAGATCATTATTACAACTTACTGTAAAATTTTCTTGATGATAGGAAGTTATCAAATCAATGTGAATTATTTTAGCTCATTAATACATCTTATTGCTAAATATGAACGGCTTAAAACCTCTTAGAGGAATCTTCAAAATAATTATGCTGTCCTGATGTAAACGGTGTGTATAATATATTCTTACTTTTAAAAAAGTAACTTCTTTATACTTCTTTTATACTTCTGTATTGCTTTCATGTCTAGAAATAATTAGTGAATTAGTGTTCCAGAAACTCAAAACAGGAATGGTGATCCACTACGGTATTTTAGCGTTTATAATCTCTTTTTCTTTACCAGAAATCATAAAGAATGGTCACCATGTGCAAGTTTTTCGCTAATAATAAATTTTTATCTGCGTTTTCTATCAAACTTCGCAAATGAACTAATATTTCGGAACATTATGTGGAGCAAGTTTCTCTACAGATGATATACATGTTTATTAGTGCACAGTGGTGCTAACAAATATGCTATTACATAAACTTCCTGTCACTAATTATAATAAACCAATTATACATTATGTAAGACGACAGCTGCGAGAACAGTAACAACCTGTATGCTGCCATTACCACGTAAAGCCAGGGCGGCGAACAGACAGGTCGCTCTGTTACGTATCCTCAAGCCACTTCGTGCAGCTTTAAATTAGTTACATTGCAACATTTAAGGCCTTGGCCTCTACTTTCACTAGATCCTTGGTTCGAACCTGGGTAATGATATGTTGTACGTGTGCGATATCATCTGTGTCTCGACAAATGTGGCTGGGGCCTTCGGTCGGGTAACAAACGTTCTTCATTTGTTTCAAAAGTATATAGGCATCTTCATGTATAAACTGATACCTCTTTCAAAGTGTGGTGATGAGGTGTTAGAGAATTCTTATTGTATTTGCTGATTGTAGTGATATACAGGATCTGTTCAATAAAGAATAATCATAATTTTTTTATGGTCATAATTTTTCGCACTGAAATTCAAAATTATTATATTCTGTTAGCTTAATGTGAAACAAACACGCCGTAGTAGCTTCATTGTTGGTACTTCTGGTTCCCCTCCTGTGAGAACCAGGTAAGTTCAGACATGTTCAGTATCACCTACCGCTGAAATGGAGGTAACACGCGAGGGACAATATGCGGCTTTGAAATTCTGCTTTCGTCTCAACAAGTTTTCAGTTGAGGACTACACAATTTTACAGGAGGCCTATGGCAAATCTGTTCCTCCCTACAGCACAGCTCGAAGGTGGTTTAAAATATTCAAAGAGAGGAGACAATTTCAAAGGAAGATGGACCCGGTGCTCCAATTACTGCTCTTACGGAAGAAATCATCAACACTGCTGTTGCCGTTCTGAGAGAGGATCGACGAATTACCTTAAGATTACTTTATGAAATACTGAACATTTCATTGGCTGGCACCCACACGTTGGCCACAGAAACATTAAACATGAGACGTGTTTATGCGCAATGGGCTCCAAGACTGTTGATTCCAGAACAAAAGGACATTCGTATGCAGGTCTGCCTGCAGTTAAAGCTGATGTTAGAGGAAGATCCAGAATTTCTTTCAAACGTAATTACTGCTAATGAAACTTAGCTACATCATTTTTATCCTGAGAGCAAACAGCAAAGCTCAGTGTGGAAATCTTAATCACCAACCCCCAAAAAAGCAAGAGTGGTTGCTTCTGCTGGGAAAGTTATGGTCATCTCATTTTTTGAGATTCATGGAATGGTTTATCAGCATGCTGTACCTGCACACATATCAGTAACTCGACAATACTACAGGGATGTCCTGAAAACATTGCAAGTCCATATCGGGCGCAAAAGACTACATTTCAATGAAGCAGGCTGGATGCTGCACCACGATGCTACATATTGCCAATGTTGTTGCGGAATATCTTTCAAAAATCAACGTGAAGTGCATCCCTCACGCTCCCTATAGTCCGGATTTAGCCACGTGACTTTTTTATGTTCCCTAACTTGAAGAAATGTCTTCGTGGGAGGCATTATCCATCATTAGAAGAAATGCTGAAGGTTACGGAGGCGATTTTGAAGGATATCTCAAAAAATAGTATCCAGGTTGTCTTTGAAGACTGGCAGAAACTCCTGGACAAGTGCATCGCATTCAGGTGAGACTATTTTGAGAAGGACCATCAAAATTATGAAGATGAATAAAGGTACGTTGTCAAAAAATTTTGTGATCATTCTTTATTGAACAACCCTCGAATATATCAGAGCTCCTAATGGTTTATCGCAAAAAAAGAGTCAGTTGGAGTATTTAATGTTTTGCTGGCACGTTGCCATGGTAGCTGAGTGGTTATGAACAGCCGGACGGTGACCGGCAATCCGTGGTTCTAAGTCCGGGTATGCCACTGAATTTTTTTATTTGGGCTCGATCGAAACTTGCCTACATACGGCTAGCAAGGAGGAGCAATTAATTTCCAATTTCATCATTGTTGTAAAAGACTGCTTTTCCCTTTCTAGTGGCTTTGATAAAATGACTCATCAATGCCACCACAGTTGTTTCACGATTTTATGCAATAATTAATTGTTCAGAAATGGGAAAGCAGGGGAAAATAGGTTTACACTTCTCTATAGCAGCAGCGAAATGGCCGTGCCATATAACGTTGCTGTAATTAACGTTTGTTGGGTAATTTCTGGAAGGTTACGTGAAAACAAGCAACAACTGCTGATATTTTACGGCATGCCTGCTTAGAACCAAATGACAGCATTTTTCCTGCAAGGTCGCATGCAACTCGCATGCCATTGTCCGCTACTGCAAACGCCCAGGGAAAAGGTCAGTGCTTGTTGCATAAGTTTTATTGCAAGAGTTGTTTCTGCACTCTTTTGTCGCTGAAATAGTGCTCTGCTCATTGTTGGCCTTCGTTTGTGCTATCTCCAAATGCTGGCATCGTTATCTGGCTTTAAGTGAAACATTTCCATTACCCTCCGTGGTTATGGGCCCCTCCGTGATAGGCCGCGCCGTGGCTCAGTGGTTAGACCGCTTGGCTCTCACCAAGGCGGCCCGGGTTCGATCCCAGGCGACAGCAAAGTGAGATTTGTGGTGGACAACACGGCGTTGGGGCGGGTTTTCTCCGGAACCTCCGGTTTCTCCCGCCATCTCATTCCACCGGTGCTCATCTCATGTATCATCAGTGTCATCGCCTGCGGTGCCGTATGTAGTAAAAGCGGGCGTAAAACACTACACATTTCACCCTCCGTGATAGATATCTTTATAGCTAGGTATACATACTGTCTCATAATGAATGTCGTTACTTTTTTTAAGAAAAAACAATTATTTGAAATATAATGTGACTTTGTGGGTTCGTAGAAACACACTTTGGTCACCCCCTACAGTAGCAGATTTACGTAACATACACAAATACAGAGGCCGACATAAGTATTCGAACGTAAACATATTTATTACTTATATTATTTATAAAGCTATGCAGAGTAGGCATACGTAAATACAACTATTACAAAGAAAACTTGAGTCTTCCATTAAACATATACACTCAAAAACAGCAACTGAAACTAATTTGCACTACAAGGAGAAATAAAATAGTTACTTTACATTGGCACATAAGTATTCCAACAGAGAGAAACTAGTAATTAGTTATCATCCCCATTTTGAATTACTTCTGATAACACTGGGCAAAAATGAAAATGCTTCTGGCTTAAAAATAGTAAATTTACATGTATTTCCATCTGCTAAATAAAAAAATCACAGTAAAAATTATAGATTAGCTCTTGTTTTGAAGATAAAGTGACATTTAATTTTTTAGAGTGAAGATTTTAAATTTGGGGGAATTATTTTGCGGGAGTGGCACACCTGTCAAATAACAAAACACAATCAGAGAGACACTTTGCAAACTAAGTGATACAAAAGTTAAGGAAGGCATTTTTGTCGGACCCCAAATAAGAGAACTTGTAAAGGATCCTGCATTTGACCAAATTTTGGAGGGGAAAGATAAGGAAGCTTGGGAAGCCTTCAAGGGTGTTGTTCATGGATTTTTAGGCAACAAAAGGGATGACAACTACAAGCATTTGATGACAGTGCTCCTGCAAAAATACCGTAGCCTTGGATACAACAGTTTCCTTAAGATCAATTTTCTCCACTCCCACCTAGACTTTTTCCCTCCTAGCTGTGGAGCTGTTAGTGATGGACAAGGGGAGAGTTTCCATCAGGACATTTCTGTTATGGAACAAAGATATCAGAGCCGTTGGAATGAAGTAATGCTTGCAGATTACTGTTGGTCTTTGTATAGGGATTCTGCGGAACTCCATCACAAGAGGCAAGCTAAAACACGACAAAGTCAATAAGCCACCACATGATTCTTTTCAGACACGACTATCTGCGAAGTATTTTTCCAGCAATTTAGAACTCTTAGCATGTGATTACCAGTTAAAAAATCAAATGAACTTTCATTGTTGTTAGCATGTATGTAATTAAAATGTGTCCTTTTCTCTCAATCCGTTAATATGTAACACTCCCACCTTGTGTATATCATAGAAACTAGAGCTGGTAAACATTTTTCATTGTCATATTTGTTTTTCTCAACCCAAAATTAGTGCTCGAAACATTCAAAAATTATTTTTGTTGCCCAGTGTAATCTGATGGTGCGAGATCAGAGCTGTATGCTTGGTGCGGTAGCAGTTCGATTCTTTCTAATTCCTGAATTTTGTCCTTGGTTGTTCGTGTAATGTGGGGTGTTGCACTGTCCTGTTACAATAGAACACATTTTGGTTAACTAATGCTGGGTATCTACATCTCAAAATTTCACGAATTTGTTCCAGTTGTTGAGAATAAAGATCCGCATCATTCGCCCGCCCATTTGGAACAAACTCCCAGTGAATCACATCTTCAAAATTCTACCAGACACACAACATTACTTTGGACCCGAACTTACGAGGGCTGTTCAATAAAGAATGATAATTTTTTTACGGCCACAATTACTCGCACTAAAATTCAATCTTATTATATTCGTTGGCTTAATGTGAAACAAACACGCCGTAGTCGCTTCATTGTTGATACTTCTGGTTCCCCTCTTGTGAGAACCAGGCAAGTTCAGACATGTTCAGTATCGCCTACCGCTGCAATGGAGGTAACACGCGAGGAACAGTAGGCGGCGTTGAAATTCTGCTTTCGTCTCAACAATTCTTCATTTGACGCCTATACAATGTTACAGGAGGCCTATGGAGAGTGTGTTCTTCCCTACAGAATATCGCAAAGGTGGTTTAAAATGTTTAAAGAGGAGAGACAATCACTTTCAAATGAAGGTGGACCGGTGCTCCAGTTACTGCTCTTATGGAAGAAAACATCAACACTGCTGCTGCCATTGTGAGAGAGGATCGACGAATTACCTTAATACCACTTTCTGAAATACTGAACATTTCATTGGGTGCCACCCACACATTACACATGCGACGTTTTTGTGCGCGATGGGTTGCAAGACTGTTAAATTCCCAAACAAAAGAACATTCGAATGCAGGTCTGCAAGCAGTTAAAGTTGATGTTAGAGGAAGATCCGGAATTTTTTTCAAACGTAATGACTGCTAATGTAACTTGGCTACATCATTTTGATCCTGAGAGCAAACAGCAAAGCTCAGTGTGGAAATCTCCTGCATCACCAACCCCCCCCCCCAAAAAAGCAAAAGTGTTTGGCTCTGCTGGTAAAGTTATCTCATTCTTTGATATTCATGGAATGGTTTATCAGCATATTGTACCTGCACACACATCAGTAACTGGACAATACTACAGGGATGTCCTGAAACCATCGCAAGTCCATATCAGGCGCAAAAGACCACATTTCCGTGAAACAGGCTGGATGCTGCACCACGATAACGCACGGCCACATATTGAAAATGCCGTTGCTGAATATCTTGAAAAAATCAACGTGAAGTGCAAACCTCATCCTCCCTATAGTCCGGATTTAGCCCCATGTGACTTCTTTCTGAACCCTAACTTGAAGAAACGCCTTCGTGGGAGGCATTATCCATTATCAGAAGCAGTGGTGAAGGCTACGGAGGTGCTTTTGAAGGATCTCTCAAAAAATGGTTTCCAGCATGTCTCTGAAGTTTGACAGAAACGCTGGGAGAAGGGCATCGCATTCAGGGGAGACTATTTTGAGAAGGACCATCAAAATTATGAGGATGAGTAAAGGCACGGTGTTAAATAAAACTTGTGATCATGCTTTATTGAACAGCACTTGTATCATTTGTTTAATTAATACTTTGGCAAGTTGGTGGGTCAGGGTTTCGGTAATATGGGCACCCATTTTATATCACAAGTGGCAATTCTCCTGACAAATGTATCATCGATGGTATTACGGATAAGCCGACGACACTGTCAGTTCATGAGGTACAGATTTACAGTTTCTGTATGATTTTCCAAGTATCAATGTAGCGATGTAGGTATCTTTTGATGCACAATGTTCTTCTGAAAGCCTGCGGGTACCTTCTTGCAGATTTTCTTGCAAAACTTGGCGTGTATCCTCAATTTGCTACACCTTAGGTCTTCCCGAACGAGGTAAACAGTGTTTTCGTCTCCATTGTTGAAACACTGGAACCATCGTCGTAACACACCTTCAGACACCTTCACTGTAGCATACACCACCTCAAGAAAGAGCTCCCAGAATGTCGAAGACAGAATTTCTGTGCAGAAACCCTTGTCTTTTATAATTTAATTAGCAAATACCATACATGATCTTGGCTTGGTAGCAGAATCTAGGAATGACTCATCGCTTAACTAATGACAACAAAAACCAGTAACCCGGTACTATACAATGTTTACTCGGTCAAGGCTGTCCGGAGTTACCTTGTGTCATGACCTCACCCCTTTCTCCGGTTACATAATCTTGTATTTACATTATTAAAGGTTCTACTTGCAGCAAGGTTAGGGTCATTGCTTTCTTCTACCTTTGTTTACAAAAGGTGATAGAATTTAGGGCTGCAAAGGTTTCAGTATAAATGTTTAAAATGTATATATATATATATATATATATATATATATATATATATATATATATATTCGATTGGATTCTTAAAAAAGCAGAACCTTAATACAAAATATATCTTCAAAATTAATACAGTAGAACCTCGTTTGCCCGCATTAACTGGGACCAGGGCCGAATCAAGTTAACGAAAATCCGAGTTATCCGGAGAATGACGGGAAAAATGTTAAAAAGCATGTACAAAAACTTTTAATGGAGTTTAGCAATTACTATAGGCACACTAAAAACACAAACACTGTATGTACTGTAATAGCCTAAATATTTGCACTATACACAATATATTACTCGACAGAGCGTTGAGGCGTATCGACCTTCAGGTGACCAGCACTGTGCTCGTCTCTTATTGGGTCTTATCCTGTGGATTAGAAGAGCGAAATGTTACTAAGTTGATGTACAGTAAGTTACGAAACACAAATAGAGCGATGGGAGGCTGCGTGTGTCCATATATTGTGACGACCTGATCTTAGTTTGTGAATATTAAGGAACACGTGGTCAGGTCGTCACAATGGCATGATGTTTTCTATTCTTTTAGAGACAACATACATTTTAAATTTATATATCTGTGAACAAAACTTTTTTTTAACAAGAAGAAACAAGATTATATCCCTCTCAATGTAATGTAACACTGTTTCAATATTAATGTAATATTTTAAGATCAATGTATCCATTGTTCTTTGGGGAAGCAAGGGAGAGATGTCACAAATGACTGTATTAATTACTCTGGTGACTCAAGTAGTAGGTGTGACGTCACTCCCTTCCCTCCTTTATGACTGGATGAGTGGTCTTTGGGCGATAGACGGTCTCTCTTAAAACTGACAGCTGATGGAGTAACATGTATCTGTAGGCAACTCCACTTCTGGACAGGTAAATGACCGTCATGGCCGCCTTTGTAATTTGCTTGTTTTAGTAAATATTCTTATTAAGTGAATTCCATATTTAATTAGCCTTACCCTACCTTTGTAGAAATGAAACCTTTATAGAAAAATCCCAACCTCTCGCTAAAGCATGTAGTTCTGCTCTGAGTGTTTGCTCCCGTGTTCGACCTGACCACGTGTTCCTTAATGTTCACAAACTAAGATCAGGTCGTCCACATATGATTTCTCGCACTTGCCGATGTATGACACATTGCTGTCCAGAAGACATGATTATACATACACTGGACTCACCGTGTATGCGCGATAAGCTGAGGTAAACATCTCTGTGTTGCGAATTTTTCCCGATACGCTTTCTCGCTTTGCCGTGAAGTAGCTACAAACTAGTTGGTAGTAAAATAGGCAATGACCTTCTGCTTCTGCCTACGAACAGCGCGATCTCACATCCGTTTCAGCATTAGCACTTCGTTTGACGGTGATCCGGCTAGACTCTCGAAATAAAGCATCAATTTCTCTATGTTTGCTACTGCTTGTGTGTGGGTCATAATCACAGCTGCATCATCAACAATGTCTGAATGAATACTCTTCATTTTTATTATAAATAACACTGCAAAATGCAACAATGCCTTCCTCTGTAAACGGTTTATCTGTGATCTGAGTGCGTGAACATGGCCCTCAAAGTGGGGCAAGTGATTTTTTGATCAACAAATGTGAAGTGTTTCATTCTCAGGGCAGAAAAATTATATTTAACATGAACAAGCTTTTAAGAAAGTTAGACTTCCCAACCGAGCCGCGCGTCGAAATGGCACAATATGCTGACGACGTGCTGCTCTTCTGCAAAGACAGACATATTCGCACAGCCTTCAACCCAATACAAAGACACCTCCGTCTCACACAAGAGTGGTGCAGGCGTTGGCGGATGTCCGTTAACCCGGACAAAAGCCACGCTATCCTATTCACCATGCGCCACACCCCCGCAGACTGCCCGGATTTCCATTTTAGAGGCCGAAGAATAGAATGGGTACCTTCTATCAAATACCTGGGAGTAGAGCTAGACAAGGGTCTGACTTTCCGTCGACACATCAGGGAACTATCGGCGAGGGTTCAGGGAGCTATTGCTTCCCTGTATCCTATGCTGGGTTCTCGATCGATGCCAGTCCGCGTAAAGCTATACCTTTTTCGAGCTCTTATAGTTCCGTTGATGCTATATGCCTGCGAGGTCTGGGGCATGGCCGCAGATTCCTGGCTGGCATATATTCAACGCGCTCAGAATAGAGGACTTAGGTCCATCTATTCAGTAGGCCGATTCTTCCCAGTAAGGTTCCTCCACGAAGCCTCGGGTCTTCCATACGTGGAAGATGAAATTAGACGCCGGGCTACAAAATTATACGCACAGTTACCCTTGCACAGAAGTGCCCTGGTTCGGTCTCTTGGTGATTATGATCCCACAAGACGTCGTCGCCGACTATTCCGGGTCCCCCGCATGGCTTGCGGGCATCCGAGGTAACCACGGAGCATCTCCAGCAGCAGCAAAAGCTGAGCTCCCATAATCTACCAAGAGTTGTTGGTCTCAAAATTCAGTCAAAATTCATTTCAAACTAAAATAAAATAAAATTCTTTTCTACGCCAGGGTGCTAGTGATAGCATTCTATCCTTTTAGAGGAGTCAATAGACTACCTCATATGCATTCCACCATCCTCAAATAAAAACAGCCATCCTAACCCATCCCGAAAAGAAAATCCTATCTGTGGTTAAACCCTATCCTGGGTGGGCACACAGCAACAATCTTTCAGGCTAACACAAGCCTACCAGTATCTGCGAGCGAGCGAGCGAGAAAGCTCTCCAATCCAGGATATAGAGTAACTATAGATTTCTCAAAATCCCGGCAATTAACTCAGTAACCTTGTATTGTAGGTAGAGTGCACACAGTGTCACGAATTTGTAGTGATGCAGCTTCATCCTTAGAAAAAGAGAGCGTGCCTATGTTTCAATCTCCGGGAAAGATCCATGAAGTCGGAAAGCGAGTTACTGGATTGGAAACCGTGCTTGCTGTTCCACTGCTGTGACGAGTGTCCAGGTAAGATCTTAATGTTTTAGGAATATTTAATGTTTTATTTAATTATGGGAAAAATAGCCAAAACTTTTCCTGGCGGATAAAACTGCATCTGTTTAATACAAAATGATCACAATATTTTTTTGACAACGTAACTTTACTCATCCTCATAATTTGTATGGTCCTTCTCAAAATGGTCTCCCCTGAATGCGATGCACTTGTCCCAGTATTTCTGCCAGTCTTCAAAGATACGCTGGACATCATTTTTGACAGATCCTTCAAAATCGCCTCCGCAGCCTTCACCACTGCTTCTGATGATGGATAATGCCTCCCACGAAGGCGTTTCTTCAAGCTAGGGAATATAAAAGAGTCACCCGGACTATAGAGAGAATAAGGGATGCACTTCACGTTGATTTTTGCAAGATATTCAGCAACAACATTGGTAATATGCAGCCGCACGTTATCATGATGCAGCATCCAGCCTGCTTCATGGAAATGTGGTCTTTTGTGCCTGATATGGTCTTGCAATGTTTTCAGGACATCCCTGTAGTTTTGTCCAGTTACTGATGTGTATGCAAGTACAACATGCTGATAAACCATCCAAGAATATCAAAGAATGATATGACCATAACTTTCCCAGCAGAAGCAACCACTTTTGCTTTTTTGGGGGTTGTAATGAAGGTTATTTCCACACTGAGCTTTGCTGTTTGCTCTCAGGATGAAAATGATGTAGCAAAGTTTCATCAGCAGTGATTGTGTTTGAGAGAAACTCCGGATCTTCCTCTAAAATCAATTTTAACTGCATGCAAACCCATGCGAATGTCCTTTTGTTCGCGAATCAACAGTCTTGGAACCCATCGCGCACAAACACGTCTCATGTGTAATGTTTCTGTCACCAACGTGTGGGTGGCTTCCAATCAAACGTTCAGTATTTCATAAAGTGATCTAAAGGTAATTCCTCGATCCTCTCTCACAATGGCAGCAGCAGTGTTGATGTTTCCTTCCGTAAGAGCAGTAACTAGAGCAGTGGGTCCACCTTCCTTTGAAATTGATTGTCTCCCCTCTTTAAACATTTTAAACTACCTTCGAGCTGTGCTGTAGGGAAGAACAGACTCTCATTGTAATATTGTATAGGCCTCAACTGAAGATCTGTTGAGACGAAAGCCGAATTTCAATGCCGCATATTGTTCCCCGCGTGTTACCTCCATTGCAGCGGTAGGCGATACTGAACATGTCTGAACTTACCTGGTTCTCACAGGCGGCAACCAGGAGTACCAACAATGAAACTACTACGGCGTGTTTGTTTCACATTAAGCTAACAGAATGTCATAATATTGAGTTTTTGTGCGCAAAATTATGACCGTAAAAAATTATGATCTTTCTTTATTGAACAGCCCTCGTATATACACAAAACCTCTGCCATGTACTACGCTTGGCAACAGCGCTCTGCTTGAGCATTGGCTAGCCTTCATATGTCTTTAAGTTTTGCGAGCGGTATAAGATAAGTTTGCTGTATTCCGTAAGTCCTTATCTTTCAGATACACTTTTAGCCCCGGATTTTGTATTCTTCACTAAAATAGTAAATTCTAACGCGAACTTGTGCTATTCCTTAGATAAAATCACTCAAAATTTGTAGTCGTTTGCAATTTTTCAGGAAAAACAATGCCTTGTTAGATTATTTGCGATAATGTGGTACTTAGAATGGGAAATCAAATTACTCATATCCGTCTATCTGACGCAGTATCAGCATTTCTGGCGAGTCTTACAGTTTAAAAATTTAATATAGTTGGGATTTAACTTTACATAAATTAAGTGTGATTTACAACATTGTTAAGGTGCTACTGGAAGCAGCGTTTAACGCTCTGCTCCATATACCAAATTTCAGGCAATTTTGTACAGAATCCTAGAGTTCATTTGTTTAAAAACAAGACAAGCAAACATAGATTTAATAGAAGATTTTAACAAAAATTCCTGTTCAAGCCATAACACTTCTCTTAATTTCTTAAAAATCTATCAGTTAATTTAGTGATTTTAAACAAATCCTGAGAAATGAAGAAATAATTACTTATATTTAATTTTGCAACTTACCTTTTTTGATGACTGTCGAGTGCATATCTGTAGACTACGCTGATGGCGAAAAAAAGACCCAAATAAACTAACAGTTCTCGCCATATCAATTTGTACACACTTCCTCTCCATCTGCAACAAAGAAAAATGAGTATTAATTCGTATGTCAGCTTTTGCAAGTATTCATATGTTATAAGCAGGCAGAGGAATTTCTAAGCATTAAAACTGAATATGTTTAACTGCAATGAACTTAGGCGGGGACCTTGAAGGTACTAAACCACCTCTCAACCCCCGTACAGTGCTTTGGAGATTCGCATTGCTGTGGTGAAAATGGTTTTAACTTCAAGCCAACTATTGATGAATGTCTAAGTAAGGGGTACTCAATTGTACAGCACACGCTTCCTTCCCCTACATGTGTCGTTTCCCCCACACCAGTGACCAAGGCAGCGAGAGACAGAGGTAACAGTCAGTGGCGTTGCTACTAACGTTTAGCGTACCTTTGTTCCAGGTGAAACCAAATCACAAAAACAAGAAAGAAATTAAAGCACCTGTTAAATATGACCCTGAAGTTGAAAATGTGGTACAGCTTTCTTATATACCGGCTTAACTTATTGGAAAAACTATGAAATCATTTAGTGAAGGCGAATTTACCAGGTAAAGCTGCGAAGGAATTTTGTCCCGATTTAGCCGATTTATTTGCATCGGTCTCTCTCGAGGTACAGTAACGCACGCCTAATCTCTGTTTCATATAACCTTGCCCCGCTGACATGTATCACTCCGCTTACAACTACCCTCCCCCTCACTCTAATTGGCTAATGCTTTCGCGTCATAGGTTATAGGCGGTGCCTTCCCGTCACATTTAAACCTGCAGTAAACGTCATAATAATTGCCAGGAAGATAGATACAATTATACAAATAAGAATATGAAGGCATGCAAAAATGCAAGTTTATAATGAAACTGAGCAAGTTGAAACTGAATGAATGAGCAATGAAACTGAAACATGTTTATAATGATAGGCCTTCGGCCTTTTTCACTGGGATTTTTTCTTTCACTGGGATTTTTTAAAACCAGCACATATACCTTGCAAAAATGTTTGTCTTTCAGTCTTAAAAATCGTATCACGCCATGCTTGTCGTGTGTCCATTCACCCAAGTTTCGTCAAGGTAGTATATTTTGCGATTTGTATCCCGATACAATCTGATTGTCCTTAAATAACGTCTTGGCCACACAGCAATATCGCCCCTGTAGTAGTAAGTTTTCCTGTTGTATGAATTGTCATCAGGTCGCGATGTTCTTACGCACCTAACACTCGCACCTGTAAGTTCACAGCACAGCTGTTCGACTTCTCTCACTGGCGAAGACGGATTCTTCTCTATGCAAGCACCACTTCTTTTTTCGCCGCTTTGTAAAGGTTTTCCCTTGCGATACTTCAGCAAAAAACTGGCGGTACACTCTGCCATTATACATATAATAAGTACACGCGGAATAAAGGACCAATAAAATAATTTAACTCTCGCAATCGGCTCAAGACGCCTTCGAATGGCGATATATGACTAATCCAGTTCAAATCAAGGTCAGTGATAAAAGTCATATATACAAATATGTCATCACTACCGCTAAATCACGTGCTATCGTGCCATGTGCTTGAGAACAAAGGAACCTCCTCTTTACTTCGTTTAAGAATTAATATGCATTTCAGATAAACTCTGTTGCGTAATATATTTAATTAAAACAGTTACGAAAATATAAATTTGACAATTCTCTTCCAACATATAAAGACATATCACCATGTTAAATAACGAACTAATTTTTATCACACAACAGTCTATACTACAACAGCAGCCAATGAGAGGTGATTAGGTCACGTGACCGCTAAGAGATACGGGGCAAGCTTATGTGAAACAAGCTTTATAAGAATTGTGTTGTGATTTGGAAGGACAATTAAAGGACAAAATAAGGTCATTAACATGTTTTCCTCTACTCGTAGTCCTGGACGAATTGGTGGACAGATCCGACGAGGCACGGTTAATTGTATTTCTGAGTGGAGTTGATAATGAATTAAATAACTTATTTATGACACAATTGTGACTGTGGGAAGGACAACAGGTAGTTGCAGATTTCTATCATTTCTCTTGTTTGAGTTCCGTGTTCACAATAAACGTCATAGTTCTGGAAACGTATGCAGAACTTCTAAAGCAACTACATGACATACTCCCTTCGCAATTTGAAGATACGAAGGCTGTTCAATAAAGAATGATCATATCTTTTTACGGTCATAATTTTTTCGCAACAAAATTAAAAGTTAATATATTCTGTTAGCTTAATGTGAAACAAACACGCCGTAGTAGTTTCATTGTTGGTATTCCTGAGTCCCGCCTGTGAGAACCAGGAAAGTTCAGAGATGTTCAGTATCGCCTACCGCTGTAATGGAACAATGTGCGGTTTTGAAATTCTGATTTCGTCTCAATAAATTTTCACTTGAAGCCTATACAATGTTACAGGTGTATGGAGAGTCTGTTCTTCCCCACAGCACACTTCGAAGGTGGTTTAAAATATTTAAAGAGCGGAGACAATCAATTTCAAAGGAAGGTGAACCCTGTTCTCCAATTACTGCTCTTACGAAAGAAAGCATCAACAATGCTGCTGCCATTGTGAGAGAGGATCGACGAATTACCTTAAGATCACTTTCTGACATTTTGGACATTTTTGGAAGCCACCCACTCGTTGGTTCAGAAACATTATACACGAGACGTGTTTGTGCGCGATGGGTTCCAAGACCGTTGATTCCCAAACAAAAGGACATTCGCATGCAGGTCCACATGCAGTTAAATTTGATGTTAGAGGAAGATCCGGAGTTTCTTTCAAACGTAATCACTGCTGATGAAAATTGGCTACATCAGTTTGATCCTGAGAGTAAATGGCAAAGCTCAGTGTGGAAATCTCCTTCATTACCAACTCCCCCCCCCCTTCACCAAAAAAAGCAAAAGTGGTTGCTTCAGCTGGGAAAGTTATGGTCGTCTCATTCTTTGATATTCATGGTATGTTTTATCGGCATGTTGTACCTGCACACACATCAGTAACTGGAAAATACTACAGGGATATCCTGGAAACATTGCAAATCCATATCTGGCGCAAAAGACCATTTTCCCGTGAAGCAGGCTGGATGCTCCACCACGATAATGCGCGGCCGCATATTGCCAATGTTGTTGCTACATATATCTGAGAAAGAACGTTTTCAAAGATGAATTTTTGCACCACATATAGAAGACCTTGTAAAACATAACTTGTGCCACAGAAGCCGTCCTAAGAACCATTAGATAGTAAGGATTAAAGTATGAGTGCAAATGCTTATGGCTTCCTATACGTCAGAATGATAATGATGTTCTGCCACCACACGTAAACGCGCGATTCTATCACAGCGGATGGAAGGAGGTGATTTCAACCTCCCCTTTTCTGCCTTATGGTCAATGAGTAGAGCTAGGTTTTGGAACCTTATGTTCCTAAGCGACCGGTATTCAAGTTCAACAAACACCTACATCAGCACAGAAGTAATCAATTGAGTGCACATTGTAGCCTCGGTTGACCGCAGGGAACAGCGGGTCTCAGGTTCCGAGCTCTAGTTATAAACAATCAATGGGAAACAAGTTCTCTTTCTCTAAATCTCTTTAGTATTTCCAGTTTTTTTTTGTCAAAATTATAACAATTCTATTGGTGCAAAACATTAATGTTTTACTCCCCTTGTAGAGTGCTGGCTAGTATACTAGTCTTTATATGTCCTGTGTTCCTGAAGAGGAGTGACAATTTTACTTTAACCAAGACATATTCTAGAAATATGAATGAATATGTGTGAGTGCGAAATTGTGACATTTATTGCTTAAAAGAAAAGGAAAAGTAAAATGTCAAAGTTAATTTAATTGTCAATGAGAGAACATTACTTGCCAAAGAGTTATTGATCTAAAAGCAAAGCTGCCTATATGTTAAATGTGATATAGTTAAAAATGGAAGTAATAAAAACAACTTTATGAGCACATAAAAACATTCCTGCGGATTTTAATGAAAGCAGCACATTCTCTGTTTGTTAATGTCGATAAGCAAGCGGACATGAACGTTTAATTCAGAGCCAAGTTAAGTTTTGTTTACATATCGTTCCATGTTTTGCAGCCACCTCGCCTTCATGCACCAGACGATACAGCACGAATTGCAGCATCCTATCATCCAACTCTAAGCACATAATGATTATATTCTCGTGTCATGTAGTAATTGCAATCTAATCCGTGTAGTTTTCCCTTCAAATTCTACTCAGAAAACAACTTACATAAAGCTAAACCTAACGATAACATAACCTAAAATAATTTAGACCTTCGTTAGAAACTCGTTTCTAAAAATGTTTAAGCTATGACCAATTTATGTACATTCTTACGTAAATGTCGGAACTATTAACAGCCACAATTTATAGTTTTATAGTAAGTAATCTTTATTTCCATTTCAATTTCAAATAGTTATACATTGATATAGTTAATACTGCACTGAGTTGCTGGTTACTCTGAGGTTGTCGAGCCAATGGGTCCCTATTGGCATCTTATCTAAAATAACTTCATCTTCATTTTCGTAATATTTACTTACCTTTCTCAACCATTTGACTCTTACTTTGCCCAAAAATGTCCCAATTTCATTTAGTTTTTTCCCTAGTTTTTCATTAACTTCACTGCTTGAATTTCTTTTGGTAGCCTTGCCCATTCTTTTTTACCTATCTTCTCCTTAAACAACCTATTTTCTTCATATTATAAAAGCAAGTGTCATTCTTTATCCCTTTGGTGACACAATGGACATTTCTCCAGATCCTTCTCTCTTCTCAAACCCTTCAGTTTCACCACCCCTGTTCTGACCCATATGGCTTTATCAGAAATATCAATGTATGTTTCCTTGTTCCAGATCATTTCATCTCTCTATAAATTTCCAGAGAGCTTTTCAAGTTGAAACTTCCTAACATTTCTTGCCTTTCTATATCTTCCGTGCTTAACTTAAGTTCTTGCTTAAATCCACTTTACAATAATTCCCGGTTTTCCCACATGACACCAAACCTTATTTTTAACATCCTTTGCTTTATATTGTTAAGCCATAAATCTTTTTG
This sequence comes from Mantis religiosa, assembly GCA_030765055.1. Lineage (NCBI taxonomy): Eukaryota > Metazoa > Arthropoda > Insecta > Mantodea > Mantidae > Mantis > Mantis religiosa. The sequence goes on along the minus strand of CM060959.1, from coordinate 43,067,291 downwards.
AATTAGTCTTTCCTGTACTATCAAGCGTTGACGTAGAATATTCTGTTCATATAAACACCTAATTCTCTCCCATTATCCCTCTAGTTCCCAGTCTTCCCAATTTTGCTTGCCGCACTCCATTTAGTGAAGCCCGTGGGAAGCCCAAAACTTGTTTGCAAAAGTTTCTATGTATCACATTCATATTTGAAACCCCCTCCTCCAAACTCCATATTTCTATTCCATACAGCATTTTTGTTTCTACTACGGCTGTGTAAATTCTCTCTAAATGTTTTATTTGCATTCCTGATAATTTATCTTGGCATGTTTTAATAGCTTTAATTGCAATTTTACCTTTTGCCATTGCTATTCCCTTCTGCCCTTTCCAACTCCCTTTACTGCTTAATCGCAGTCCTAGATATACAATTTTATAAATGAATTATTTATATTAGAAGATTGAATGTGAAAGTGTTATTCCTACTATTGGTGTATAGCATTTTTACAGCGAGAAATCTAATTGCAAATTAAGGACTACAGTTGTGAACCAGCTGGAAACATTTAGTCTGAAGATCTCCAACAGAATTATGAGAAGTCATCGACTGCACCACGACCTACAAGCTTAGTATATAAACATTACAACACTTCGTCTGCCTCAGTAATAGGGAAATTAAAATGTATGAAGAGATTTGAAGAATTCTTCCTTGGAAGTAATATTATTTTTGGAGTATAGCATGTTGAGATTACGCCTTACATTTATCATTATAACTCCTTTGATATTCACTGAGTTTTTGTCTAATGTCAAGCTTATGTCACGAATTTACTAACACTTTGGAACTAACGTTATGCCTCCTACAAGAGTACATATACTAACAACCTTGACATTCAAACAATTGGCCTTTAATGTTCTCCTAACCGAATATTCCGTAATAGTTTTGTCGATTAACCTGACACAAATAGTTGATAATTATATCCCTATGTCAAGCTAAATGCTGCAAACTAGGTGTTCTAATAAAGTAATTGTTGTTCTAGCCTGCAGCCTATGGCAGTATCTCTTTATTTAGCTTTAAGTATGTCCTTCAACAGCATGTGCTCCCGTTGTTATTTCTTATATAAGTGTTCACAATCTCCAATGTATCATTAATAATTTTAATTTAGACTTTCACCATGGCAACCAAGCTTTGATGTCAGGCATTTGTAATCGATCGTTGTCCTATCAACTGTTCCATCATCCATCAACTGTTCCCTCCAATTTCATATCATCTCCATGCTCATTTCGGGTTGATCATCTATCCCATATACCTTCTTTGACCCAGTTTTCTGTTCCTCGATAGGGCCCTCTTGTTAAGCCCCTCCATTCAGAAGCGTATACTAGAAGGTAGAACACTATTTCCAATCGAAATGTCCAGAAATCAAATAATGCGTATAGTTATGATTGATACTCCACAGTTGTCTTTACATCTGTACCTCGAGACACATCATATGATAAATATTATTTTTTGACTGAATTAATAATTCTCAAGATAGAATATAATTCGCAAGTGAATTCTATTACAACTTTATACAGATGTTTTAGCAAAAAACAGTTCATTTTTTGTATGACTAGAGCCAGACTGAAAAATTAAATGTCACAGCCGGGATTTGAACCACGGATCTCCCGCCCTCCGTGCGGTTGCTCTAACCCACTGAGCTACTATGGCCAACATGCACACATGACACTAAATTCTCCAACTGACTCGTATGTTACCCGGTAGATCACTAGGGGTTCTCGTATGCTATGAGACAGGCACCTTAGAGTATACAAGAATAGGTCACGGACAATTGATGTTCTCAAGGAATCCATTCGAACCGAAATAAGTAACATTGGCGAGGATACTCTCCGTAAAACTTCAGAGAATATGGTGAGACGAGTGCAAACATGTATAGATGCTGGTGGAGGACACTTCCAACATTTTCTCTGAGATATAAATAGTGTAATGTAATCTCCTAATTGTGTATTATATTCTCCCAAAGTTGAATGTGTATCCTATTATTGGTTAAAAAGTTATGGCCTATTGAAGTGGTTCAGGTTTATATGGATTGCACTGTATCTTCTGACTGCTTCATATTCAAAATGTTCCAAATTAGAAACACTGTCAGGTGAGTTATCTGAATAAGCTTTTCTAAGGTTTACCCTTATTCTGGAAGATCAATGTCGGGCAACTGTAAGCTATATGAACTTTTTTGGGAGGGTGGCAATTTTGCATTCTCAAACATTAAGTTATATCGGACGATGAATGGAATGGGTGAAATGATGCTCTAATGAGTCCGGGGTCCATGGAGCTTAGAGCTTACCCGACATTCGTCTTTATGGATAAGGGGAAACCCTGGAAAAATCTTATCCAGGTATCTCACCCTGACCGAGATTCGAACTCGGGACCTCTTGAACGTGTGGCAGACACGCTACCGTCTACGCTACCGAGGCGGGCATATGGTTATAACTGATACTCCATAGTTATTTTTCTAACCATCTCGAGAGACATCATATGATAAATATTATTTTTTTGACTGAATTAATAATTCTAAAGATAGAATATAACTCGCAAGTGAATTCTATTACAACTTTATACAGATATTTAAACATAAAACAGTTAATTTTTTCAATCAGTAGAGCCAGACTGAAAAATTCAATGTCGTAGCCGGGATTTGAACCACGGATCTCCCGTTCTACATGCGGTTGCTCTAAACCACTGAGCTACTATGGTCAACATGCCGACATGACATTAAATTCTCCAACTGATTCGTACGTTTCCCGGTAGACCCCTAGGGGTTCTCATATGCTATGAGACACGCACCTTTTGTGACGACTTACTATGCTCTCAGTACTTAAGTCCCAGGCTTCATAGTTAAACCACCATGTTACTCAGGTAAATTGATGGAATTAATAATTTCTTCCACACTAGCCATGTGTAGGCTAAAGTTTGAATGAGTAGAGCCACACTGAACAATTCAATGACATAGCCGGGATTTGAACCACGGATCTCCCGCTCTCCGTGCGGTTAGTCTAACCCACTTAGTTACTATGGCCAATATGCCGTCATGAAACTAAATTCTCCAACTGACTCGTATGTTTCTCGGTACACCACTAGGTTTTCTCATATGCTATGAGATACGCACCTTTTGTGGCGATTTACTATGCTGTACGTACTTAAGTCCCAGGCTTCATAGTTAAACTATCATAAACATAGTTAAACATAGCTGCTTGGCATGTTAGCTATAGTAGTTCAATGGGTTAGAGCGGCTGGACGGAGACCAGAATATCCGTGGTTCCAATCCCGGCTATGGCATCGAAATTTTCAGTCTGGCTCTACTCTTTCAAGTGTGCCCTACACACGGCTAGTGTGAAGGAACAACTAATTTCCATTAATTGTAACTAATAGTGGTCCAAACTATAAAGCCCGGGCCTTAAAGTACTTACAGCATAGTAAGTCACCATTAAGGTAGTTGTCTCATGTGTTTATGAGAACTCCCAGTGGTTTACCGGGAATAACACGAGTCAGTTGGAAAATTTAATGTCAGATTGGCACGTTGGCCATAGTAGCTCAATGGTTTAGAGCGGCTGGACGGAGACCAGAAGATCCGTGGTTCAAATCTCGGCTATGGCATTGAATTTTTAATTCTGGCTCTACCCTTTCATAGTGCGTCCTACACACGACTAGTGTGAAAGAACAACTAATTTCCATTAATTGTATCTAATAGTGGTCCGAAGTATAAAACCCGGGCCTTAAAGTGGTGCTCAAATGAGTCCGGGGTCCTTAGAGCTTAGAGCTACCTAACATTCGTCTTTAAGGATAAGGGAAAACTCCGAAAAAAAACCTTATTCAGGTAACTCGCCCTGACAGAGATTCGAACTCGGGACCTCTTGACACGCTACCGAGGCGGGCTATATGGACCCTGGGCTCATTTGAGCATCATCGATCGATTTCATTCATCGCCAGATATGTGGATGTTGGAGGACGATAATTAGAAAAAGAAATAAAAGGCCAAAATGCAGTAAGCAGGATAATTGTTTATTTTCTTAGCATCTTAAATAAATGCTGTGAAACGGATATTATAAATGACAATGCAGGTAAATCATTAACCAAACTCCAGTCTTCGACTAGTTTTTGCTAATTCTTTACCGCGTTGTGGTGTGACGAGTCCCCATAACCGGTTGAAATGGATGTGTATAAAGCGAATTACACGCGAATCACAACGTTGTAAGCACATATCACTGACTCAGGTGTGTTGTAACTCAAATGTAATAATATCTGGACATGTAATTTATGCGTATTATGCAATGCTTTCTTTCTAGAAGCTATTCATTTCTTCGTTTATTTCTTTGCTGACGCGCCCAAGAAAGGAACGTGTCATTTTAGTGGCTTTTCAACATCACTTTTTGCCTTAGATAATATCTCTGAAGGGTTATGAAATATTTCTTTCTGGGTGCTTCTCCTTTAAATATGATCCATGTACCTGTGTGCCACCTGCAATATACCGGCTTGCTATAAATCTTGTCAGGTGATCCAATGGTGAACTACGCTATTAACTTTTATAACAAAATGTGGATTATGCACTGATTCTGTCATTTCTTTATGCAATTACTGATCTTACTGTTCAGTAATTGTAGCACTAAGTATCAAAATAAGTTTAAATATTTTATTCAATGTGCAAAAACACTATTTGCTTTGGAAGCTGCAATTTACCAAAGAGAAATGTGTGTAGTGTTTAACGCCCGCTTTTACTACATACGGCACCGAAGGCGGTGACACTGATGATATATGAGATGAAGTTGGAGCACCGGTGGAATGAGATGGCGGTGGAAACCGGAGGTCCCGGAGAAAACCCGCCCCAGCGCCGTGTTGTCCACCACAAATCTCACTTTGCGGTCGCCTGGGATCGAACCCGGGCCGCCTTGGACCAAAGAGAAACTGTGCTGAAATGGGATAAAGAAGTATTGGAGGGTGAAGGAGTACTCTCTGCTCCTAATAATCATAAATGTGTCAAAATTTAAATTAAAACATTTATCAACGATGTATGAACGAGATCTTATATGGAAATTAATTGTTCTTTCACACTGGCCGTGTGTAGGCTAAATTGTGGAAACATAGAGTGGGACTGAAAAATTCAATGCCATAGCCGGGATTTGAACCACGGATCTTCTGGTTTCCGTCCAGCCGCTCTACCATTGAGCTACTATGGCCATCGTGCCGATATGACCTTAAATTCTCCAACTGACACTATTGACCTAATAGTGGTTAACTATAAAGCCCGGGCCTTAAAGTACTTAAATCCTGTAAGTCGCCATTAAGGTAGTTGTTTCATGTGTTTATTAGGACTCCTAGGTGGTTTACCGGGAAAATACGAGTCAGTTGGTGAATTTAATGTCATGCTGGCACGTTGGCCATAGTAGCTCAAGGGCTAGAGCGCCTGGACGGAAACCAGAAGATCCGTGGTTCAAATCCCGGCTATAGCATTGAATTTTTCAGGCTGACTCTACGTTTCCAAGAGATCTTATATGTTTCCACATGTTATAAAAAATCCGTTTTAAAACATGTATGTATGTATGTCAGACAAACTTGAAACAGACCCTCGGTAAGTGGAAGTGTTTTGTCCGGTAACAAAAGGCGAGCATAGCAATAAATCTTTGGAGTCGTAAGTGCAACATTGAGGCGAAACTTCTGACACAAGAAATCGGGTAAATCCTTAAAAAAGAAAAAGAGAAAGGGAGAAGGTTATTCTATTTAAAAAGACGCCACATTCATTCTCTCATCAAATCAACTTCCCCCAAAAATATAAAAAATGATTTCGGCGGTTGGGGTCGACCAATAAGGGAACAGCTACATCGCTCTTCCGTGTCAGCAGTGGAAGGAGTGTTTGTGGACGCAGTTGAAATAAAGATAGAAAGCTGAATTTTACCCAGTCGCTGCTGTATACCTGGGAGTGAAATCACGCCTGTTAGCGCGAAAAGATTCCGCGGAATTATCAACAGTCGCTATTGCATACGCGGAGGTGAAACCACGTTTGTCAGTCCAAAAAGTTATTTTTTTTTTTTAATTTTACGTCCTCCAAAGTTAAGTCATATCGGACGATGAATGGAATGGGTGAAATGATGCTCAAATGAGCCCAGGGTCCATAGAGCTTAGAGTTACCTGACATTCGTCTTTTCAGGATAAGGGAAACCCCCGGAAAAAACCTTATCCAGGTAACTCACCCTGACCGAGATTCGAACTGGGGACCTCTAGAACGTGAGGCAGACACTCTACCACTATGCTAACGATGCGGCGCGAAAAGTTTGTGCTCGTACATTTCGCGGGTTTTATAAGTTATACTTAAGTCTCTTGGGATATCGTAAAAGTTTATTTTTGTAGTATGGCTGACCATTGCAGAGCGTTGTAGTGTACACTGACAAAAGCGTACTCAATAAAGGAGAACACTTTTGGCAACGCGAGGTTCGCATAAAGTTTGTCGTGAGAAAATTTTCAACCAAGTAAATAGTAGGTGATTGCCATTGGACAAGAAAACTGTGTTTCCCTCTACGCCCAAGCAATCCATCCACACAAACCTGAACCTCAAGAGATCATTGCTTGTAAACCAATTCTGAAACCATAGGATTTAGGAGAACTTCAAGAGCAGCCGCGGGCGTCTGCGTTCACACCATCATCGCAGAGGATGACGGAGGCGATTACCAGCGTCAGCAGGTAAGAGATAGGTATCGGTCATATCTTTGAGCTGTAGAAGAGGAAGAACTAGACGAACAAAAGGAAACACCAGAGCTACGTGTGAATAAGTATATTATGAGCTATATTCAGATTACATTACTTGAATCTGACTTCAGAATCTCTAGATTACTAATTAGGAGCCACTGCCCAATCCTCACTCCATTGGAGCAAATTGCTTCTTTCGTATTTGCTAATATTTATACAATGGGCTCCTTGTTTAAGCTTCTGCCATTTTATTATTAATCAAGGTCATAATATAACATAAGATATAGTTAATATCTTAATTTGCGGTAGAAGATGCGCCTCATAGAGTCCATTTTTGGGATCCTCTGCAACGTTCCTTGGCCCAAGCCCTTTACGACGGGTATCATACCATTTTAATTATCACCCGGTAGTTTTTATGACAAAGTAATGAAAACTTTTTGCTGTCATCATTGATCCCTCGGGACATAATGTTGGTAGTTTCAGTGATTTGAGTCCTTTTGGTTTTTACAGTGAGTACCAGAAGTGACAGATGTAAGACGGAGAAAATTGAGGCCTGTAGTGTGATCAAGTCCCTGCCTTTGAAGGGCCATACTGCCCAGGAAATCCATGATGAGATGACGGATGTTTATGGAAATAATTACTCATTGTATGACACTATTATAAGGTAGAAAGTAATTTTCAAACTGGTGACATGTCCGTGAGAGATGAGCCAAGGTCTGGTAGACCGTCAGCTGTCACAGTGAAGAAAGTGGAGTGTTTAATACTGGAAGACAGATGAGCAACCATCCAAATGATTATGAATGAGACACATCTTAGTTATGGTAGTGTGTGGAAAATTATTCATGACGAACTGTCCAAGTCTAAGGTGTCCGCACGGTGGGTTCCACGTTTGCTAACGCCTTTCCAAAAGCAAACACGCCGTACCCTTTCAAGACAGATGTTGATACTGTTAGAACAGGATGACGATGATTTTTTGGATCGTCTGGTAACCATGGATGAATCTTGGATCTATCAGTATGATCCAGAGACAAAAACCATGAGCATGGAATGGAAACGTGCCGATTAACCCCGTCCCAACAAAGCAAAGGTGCAAAAGTCAACGGGGAAGGTCATGCTTTCAGTTTTCTGGGACTGTCGTGGAGTCATCCTTACAGTTTATCTTGCCAAGGGTCAAACCATCACTGGCAGATACTACTGCTGTCTTCTGGACAAGTTACGAGCAACTCTTATTAAGAAACGACGCAGTATGCTCTCCAAAGCTGTTCGTCTTCTGGCTGACAATGCACCAGCTCATTCACCTTAAGTTGCAGTAGACAAAACAAGGGAATGTGGCTTCGAGACCTTACAGCATCGGCCTTATTGTCCCTATCTCGGACCAAGTGACTTTTTCTTCTTCTCGGAAATGAATATTTCGTTGCGTGATCCCCGATTTGACAACAGAAATGATGTCTTTAATGAAGTGGAAGAATGGTTTAAAGCGAATTCTGCAGACTTGTACAATCAAGGTATTCAAAAGGTGAAGAAACGCTGGGGAAAAATGTGTAAATCTGGATAGCTTCTGCGTAGAGAACTAACTAGCACATATTAAAACAAACTCTCTGTCGCATTTTTTAAAAGGGTGATAATTAAACTTAACGGCATCCGCTCGTATGCCTTTGTTGTGATATATTTAAGAGGTTAAAACTATTTTCTTTAAATATTTATGCTGATAAATATTCTATCGTCATCTGTTGACAATATCATGGTACAGGAATTACTTGTTTATAAATAAAAACCGCAGGAAAATTTGGTTGATGACATTTATTTACGAGTCTGATGTCCTCATGTAGTTAATAAGTCTTGTTCATTTTGATACATGTTATTCGAGAGTATTAAGTCATATCTACCTATGTAATACATACTGGTTTATGTTGATTAGGAAACAATCTCCGGGTCTTCACTGGTTCTAACATCTCCCCCATTTTCATTGATTCTGAGCCTAAACCCTGTATTAAGGAGTTAATAATGAGTGCGAAACCTTGTGAAATATTTCTGTACTCCTCCCCTTTCAACACTTGCCTAGATCTACCCTTTGTTCGTAGGCTAAGATTATATCTGGAAATTTAATTTCAAACGATTAAATATTAACTCATCCAGGACTGGTGCGTAACGGATGACAAGGAGATTCTGCTAATATTAAATAAAGATAGACATCTCACTGAATTACATAACCTCCTGTCATGTGCTGTCGCTGGCCCATTCACAGACGACCATTTCAGCTCACTGTTTCTCGCTCTCTTGCGATAGTGTGCTGTTTTATGTTTCCGTTTGTCGTTTTGAATGCTACCTTAAGCCGTTAAATTTAAGTTTTATGTCGTTCCGTTAATGGTTAGTTTTATAATACATGTGCTGTTTGATTTTAATGCTTCTTTCATACATATATCTTCTAAAACAAATGTTTACGTAGATCAGCGCTTATCTGGCTGATCAGAAATGCTAGGTGCTATTTACGAAGGTACCTACACAATTTAAGATGCAAAGTCCGCCCACTGTTGTTCCAATGCCAAGTAATGCAGCTAATAGCAATGCTTGTTTATGAGGTACGTTGCACAATGTGGGCAGGATTAGCATAATGAAGGTAAAAGTCGACCCCAGAAAGCAATTAAGGCGAACACCGGAAGAACCAATGTTAAATCAGCAGCGCTGCGGTGACTTGGCAGGTTCATAAACCAGTTCTGCCAAGCTAGAAGTGATATCATCAACAGCACACTTTGTTCCAGACAAGGAGGCTGCAGCAACCGGAAGGAAACTTTATCCGGTTCACCGTCATGGCATTTGGCAGCCTTAACAATGGTGTTGTATTGGTAGTTGATATGACAATGTAGATACAAATTTTTGAAATTAATTTACATGCGCTTCGGCTTTATACGCTTCACATCTTCTACGTAGTTCTTTTAAATTCTATTTAATATTCTAGGATTTTAAATTAGCTATCTCAGAGCACACGATCTTCAGGTAATTCAGTACTTTCGTCTCTTGCCTGCTGCACCATTTTGGTGCAACAATTAACAAAATCGTTTATGGGTCACTATATATACAGAAATTTAATACAAACTATTCGTAGTTATTAGTGGTGAGCCCAAAAGGGGACTTAGGGGAAAAAATGCGTTGGAAGTGTTAAGCTAAATCACCACTAAAATTTTGTCCAAAAAAGATCAGGAATTAGATCTGTAATTTCTAAACTTCATACTCTGCTTTTAGAATTGAAGCAGCTATGATTCGGAATAATTCCGAAGCTTCAAAGTTGGTGCTCATGTATTTTGCTTTACAGTTCAATTTTCAAATATACTTTTCTTCAGTTATTGATCTTTATTGACTTTGTTTTTACGTATTGGAATATTCAAAGGCTTTAGGTGATGTGAATATCAAGCAATTTCCCTGAAATTCTGAGCATTGGAGAAGAGCTGTGGAACAAAGAAACTAACTTGGAATTTTTACCCTCTGCTATTGATAGAGTAATTAATATTTAGGAGGTATATATGATAAGGTTCGGTTTGTATAGCTCCAAGTATGGAGGTCCAAGCTGCAGATCCTACAACAAGTTTACCTCCACCCCCTGCGGCTTACACATAGCACTGCGGGCTCCAGACTTGGAGACCATCTCGGTTTCGAAGGACCAAGATCTACAGAGATGATCCTTTTTTCCTGTCACACAACAGCGAGACCCTCGATGACACTTACAACCTTCAAACAGCCATGCAGATGTAACGTGAAGTGAAACTGAGGTTTAGGAAATTCGAGGAATCTACCTTCCCCAAGGAATCCCCACAAAAAATCATGGATCAAGAGCCAGCCTTCCTAAAGAGAGTCACATGTGCTGCTCCTTTAGCCGCCTTCAAACTTAGTATTTTATTTATAGAGCACACAACAATGACATTTCATCACGAGGTTTACCCGAAAGTCTCAAGACTCGGGCCTCTATCAACCCGGAAGCGAAGGAAAACACCGAAGATCTTTCCTTGGGTCAATATCTGGGTTACTAAAAGGCCCCTCATCTCAAGACGGGATGGAAATGGATACACCACTTACGCGCATCAACCTCGCAGAGAAGACTATGGAATAACCTCGGTGGGGCTGCCTGGTGATCTACTACACCTTCTACTAGCTCTGCAGCTAGTACCCGGTACTTTTTAGACAACCCCCTGCCCCCTCAGTGCGGCCGAAGCCTGGCCGGAGGTACACGATCTAACACGGATATCGGGAACACACTGCCCCCACTGTCCAACTCAATCCGAACAGCTCCCATTCGGGAGGGGCTAGAACGCTCGGCCCGAGGTTCCTCTGGTAACGTCAGAGGTGGAGTCTGTCTAGTGAACGCGAGTGCAGTTTGCCCCTTAAAGGAAACTACCCTCCCGCCCACTAATGACAGTCATAAATCTATCTCCACACTTAACACTGTCGTTGAGGACCAATAGCAACCCTGATTTTCTAGAAATGACAGTCGCAAGTTTACTCCACGTGGAGTGTCAGTTGCCAAAGTTCAAACTTCCAGTTGATCTGTTCCAGTACGTGCAGAAAGTCGTTGTGCGTCACGATGTGGAGACCGTGGGAGGGAAATGCAGTGGTAAATGCAAATGAAGTAGTAGATTGCTTTCAGTCAAGTGAAAATAATCAAAGTGATGACAAGTGTGAATGACTGTGCCGAGTTATGTTACTGGAAAAGCCTCTAAAACGAAGTTATAACGGGAACTGTTTCTAAGCAAATTCAAGCGCTTGTTTTGAACACATATAAATAAGTGCTGACAAATAATCTTGGTAAGGGGTCATGCAATGAACCTGATGATAAATTCTGGGTGTTCACAGAAATACAGTAAGAAATATTGTGACGAAAGGAGTACCAAAGACGCCAATCAAGTGTGAAAACAAAAGCAAACGTTTCTCTAAAGTAGATAATTTCACATTCGATTTAATTCGTCGAGAAATTTATAGATTCTATGCAAAAGGCAGAGCACCCACCTTAGACGAATTGGTTGCACATTTGCAAGAAATTTGTGATTTGCCTTATGGGCATTGCACTTTGCACGGTCTCCTAAAGGAGCTGGGTTTCAAATACCGCACTTTGTAGCTTAGAGATATATATAGCGTCAAAACTAAAGAAGTTTTGTAGTAATGGACATACGATAATTTATTTAGACGAAACGTCGTAGGATACGTATGACGTGTCGAGAAAGGTTGCAACCTTGCAGAAAGGACTGGGAGAAGGAGGGCGGCTGTTGTAAAACGATTATAAGGGTTCGTCAAAGGAAGCGGCCGTCGTGCAAATAAGTTAACTAAACAAACTCTACCACGAGTGTTAGGGGTCCGCAGCGCTCGCACCACAGTAGCTGAAGGGGACGTATCCCCTCCCCTACGGCGACACAACACAATGACAGAAGGTTTTGCATTAGGTTGGTCAAGAATTGTACATTGTAGTACTTCTTAACCAATCCTATTCAAAAAGGTTTGCATAGGTATTCCCTGGTAAACAGACGTAAATAAAGGTGAATGGTTAAGTATCTATGACCCTGAACCGCACCACGGAAGAACTTCAGACAATCATTCACACAACTTGTGACTTTCTTATCACCTGATGCCTTACTTTGTTACTTTTACTCCCAAGGAGCGATGCTTTAAAAGCCCTTATTTGTCTGTCATACGCGGAACACATGTCACACTCAGTTAAGTGATCGTAACTCCTTTGTCGTCCTCTTACAATACTATCACGACTACTACGAGACTTTTACTATTTTTGGATGCTATTCAACCTGAAAATGACTTACGAACTCGTTTTCAACTTTACACAGACAAAACATTAGCAGAAAATAATGTAGATTTGCACAGATGTTGGAAGTGTGTAACAGTTTGCTTGCTATCGATCAGGTAATGTTTGTAAAAATTAAAACGATAATTCAGAAAGTAGTAATATTTAACGGGAAGAAATTGCAAATTTATATACTACAACTCGATTTACTGGAGTTTTCTATTAATTCAACTACGATAAAGATAATAGTTTAAATTTTTTTTGCCTGTGGTATTGTATCTTATTCTAATTAGCAATAAGAGTGAACTATTAAAAGAAACAAGCGAACAACACCTTTATTATAAATTCAATATATTTTAGGAAACTAATAAAAGCAAAGAAGCCTTCCGGAAGCCACAATTGAATTTGTAGGAGACAAAATGCTCGAAAGAAAATAAGACTATATAAGATATAAACATAAGTGACATACAGTTAAAACATCATATGTGTTGCATTCAGAAAAGTTTCTCTACTCTCATAACAGCTCTTAAAATCTTTATTGCTTTTTCGACTTCAGGCCAATCAAGGTAAACATTTGCAGATATTATTCCATTGCTTGTTTTCTTAAAGATGCAAGGCGAATATGAGAAGAGAGCAGGCTTCAAGCAATGGTTCTACAATATTATAATATGTGGCCATGGATAAACTATTACGACGGCTGTTCAATAAAGAATGATCATAATTTTTTATGGTCATAATTTTTCGCACTAAAATTCAATCTTATTATATTCTGTTAGCATAATGTGAAACAAACACGCCGTAGTAGTTTCATTGTTGGCACTCCTGGTTCTCGCAGGTGAGAACCACACAAGTTAAGACATGTTCAGTATCGCCTACCGCGTCAATGGAGGTAACATGCAGTTAAGTTGATGTTAGAGGAAGATCCGAAGCTTCTTTCAAACGTAATCACTGCTGATGAAACTTGGCTAGATCCTGAGAGCAAGCAGCAAAGCTCAGTGTGGAAATCTCCTTATTCACCAACGCTCTAAAAAACAAGTGTTTGCTTCTGCTGGGAAAGTTATGGTCATCTCGTTCTTTGATATTCATGGAATGGTTTATCAGCATGTTGTACCTGCACACATATCAGTAACTGGACATTACTACACGGATGTCCTGAAAATATTACAAGTCCATATCAGGCGCAAAAGATCACATTTCCATGAAGCAGGCTGGATGCTGCACCACGATAATGCGCAGCCACATATTGCCAACGTTGTTGCTGAATATCTTGCAAAAACCAACGTGAAGTGCATCCCTCACCCTCCCTATAGTCCGGATTTAGCCACATGGGACCTTTTTCTATTCCCTAACTTGAAGAAACGCCTTCGTGGGAGGCATTATCCATCATCAGAAGAAGTGGTAAAGGCTGCGGAGGCGATTTTGTAGAATCTCTCAAAAATAGTTTCCAGCATGTCTTTGAAGACTGTCAGAAAGGCTGGGACAAGTGCATCGCATTCAGGGGAGACTATTTTGAGAAGGATCATCAAAATTATGAGGATGAGTAAAGCTACGTTGTCAAAAAAAAAAAAAAAAAAAAAAAAAAAAAAAAAAGCGATCATTCTTTATTGAACAACGCTCGTGCTTTATTTTCAACAATACATCTGTACCATGGACTAATCCAGTATGCATTTTATGGATTGACATACAGCAGTGCCATCAAAACATCATTCCAGCTCTACATCATCTTCTACATCACTTCCGTATGTCATTGTGTCATAAAATGTGGTACCTTCTGGCAGAGTGACATGTTCCAGTAGTGAACAAATATTGAATATTTCGCCTTCTTAATCTTCCGAAGTCTATCTGGTGTATTTTTCGCACTATCACCTGCCTTGTGTAAGTCTTGCAACCTCAGTCCTCTCCTCAAAAGAGACTGGGGACGATAAAGTGAGGAAGATATTGTGTGACGAACTTCTGGTACACATCCTTTTGGGAAATACTCAGCCCGGATTAACGTGAATTCAGGAATACGTCTTAGAATGACATGGTCGAGGGCATCTTTGAAGTCAAAATGTTCAGCATCTGGAGTGCCATCATGTTTCCCGCTATCGATCAGTGGACGTTTGACATGGACAACATCAATGGGCTGCTTCTGTAATGAATCTTTGATCAATTTCACCCATGTGGAAGGGACTAAGACTTTATCCATTGATCGTTTCTTCTTCTCAATACTGCCAAAATTTCTGTCAATGGGCATGAAAGAGTGCCCTTGTATTGGGAAGTACAGATAAACTTTCTGAAAGTGCACTTGAGAGCACTAATGTCTAAATGTCTAATCTAAAATGTATCAACAGCTGATATCAAAGAGCTTGGGTGGCACAGTTTAGTTGCACCACCAAACGGCTAATGCGGCAGTTACTAGACTTAACAACATCTAACACGAAAAGGCCGACTTAACAACTTTTGTTTCTAAAATTGATGCCTATTCAATATGTCAGAATCATAATATGTTCGACTTAACATCTTCTGATCCTCACATCTTTTAGCGCTATTACAGAAGTGGTATTCAGAGTGCTTATCATATGTTTAACAGGTTTTCTAAAAAACATTGACTTAACAACTTCTAAAACTAGTGCTTCAATTGTAATTATGATAATTACACTGGGCAACAAAACATAATTTTTGAAAGTTTCGAGCACTTCATGAGGCAATTCCTACTAATTTTGGGTTGAGAAAAACACATATGACAATGAAAAATTTTTTTTAGCTATAGTTTCTATGATATACACAAAGTGGAAGAATTACATATTAACGGATTGAGAGAAAATGATACATTTTAATTACATACATGCTAACAACAATGAAAGTGCATTTGATTTTTTTAACTGGTAATTACATGGTAAAAGTTCTAAATTGCTGGAAAAATACTTCGCAGATAGTCGTGTCTGAAGAGAATCATGTTGTGGCCTATTGACTTTGGCGTCTTTTAGCTTGCCTCTTGTGATGGAGTTCCGCAGAATGCCTATTCAAAGACCAACAGTAATCCGCAAACATTACTTCATTCTAACGGCCCTGATATCTTTGTTCCATAACAGAAATGTGCTGATGGAATCTCTCCCCATGTTCATCACTAACAGCTCCACAACCAGGAGGGAAAGAGTCTAGGTGGGAGTGGAGAAAATGGATCTTAAGGGGCATGTTGCATCCAAGGTTACGGTATTTTTGTAGGAGCACTGTCACCAAATGCTTGTAGTTTTCCTCTACGGTATTTTGACAGGTGTGCCATCTCCCCCAAAAAATTATCCCAAAAAGTCTTCACTCTAAAAAATGAAATGTCACTTTATCTTTAAAACAAGAGCTAATGTATCATTTTTATGGTGATTTTTTTAATTCAGCAGATGGAAATATATGAAAATTTACTATTTCTAAGCCCGAAACATTTTCATTGTTGCCCAGTGTTAGCATTTCATGTATCATAAGTAACCATTGCCTGTGGTACCATATGAGTAACTAGGGGTTTAAAACTACCATGTCTCAACCTAGAACTGTGGAAGGACTTCTAAGATCACACTATAAGCATTTAATGTAAAAGCACAGTACTTGATTCGTGCTCGTTGGAAGATGCTGTATCAGAGAGATAGTGAACAGATTTATCTGCCAAGCCAAGCAGTAAACCATAACAGAGTAATAATACCGGTAAAGACAAGCATTTGTCACGTATATGATAATAGAATACGTTCTGAAGTTCATGAACAGCACGAGTTTAAGTCGTAAATTTACTACGTATATTTTGCATGCACATAACTACGACAGCTTATTTTCTTTGCAGTACAGCTTCAAGCTTACTGAAGATTTGTAGTGCTTTTGTTTTCGCTAGTTCCAAGGATATGCGCAGATATTTACCTTCTCTAGTGCGCACATGCATTGCGGATATATTTTATTCCTTTCAAAACTTCGAAATTGTATCATAAATGCATATTTTGTACCCCCCTGAACCTCCAAAGCATTTGATTTAAAAAGGCGGACCATTGGTGTGTATCTGTGTGTGTTTCAAAAACAAACATTGATAATTACCAATGTTTATCAAGATTAATATCCACTAAAGCCTCATGAAAGGATAGAGCTAGACTGAAATCTTAGATCTCCTTGTGCTTTACCGGGAAAAACAAGAGTCAGTTGGAGAATTTAATGTCATATCGGCACGTTCGCAATAGTAGCTGAATGGTTAGAGCGGCTGGACGGAGACCTGAAGATCCGTGGTTCAAATCCCGGCTATGGCATTGAATATTTCATTGCAAGAACAGCCTGTAATCATTCGTTTTCTCCATTTTCGTGGTGTCTATTGAAATTCAGCGCCAGTTGAGTGAGGCATGTCGTGAAGGTATCATGGATGTGTCTAATGTGTGTTCCTGGGTGCAGCAGTTCAATGAAGGCAGAACATCGTGTGACAACAAACCAAGACAGTTGTAGACATCGCTTCCATAATTGGCATTTCCGTGGGATCTGTGAACACAATCCTGCATAAAGATCTGAAAATGCGGAAAGTGTTTTTCAGGTGTGTGCCACGAATGCTGACGGATGATCACAAGGATGCACGCGTGGCAAATATTCAGGCAATGTTGACGCGTGATGACGGCATGAATGGAACTTTCTTTCAATCGATTGTGACAATTAATGAGACGTGGATGCCCTTTTTCAACCCTGAAACGAAGCACCAATCACTTCATTGGATGCACACAGACTCACCGCCACCAAAAATATCTCGGGTGAGCGCCAGTGCTGACAAAATGATGGTAGCCATCTACTGGGACAGCAGTGGTGTAAATTGTTACTCATTGCATTCCAAAGGGCACTATGCTGACAGCTGCATCCTACCAAAATGTTTTGAAGTTATAAACTCCTCCCAGCATTGCGTGAAAAACGGGCAGTGATTTTCCAGTAGTCAAAACACACTCCTAAAACGTTCACAGCGGCCATGGAATCATGGCGTCATTGTTATGAAAAATGTGCACGGTTAGAGGGAGATTACGTTGAGAAGTGACACTAGTTTCACATTCTTCTTGTGATTACTTTGTGAGAAAAAAATAGGAAGTGCCATAACTTGAACGCAATTCGTATAAAAATACTGGAACTGCCATTACCTTACAGAATTTCAAATGGATATATACGTGTAGTATATAAAACGTATCTAATAATTTTCTAATTCCAACTTCGGAGGCCATAAGGTTCTCTAAAGACATTACAGGAAATTTCGTCAAGCGGAAGCTGATTTCCTCCTGTGCTTTCTAACCATACCAGCGCTATTCATATTCTGTTCATGCACGAATAACGGGTAACGTACTCAACGTTAGCTCACATTGGGGCATTTTGTCTCGTGCGATTTGATACTCGTGTAAACAACGCCTAAGGGGATTGGTATGACAAACTTGTGACCCAAGCTATCCTAATTGTGCACAGTGTTTTCTTTACATTCGTGTCAACAGTTACACATTTACTTCTGTTTCCTTATTTAAAAGTAAATATACAGGGGTCGGCTGATACGTCCAGGGTCTCACAATAAAAAAATCTTTATTTCTTTATTTCTTAACATAATCTCAAGAAAGATTAATAAATTTGTCATATCAGTGTTCAAATTAAACCAGTTCAGTGGTGCGATCAGCATCAATGATCAGCTCAGGTAGTAGTCACTGGGTGCTAGTTCTGACAAATGGCATGGTCGTGAAGAAACAATATTTATTCTTTCCGTAATGAGGTGGTTTCCTTTTCACCTCGTCACTCAAACGTTGCAGTAGTCGCCAGTGATACCTTTAGAGTTTTCCAAGTAATCAATAAAAATAATTCCCTATGCATCCCAGAAAACACTGGGCATTACTTTCTTAGCTGACAAAATTCACTTTTTTTTTAGTTAGTTCACTTGGCGCAATCCACCGTTCTGACTGTGATTTACTTTCTGGAGTGTTATCTCCGGTCTTCCATGATCTTTTTCAATGATCTCTGGAGTTGTGACTTCCACAGGGCATCCAGAGCGAGACTCATCACTAGTGCTCTTACGTCCCATTTTAAACTCTGCAACTCACCTTTTGATCATTGTATATGAAGAGGCAGAGTCTTTCAATGTACTGTCCATTTTCTCCTTGATTTCTTTAGGCGTTAAGCATTTCAAAAGGAAGTATTTAATCTCGACTCTTTTTTTTTTTTTTCAAATGCTCCATTTTCCTGAATCCTCTACACTTGTCTTGCTTAAAATGCTGCCATTAAAAAACTGAACAAGCTTGAATTGATAGAGTCGATATGAAAAACTCAAAGCCACGGCTGTGATTTGAACTACAGATCTACGGTTTCCATCCAGTCACTCTTACCCATTGAGCTACCGTGGCCAATTTGCCGTCAAGACATTAAATTCTCCAATTGACTCGTATATTTCCCCGATAAACCACTAGAGGCTCTCGCATCCGAGATACACCATTTGTGGTGACTTACTATTGTAAGTACTTGAGTCCCAGGCTTCAAAATTTAACTCTTTTTATTTTAGTTAATTGATGGAAATTATTCATTTCTCCACACTAGCCGTATACAGGCTAAAGTTTTAGATTGATAGAGTCGACATGAAAGATTCAATGCCACGGCCGGGATTTGAATCAAGGATCTCCAGCTGCTCTTACCCATTGAGCTACCATGGCCAATTTGCCGTCAAGATATTAAATTCGTATATTTCCCCGGTAGACCACTAGGGGGCTCTCGCATTCGAGATACACCGTTTGTGGTGACTTACTATCGTAAGTACTTGAGTCGCAGGCTTCAAATTTTAACTCTTATTATTTAATTGATGGAAATTATTCATTTCTTCACACTAGGCGTAGATAGGGTAAGGTATTAGATTGATAGAGTCGACATGAAAGATTCAATGACGCGGACGGGATTTGAATCAAGGATCTCCAGCTGCTCTTACCCATTGAGCTACCATGGCTAATTTGTCAAGACATTAAATTCTCCAATTAACTCATATATTTCCCCGGTAAACCACTCTATTCGAGATACACCATTTGTGGCGACTTACTATCGTAAGTACTTGAGTCCCAGGCTTCATCATTTAACTCTTTATTTAAGTTAATGTTGGAAATTATTTATTTCTTCACACTAAGTTCCATACCTTAGCCTGTATACGGCTAGTGTGGAGAAATGAATAATTTCCATCAATTAACTTCAAAACTAAACAAGCTATTGACCTGTAAATATGGATAAAAATAAACTATATGATGCTATCCGTCAAACTCGGCCAGTGGTGCCATCTCTATGAGAGGCCCGGGACTTATCAGCCGACCATCATAGAATAAAAAATAAAAATAATTTTTATATCCTTGTTAACTTTTCTCAGTTCTCAAATACTCGCGTGATATCATTTAAAAATATTCACACTTTCCAACTGTTATAATTTCTTATCACCTGTTGCAAATAAGCATATGATCATTATGTATCTTTCAAACAAAAATGTCAGGGGAACCGTAAAAATGCGAGTTCTGCTTGC
Organism: Mantis religiosa; assembly: GCA_030765055.1. Taxonomy (NCBI): domain Eukaryota; kingdom Metazoa; phylum Arthropoda; class Insecta; order Mantodea; family Mantidae; genus Mantis; species Mantis religiosa. The sequence continues at coordinate 43,047,310 of CM060959.1, read as the reverse complement.
AGAAGTCAAGGAATAGCCTTCAGATAAGATTAGGTTTAGGGTTTCAGGTTTCTCAGGATATGGCGTATTCTGTATAACAAAAGACTGATGCAAAATAAAAAGTAACTAATCAGTGTGAAAAGTTTTTCTTGCTTCACAAAGGTTTTTGTTTCCATATGTGATAAATGCAAGCTACTATTGTAATTATAAATAAATAAAGGATTAAATGATATCCCACCGTTAGTATATACACTAACTTCATAATCATTTATTTCAGAACCGGTTTATGATATCAACATTTAATGGAAATTAATTGTTCTTTCACACTGGTCGGGCCTTAAAGTACTTACAGCACAGTAAGTCGCCATTAAGGTGGTTATCTCATGTGTTTATGAGAACTAAGTGGTTTACCGGGAAAAACACGAGTCAGTTGGAAAATTTAATGTCATGTCGGCACGTCGGCCATAGTAGCTCAAGGGTTAGAGTGGCTGGACGGCAACCATGAGATCCGTGGTTCAAATCCCGGCTATGGCATTCAATTTTTCAGTCTGACTTTATCTTTCCATACTTAGCTTACACACGACCAGTCTGAAAGAACAATTAATTTCTGTTTTCTGAAAATGTTAACAAACACTTGTTAAAGCCAAGAGACTTGTAAATATTACAGCTATAGTAGGCTATGGATGAGTCATGTTATTTTCTGAACAAAGGAACTGAGGAACAAAGCAGTGATGCGGCAGAAAATGCACAGAGTGAATGCAACAGTGAATGCGAAAGCGAGTGAAACAGATGGACAGTGCAGCCCACGCGATGGAGGAGAGGCAACCTGAAATGACAGTAGAGGGGGAAAGCTAGAGTTGTTAAGCCACGCCTCCAACTTCATTTTTTCGCGGTCCAGTTACAGTATTTGTGCTGTTACAGTAGGTGCTTTAAATGGGTCCAAATGTTTGTGTAATAAGTAGTAAAGCCTTTTTAAAGAAGTTTTTTTCAGGGTACCTCAAAACATATACAACAAATATTTGGCTACAGTATAATAATTTCTCTATACAGTATGTGCTCACATGACACAAAATAAATTTTTCCTTACATTTCAAATAATTATTATCCCCTTGCACCATCGAAATTTCCACCACACCTATTCAGAATGAAAGAGAATTGTGAGGTTATGTAATACGGGTCAGTTTGGGTAAAGGACAAGCTTGTGAAGTTTCCACTTTGATTCCCAGAACCTGTCGTTTTTATCCCTGAATACCCAAACACCCAAGGAGTGAATCACGCCCGCACCTTGGTATGCGTTCGTGATACTTCCTCAAGGTCACTCGTGGCCGAACCAGTCAGCTGCTCGCTGGGCAAGGTGCTGAGATGTCTGCAACATGTTCACAGAAGGCGCTGGCTGGGGTACCAAACCTGGACATGCAGTTGGGGCATTCTTGATGAATATGAAATAACGACAAGCGTATCACTAGATCTGGTATTGCATTTTTTTCCCGTGAGCCAGCTTTCACTCTTTATGCAGCTTATGCAGCTTATCAAATTTTTCGCATGTAAATTTTGCAGTTGGATTCTATATATCTACAAGTGATAGCCCTCATGTACTTTATGACCGGTCAGCACGCCTTTGGAAAAAACCACAATATTACATAAAATCCAAAAAAGGGGTGAGAAAGACACAATGAGTAACACACCAAAAATATAAGAGGAGGAAAAAGTAGGTAGATAGGAAATTCCAGGTGGAACTTTATTCTTGTATTCTTGTATTATTCGTGTATTCTTGATTCCACAGCCACTGCGTGTCAAGCGCCACCATTCCTCCCCTTCTTGTTTGCTATTTGTGACACTTGAGCAGTTTTCTAATCCAGAAGTGGAAAGCAGCTTATTAGATACATTCCAGATTCCAGGTTAGGGAAGATTAGTTCATTTATACTGTGTAGCATGCAAATATGCAGCAATGTACTGTGTATCATAAGGGACTTATTAAAAAATTCAGCTTCCAACGATTGGAGGCTTCCGTAAACAATGGGCACTAAACATCAAAAGGATATAAATACGCAATTGAAATTATAAACCTAACCAATAACTTAAAAATTCCAAACTAGGTAAATACTAGCTATAGGCGGAGCACTGAGTACCAGTTCGACTCAAATTTATGTTAAACAAACAAAATTATTGAAACGGTAGAGCCAGACTGACAAATTCAATGCCATAGCCGGGATTTGAACCACGGATCTTCTGGTCTCCGTCCAGCCGCTCTAAGCCATTGAGCTACTATGGTCAACGTGCCGATATGACATTAAATTCTCCAACTGACTCTTGTTTTTTCCGGTAAACCACTTAGGAGTTCTCATAAACACATGAGACAACTAACTTAATGGCGACTTACTATGCTGTAAGTGCTTTAAGGCCCGGGCTTTGTAGTTCAGATCACTATTAGGTACAATTAATAGAAATTAATTGTTCTTTCACACTAGCCATGTGTAGGACGCACTATGAAAGGATAGAGCCAGACTGAGATCTGGGATCTCCTAGAGATTATGAGATCTCCTAGTGTTTTACCGGGAAAAACACGAATCAGTTGGAGAATTTAATGCCATATCGGCACGTTGATCATAGTAGCTCAAGGGTTAGAGCGGCTGGACGGAGACCAGAAGATCTGTGGCTCAAATCCTGGCTATGACATTGAATTTTTCAGTCTGGCTCTATCCTTTCATAGTGCGTCCTACATACGGCTAGTGTGAAAGAACAATTAATTTCTATTAATTGTACCTAATAGTGATCTGAACTATAAAGCCCGGACCTTAAAGTACTTACAGCACAGTAAGTCGCCATTAAGGTAGTTGTCTCATGTGTTTATGAGAACTCCTAGTGGTTTACCGTGAAAAACAAGAGTCAGTTGCAGAAGTTAATGTCATATCGGCACGTTGGCCATAGTAGCTCAATGGTTAGAGTGGCGGGACGGAGACCAGAAGATCCGTGGTTCAAATCTCGGCTTTTCAGTCTGGCTCTACCGTTTCATAGTGCGTCCTACACACGGCTAGTGTGAAAGAACAATTAATTTCCAAACAAAATTATTGTTTTCAACACCAGCCATATGCAGGCTGGAAAGGGAGGATTAGACTGAAAAATGAAATGTCGTAGCAGGAATTTGAACCAGTTTTCCGGGCCACTGTTACGACCAGCTGAACTATCAAGGCGATCTTACATACATTTTCGAATATCATACCACTTAAAATATTCTAAGTACTTTAATCTGCCTATTTTTCGTCTTACATGTGTACTCAGGCAGCACATTTGGTTCGTGGTAAATCAAACTATGGCGAAACACAAAAGGAAACAAACTATACGCAAGGAGAAACTTTGGGAATTCCTTGAAACGCTCACAGAACGTTGGCCATGAATGAATGTGGTACCATTATCTATGTAATTATGGAGTACGTGTGTGAATTTGAAAGTTGTGTAATTCTTTCCCTTTTTTGCTCAATTTTAACGTCTGCATTTCCTTTAGAGGGAAGTTTACATGTTAAAAAGAGATTAAGATACGAATTATAAGCGGATGTTTTATACGAATCCTGCCTTTTAAGGCCACAAAACCTAATTGTTCTCTAGAGAATTGTCTGAAAGCTTGATTGCCTTTTAATCTCCTGGTGCTTACAGAGATGTTTCAACATGCTCTAAATTAGGTAACGAACCATATAAATTGAACCAAAGAAAAAATGTTATTAAAAGAAGTTTCATCTTGTAGTTTTCCACCTAATTTCGGGAGGTATTTAAGACATTAAATCAAAATATATGTGGTATCATCAGCGGACCTCTCAAACCAATTAAAACTGAATGACTTAAAATGAAGTTCAATGAATCATTCACTTATGAGATAAGTGCTCAATAAATTCTGCAATAATATTTTTCAAATATAATTTAAGATACTTATTGTTGTTTGTGCTGTAATTTTTTTTGCACTTAATCGGTTCATGGTCGTTTTAGATGTCTTGGACAGCAGTGACGTATATTATCAAGGCAAATCTAAAGTAAACTAGAAATTAATAAGCAATATTAATAATAATTGCAATACCAGCCAGTTTCCCCTATAAAGAATTAGTGCATAGGGTGGCGTTTCCCTACCACTGAACAGAAGGGCAAGCAGAGCTCCTGAAGCTACTGTTGCAGCCTTCTCTGGGACGAGGGGGAGAAATGCAGGATTCAACACGCCAAGGCTTCAGAACCTTACATCGCTACACTCATACGAGCTTCTCCGAGATGTACCATACGGACACGACTGGCTTTTGAATTCCGTGGAGTTAAGGGCAAGAAAGAACGTGTTTTTAATTATTGTGTAATTGTTGCGTTCCTCAACAGTCGTATTTGTATTGTTTATTTCACAGTGTACAGTGTACGAAGACAGTTGCTAGCGCCAATTCTTCAAAATCAGTGAAGAATGTGTAATTAAACAATTGCTGCAAGGACCATTCTAGGAGTTTAAATACGAGGATAAGTTAGTGATAATAAAACAAGGAAGAGCTACTACAGCTCTTCCGCACTTGCAGTGTGAACAGAAGGAAAAAATAAGAACCCTCATAAAAGGTATTTTAACTGATTTTAACATTTCCTGATACCACTGCAAGTGCAGAAAGGAGATTTTCAGCCTTGAAACGAATAAAATCGTATTTACGTGCAACAACAAGGATAAATTCGTCTGAGCAAGTTGACTCTTATATCGGAGGAAAAAGACATTCTTATTTCACTGAGAAGACATAACGAGGAACTGTTTTTGATAGTGTCACAACGTAGTTAGTGAAATTATTTCTTTTCTTTTTTAATTGTTTTAACAGCTAGCTTCAAGAAAAGTTGATTTAAATGCACTATTTTTGGAGCTAACATTTAATCAACAATCTCTTACTGTCCGGATCTGGTCGACCTAGTGATAGCCCCAGTCACAATCCCAGCATACGCCGCTGTTGGACAGTGATATTAATAGAATTCTACTCTTCTTGATAAATCTACTGCTAGTTTGCCGTCTCTTGATTAACATCCAGAACGATAGTTCATAACAATTATTAGACAAGAATTGAATTCAGCTGAATTGGATAAGAATTCTTGGAGAAGAAAGCAACATTAAAAAACCCCACAGTTCATGGAATAACTATCAAGTGTTGCATTGCAATGACCGTCCTTGCTTACTATTCCTACAAAGGTTTATCATTCTAGATACATTTATTAGTCCAGATAAACCCTCAGTTCACATTTATGTATTTCGTAAAGCGATAGTTAAATATTTAAAAAATTCCTCACTATGTGATGGCTTTCTAATTCCTGTTCTTTGCATGAAAACAGGAAAAAAAAATAAATTTTGACCTTTTGGTAGACAAAATCAAGAGTACTTGTAAATTTAAAAATAAAGTGCAATATCTTGAAAACTATTAATTAAAGATTCAATTAATGTAAAATGTTTGGCTTAAAATTTTCTGCAACTAATAGTATTTAACAATAATTGTATAACCAACTGATCTACCATGGCCAACATGCCGACATGACATTAAATTTTCTGACTCGTATGTTTCCCGGTAGACCACTCATATGCTATGAGACACGCACTTTTTGTGGCGACTTACTATGCTGTAAGCACTTAAGTCCCAGGCTTCATAGTTAAACCATCATGTTATTCAGGTAAATTGATGGAAACAGTTAGTTCTTCCACACTAGCCGCGTGTAGGCTAAGGTTTGAATGAGTAGAGCCAGACTGAAAAATTCAATGCCAGAGCCTGGATTTGAAACACGGATGTCCCGCTTTCCATGCGTTTGCTTTAAACCACTGAGCTACTATGGCCAACATGCCGACATGACATTAAATTCTCCAACTGACAAATAACATGAAATGTGTGTAATGTTTAACGCCCGCTTTTACTACATACGCACCGCAGGCGATGACACTGATGATAAAGTCTGTCTACTCAACGCAAGTGCACGGCGGCCGCTTTCTTTGACAAACCCTCATAATCGTTTTACAACATGGACCCTCCTCCTGACGGTCCTTTCTACAATGATGCAACATTTTAACATCACCGTCTTGCACCTAATGAAACAGAACAACTGGAAGTTGGAAATTTGGCAACTGAGACTCCACGCGGAGTAGACATGCAACTGTCATTTTCAACAAATGGGGGCTGCTATTGGTCCCCAACGTCAGTGTTCCATTTCTGAAGTGTGGAGATAGATTTATGACGGTCATTAGTGGGCGGGGAAGTCCCGTCCTTTGAGGTCCCTTTGACTGGGAACTGCACACACGTTGGCTAAACAGACTTTACATGAGATGATGGAGCACCGGTGGAATGAGATGGCGGGGGAAACTGGAGATCCCGGAGAAAACCTGCCCCAGCGCCGTGTTGTCCACCACAAATCTCACTTTGCGGTCACCTGAGATCGAACCCGGGCCGCCTTGGTGAGAGCCAAGCGGTCTAACCACTGAGCCACGGCGCGACCACCACTGTCTCATATGTTCCCCGGCAGACCACTAGGAGTTCTCATATGCTATGAGACACGCACCTTTTGTGGCGACTTACTATGCTGTAACTACTTAAGTTACAGGCTTCATAGTTAAACCACTATGTTTTTTCAGGTAAATTGATGGAAATAATCATATCTTCCACATTAGCCGTGTACATAGTTGTATCCCGCTTGGTAATGCACATAAACATTTTATCTCTTTGTATACACAGCTGTATGAAATTTATTTTGTTAATGAATTTGTTTTATTTTGTCAACAATGAGAAGAAGCAATGTGTCAACGATTAAAAATGTCTCTCTAGCACTAAAATAATTGATAATTTTTAGTTTCACATCAGTTTTGTAGCAATATCAAGTGAAATATAGCCAAACAAAGAAGCATTTATTCCACTCTGATAAATGCATGTCCACAGGTATAACCTTGAGGATGCAAAGAATTTGAAAGAAGTGATGGAAATGTATAACCATAATGTCGATAATACCAACCTCGTATCTGATGCATCTGAAACCGAGGACTTACTGGTAGCTGAATATGCGGAGTCTAAGCAAATCATGGCAACAACTCGTAGATTCGGAAGGTGCAAAGTGTGGGCAGGACAAAATGATAGGAAGAAATCAAGAAACAGATGCGGTAAGTGTGTGTGTGTGTGTGTGTGTGTGTGTGTGTGTGTGTGTGTGTGTGTGTGTGTGTGTGTGTGTGTGTGTTTTTTTTATTGTAAGGAACATTCTTAAACTAAAACTGCTACTATATGCAAGTCCTGTTCGCATGATTCTAAAAGATTTTTGTGCGACAATGGTATAACACAAATATAAACAAAGACAAAACACTATCAAAATTCGCATTACTGAACAAAAGACTGTTTTCAGTAAATTAAATACCAGGTCAGGATATGGCGTGACTAAAGCAAATTAATTGGGTTAAAGAAATGTAACTACTTAACTTGATTATCAAGTTGTATTGATCTGTGATTCTTAAATCGACGAATTTCCATTTTTAAGGCCGGTTTCCAAGAGGAGCTGAACTGATATCCAGCATCACGTTGACTTAATTCTACTTAAATAGCACAGATCAATACAGCTTGATAATCAAGTTAAGTAGTTACGTTACTTAGACAAAATTTTCTGTACTCACACCATCTCTTGACCTGGCATTTAATTTACTGAAAACAGTCTTTTGTTCAGTAATGCGAATTTTGACAGTGTTTTGTCTTTGTTTATATCTGTGTTATCCAGTAATTCATTTGTGCTTACAACATTTATGCCCGATTTCACCTAAAATGTTAAGACTTAACACGAGTTTAGCAATGGTTAAAACAAAAATTGTATTTGACCAACAAGTGTTAGCGTGTTAAATCTCATGTTAAACTAACAAGTCAAATTTCTAATGTTAAGTCATTAACAATAGTAAATAGTCAAGATGGCGAGCATGAACTCAGTTGTTGATGTCAATTTGCTATATTTAAGACCGTCTAAATGGCATTCATAATAGAGTACGGCCTATGAGGAGAAATGATTCTGAGGAACTATCCGATGAAAATTGTTTTACGGAGGTATAGACTGTCGAACCATGTTGCTATGAAGGTTACTGCGGAAGTACAAGAGAGGTTAGAACATGCATCGAAAGGAATATGACTATCTCGCCTTAGCTTCAAGTATTAATAACTTTGCGATTTTATAATTCACTGAATTTTGTGGATAATACATTGTCCACCTGCAGTCTTGAAACGTTTAAGTCATTTGTCCTTCTTCGCACCTCGTTTTAAATTTACGTAATAATGAGTTAGAATATACATCGAAAGGAATATGCCGATCTTGCCTTAGCTTCAGGTATTAATAATGTGGCGATTTTATAATTCACTGAATTATGTGGATAATACACTGTCCACCTGCCGTCTTGAAACGTTTAAGGCACTTGTTCTTCGCACCTCGTTTTAAATTTACGTAATACTGACAAGTTGTTTGGTGCTTGTAGTAGTGACACATGCATTTGAATTAAATTCGTTTCCAATATTTTCCCCGCGACAACTTTCTTTTACATTCACTGCAGCCGTCCTCTTATTTTCCACGATATCCTTACACTTCGTCACCATTTCAATTAACAATTCTTTCAACGTCGATGAGAAATTTGTCTCACGGCTTTATTTATGATTTTGTTCATCCGCCATTTGTGCAGACGAAAATGAAAACAAAAGCGCATCGGAGTACGTTCAGAAAATCGTCCATAGCCTTCTGTAGCTGTGATATTTACAAGTTTCTTGGCGTTAACACAGGTTTGTTAACATTTTAAGAAAACAAGTTGGTGAAATGCAAGAAATTTAACATTAGTTTTAGCGCTGTGACAATTGTTATGTTACATTTGTTAACGTCGATTTTAACATCTGTTGGTGAAATCGGGCACTAATAAATATCCTTATGATGGGAGAGATGTACACTCCCGAAACGTCGATTTCTAATCGTCTTTTTACCTGGCTTGTTTCCCGAGAAGTACTTGAACGTACTTTAAATTCTTTAATTTTATCTTAATTAAATTTCTTGTAAAAATTAAGCAAGAATACATTTAATTTGGGGAACAGTTGTACTCCGCGTAAGTTTCACAATGTTAATGCTTGGTATTCACAATGTTAATGCCTTTTCTAGATTCAGACAGTCTAAAACTTGTCTCGATATCCACATTTTGGTTGGAGTGCAAAAGCTACTTCCTTAATTTACTATAGATAAGTAGCAGAGAAAATAAAAAATATATATTAAGACTCAAAATTGTACAACACGTAACATCTGTCAAACTACAATGTAATATGCAAAAGACCAATATGATGCACCTCAACTTGCTAAAAAATGTGATGGTACTATAAATCTAAAAGTACAGAGTGACATTGTGTCAGAAGTGAAAACACATAAATTTTTGGGTATTGTGTTAGATAATCGACCAACTTGGGCTGATCATATTGAAAACATATGCGGAAAAATTAGTAAATCATTATATCTCTTAAGATATTTTAGCAAGTACAACAATACAAATATCCTAAAATTAATATACTATGGATGTATCTATCCATATCTAATCTATGGAATAGAAATATGGGGTTCGGCAGCCAAAACACATATGGATAAACTGCTTATTTACCAAAAAAGTGTGCTAGGGTCATGTATAATCAAAAAGCAAGAGAATCTTGCAGGGATACCTTTATATATAAAAAAATAATCACCATCTACTCTCTGTATGCTTATACAGCTATAATGTTTATTGTGGACAAGTGCAATCCAGTTAAAAACAGTCAGGTACATGAACATTACACCAGAACCAATATGAATTACTATAGAGATAATGTAATTAAAACTGTCTCTCAAAAGGATGTACATAAACTAGGAATTAAGCTTTACAATAAACTGCCATCTGATATTAAATCAATAGCTAGCATCTCAAAACAGCAGTTTAAATGGAAGTTAAAGGCTTTCCTCATAAATAAATGTTTATATAACTTAAATGAATTATGACATTGCAGCTTTAATTATACTTGAAAGTGATAAATTCATTAAACTGATTAAGGGATCATGTGTAGACTTAGTTTCTAATGCTGTAATTGACTCTGTAAATTAGATTCTAATGTTGTAGAATTGATTATGTACAAGTAGTATTAATGATGAAAAATTCACTTTGTCAGAAATTGTAACCAACAATCTATTGACAATATTTATTTACTTTTTCTACTTTAGACTTTTGTTGGATCCTGTATCTGTTACAGTTTTTAGTCTTATGTAACTTTTTATATTTATCTTTGTATCTTGAACTAACGTGTCCTATAACATATGTATTATGTTCCAAAGAATGAAATAAATACAATACAATACAATACAATATCACGTTTTTGACTCAACTTTTCCAATATAAAGGCATTATACGAACTGATAATAACGCATTTATAAATAATACAGTTTTAGTTCATTTGGAGTTAAATTATATTTCAGTTTTATCTCCCAACGACACATCCGTGACCGCAGAGGTGCGTGTTGAAGTGTTTCTGCATGAAGATGATAGCAAAAACGAAATGCTGGGCATTTAAATGTCTCCCAAACAAACTCGTCCTGTTGGTTTTGTTTCTCTTAGCACCTCGATATCAAGGTCTACCACTTTGCATGGCCACACGTCATGGTTATGTGTAATTTTCCTATAACGCCAGTTTGATACATATCTAAAAGATATCATTTTACTTTGAAATTGGCATACAAATACGACAATGATATAATGAAACAATTGCAGCAAACGGCTTGAATGAAATACCGCATGTTTACAATATTTTAAATAAAACATACATCTTATATTTTATGGGAATAGCACCTTAAACTCCTCTTCATTCTTAATGGTTTTAGCAAACGTCGTAGAAAATTGGTAAAATAGACAAATCGTTCTAGAGAAAAAAAGGTAGTTCTTATTAGGCATACAACCTTGTCAATTTTTTCCGATACCTACAATTTCCAAGATACCTTCTTTTGTTTTGAATTTGCAGATACCTCATATTGTTCTCAAAGCAAAATGTTAATTTTTTCTTTCATTCATTATTCTTTTCTTCCTTTTACATGTTCATGCAAAGAGAACAAAATTACAAATATTGTTGCCACACTTTGCTAAGGGAGATACTTGAATTATATAACGACCTTATTTCATCAGACAAACAACTGATTTTGGCAAGGATACCATCTCATTGTTACATACCAGGTAATGATCTTGTTGACACTGCCACAAAAGAAGCTACCAAGCACCACATGAAGACTATTTAAGGCAAAGCTACACTGAAAATTCGCCGAAAATGTTGAAAATCATGGAATTTTATTTTTTGGAATTTTCTGGTAGCTTAGGGTGTGTAGTGATAGATGGCATGCTATTTTTACCGTTGCATCATTTTAGCCCATCACGTGACAATTTAAGGAGGCATTTAACAATTGTTAAAAGTGACAATCGTTATTTTAAAATTAAGTTTCTGAAAAACTTTTTTCTAACTCTTTTCAGTTTACAAAATGCCTCACGTGTCAAACCTTTTTATTTAACTTGGTGAAACTTAGAGGAAAGGTCCATAATACGAGTGCTGTTCAATAAAGAATGATCATAATTTTTCGCACTAGAATTCAATCTCATATTCTGTTAGCTTAATGTCAAACAAACAAGCCGTAGTAGTTTCATTGTTGGTACTCACGGTTGCCGCCTGTGAGAAACAGGCAAGTTCAGACATGTTCAGTATCGCCTACCGCTGCAATGGAGGTAACATGCAGTTAAAGTTTATGTTAGAGGAAGATCCGGAGTTTATTTCAAACGTAATCACTGCTGAATAAACTTGGCTACATCATTTTGATCCTGAGAGCAAACAGCAAAGCTCAGTGTGGAAATCTCCATCACCAACCCTCAAAAAGCAAACGTGGTTGCTTCTACTGGGAAAACTATGATCATCTAATTCTTTGATATTTATGGAATGGTTGATCAGAATGTTGTACCTGCACACACATCAGTAACCGGACAATATTACAGGGATGTCCTGAAAACATTGCAAGTCCATATCAGGCGCAAAAGACCACATTTCCGTGAAGCGGGATGAATGCTGCACCACGATAATGCGCAGCCGCATATTGCCAATGTTGTTGCTGAATATCTTGCAAAAATCAACGTAAAGTGCATCCCTCACCCTTCCTATAGTCCGGATTTAGCCCCATGTGACTTTTTTTCCATTCCCTAACTTGAAGGAACGCCTTCGTGGGAGGCATTATCCATCATCAGAAGCAGTGGTGAAGGCTGCGGAGGTGAGTTTGAAGGATCTCTCAAAAAATGGTTTCCAGCATGTCTTTGAAGACTGACGGAAACGCTGGGACAAGTGCATCGCATTCAGGGGAGACTATTTTGAGAAGGACCATCAAATATGTGGATGAGTAAAGGTACGCTGTCAAAAAATGTGGTCATTCTTAATTGAACAGCCCTCGTAGGTACTTCCAGTTATTCGAGTAAATATTTCATAACACATCATGAGCTTGATACGTCTTTAAAAAAAGTAATCCCGCTACCTCTTTTGGACTGCCAACACTATTATATATGGTGTTCGATCTGCATCCATTTTGTTCACATGATTGCGCTATTTTAGAATAACATGGTTTACTTTTGCATTTTAACCTCATTTCTACGCAAGCAGTTGTGTGGTAATGCAATTTTTTCCCTCCTATTTTCCGCTCTGCAAATCTCTCTCATTTTAGCATTATGTAAGTCTCGTGGTTAATGCGTAACAGGCTCATCATTACTGTATATTAATTAATTAGACCTGAAGCACGGTAGGCGTGCGGGATGACGTCATCGGCCGGTGACACTCCGTACCAGTACTCTCTCCCCCTCCACCTCTGTGTATTGTTCAACCCACTTTATATACAGGTCACTTCACTTTCGCATCTTTTGTGGGCAGAAGCTCCCGTCATTGTGCTGAAATATCGTTATGAACAACTGTTACTATAATAAACGACTACCGGTATCTTTAACACTTTCATTTTTTGTCGTCGTGTGCCGCGTACGCATCAGTGAATTGCAGGAATTTAGATTATTACGGAGTGAACGCCCAGCAACAAGGATAAAATAAACCGTTTATCAAACCTTCTACAGCTTTGAAAGAAAAACAATGGCGGTAAAGGAAATCTGGTGCAAAAGGGATTTTTCTTTAGAGTGACGAGTATTTTATCACAAGTAATTAAGTAGAGGTTATTGGCCCATATATTTTAACGAATAACGCAAGAATGGAAACTAAAAATACTTAAAATATAATTACTTACGGAATATACACGGTGTTAATTTTTATTCGTTATTCCCGCCCTCCAATTGAGCAAGAATGATGTTAAAGTTGACTAGTGAGTCTATCTTGAAATCTTAGTGCCCTTTACGGAGAAGCGTTAATTTTTGCGGAACAGTAAGCAAATTATAGCGCGCTTAGTGTGCTTGTTCTGGTAACTAACACAACCAGCTTCCACTGGATATGAACAAAAGAGCAGCGCGTCTTCATGGTTGAATGCTACTTTCGTACCGGCATTAAATTTGGTGTGGCATATAAATATAATTTAGACCTCTGCATAGAGGAGTTTATGGAACTGTATGCAGCATTCAGACAAGTCCCTTGGAGCGTAATGTTCTCAAAAGTGTCCAGGTTACTTCAAATTGTCATACTTTTGTTGCAACATAGACGTCTTAGGCTTTATCAATATACGATATAAAGTTTTTGTCATTCTCACGCTTAATTAAAATATATATTGTTATATTCCTTATGTCTTTTAAAAAAATAGTGCATCAAATATTTCCAAGATACAGGATCAGTTACTCGCAAAAAGAGAGACACTAGACCCTATAAAGTGACTGGTACCAATCTAGAAGTAATAAATAATGTTATGACAGAAAGGCCTCAAGCATACCTTCTAACAATAGTGTTTAAGGGGAAGAGAGAAAGGAAATATAAGAAAATGGACACACAAGACTATGTACTAGATATATTTTGTATTTAGACCTGGATAAAAGCTTTGCACATATTCTAATACTAATTTATTGCTTATTCCTAGAACATTTTCTGCTAATTTTTTGGTTTGTAATGAAGTTATTTTGAGACGAAACTGTGGGTGATAGAAAAGAATTGAGATCAAATTGAAATATTTCTATTTTATGTGACAGGTTTACAATATGCATATATGTCTACTATAACAGAAAAACATGTTCATTGTGAAATAAGTGTTCATTGACTTATCATTTTGTATATTCTTCATGAAATACTTTTATGGCTGCATAATTGGCTTTGCAGTGACTTGCATTGCAATATATAGTTATCATATCTACGCACCAGGCAAAATTAAGCACCTTTATATTAGGCGGGCAGGACCCATCTCTCAAATAGTATATTTAGCTTCCGGTAGAGGGAGGCCTCAAAGCTACTGTCAGCACATCAAATACGATCGCAAGCTGCTAGGAGAGTCGTATATAAACTCTCTCCATCAGCGATACTATTGATGACGTCAAATTTTGCGCGATATAATCACAGATAAAAATGAACACCGTATACTATATAACTTAATTACAAGTTTGGCGTGCAAGTCATTCTGAAGATTATTGGATCATTGTAATAGCGTATCTTTATCGCTATGTCTTTGCAATTAAACGAAATGAAATCTTAATGTTAACAGTTCCATGACTAAGGTTATGTAACATAGGGTCATTATAATATATGGTTACCCATTCGGAGGCTTTATCCACTGTACTATACGTTGCCGTGCTTAGTTTATGTGGCGATGTAAACAAAGCAGGAAAATGTATTACTCCGCCGGCGACTACTGGAGGGAATAGTCCCGCTATTTGATCCAACACGTGGCAAACCTGAGGGTTGTCAATGAACTTCTATGCAAAGTTCTGCTTTGCAGTTTCAGATGTTTTGAGTATCTTATGCGGTAGCACTTTTACGTTAAGATAAAACTCAAAGTTGTGTCTAATGAGCAATATATTTTTCCTTTTATATGTTAAAATGTGACCGAATGCTTACAAAGTTTACTCATATATTTGATACCTTCACATAACCTACGCCCATTTGCAAGTAAATAAAAACAAACTAAGGACGACTCCGGTATATCGTCTTTACCGATCCAGTAGGCAGTATATCTCTTACTGTTAGCTTCACATTTATTAAAAATGCCTAACTGTGATCTGAAATTGATGTGCTATGTCCAATAATTGCTAAAAAGTAATAGGAACTATTTTGTTTAATGAAACGAATGAATATTGTTGGTTAATGCTACACTATCAAGTACAGCGATCATTTCAGTGCCGCGGAATGAATCCTAGGTAGCCGGTGAGAGGTTTTACATGCTAGAAATCTACTTCGCTTGTTTCTCATCGTTAGTGAACATATAGTGACCCGCTTTTTAATCACATCCCTTGATTTTTCCTGTATCCTCGTTGTCATATGTCGAAAAAACTATTTTCCTGTATGTTTATATTGTAAAAATATGATATGACAATCTCCAAGACAAAAACAAAAGTAACGGCATTCCAGGGAAAATGCCCAATAAGGACCAAAATTGTAGTAGAGGAAACTATAATAGAACAAGTATCGCACTTTCAATACCTTGGCTGTGATATAACCTATGAATCGGAAAATCAAGATATAAGGAATAAAATACAAAAATTCCAAGCAGTTTGCGGAACAATTAAGAGAACCCTCAGGAATAAAGCAAGGAAAGAAACTCAAATAAGATTCTACAAAGTGATGGCAATCCCAATACTAAACTATGGAAGTGAGGCATGGATAATAAGAGAAAAGGAGAAGAGTAAAATACAAACTGCTGAAATGAGATTCTTACAATCAATCAAAGGATGTACAAGAGAAGGTCATATTAGGAATGAAGTTATTAGAAAAGAATTAGAAGTACAGCCGTTATTAGAAGAAATCCAGAGATATAGAAACAAATGGGTCGAACACCTTAATCACATGCCAAGAGAAAGAATACCAAAACAAGCCTTCAATTATAAACCAAGAGGACGAAGATCAATAGGACGCCCCCTAAAGAGATGGCTTCAGGAAATGTGAGACCGGAACAGGCTTAAGCCTAACCCGTGAAGGAAGAAGAAGAAGAAGAAGAAGTTTATATTGATTAATATGAAGTTAGAAAACAAGTGCAGTTATTGGAAGAGTGGGCAGTGAAATTCCTGTAAATGCAACGCGCCAGATTTCATTTAGTCGCAATCCTAAATCACAACTATCTAATATAATATACTTCTTAATTTCCATTCATGGAAAATACTTTAATGAATGGGATTTCAGCTGTAAATGTTTGCTGGTGTTGATTTTATACTACCGAATTACGTATTTCCTTCTTTCTGGTTTTAACCTTCCTTGTATGAGGAGGAGTTAACCCTCCCCAGGACTTACAAGTGAGCACCTAGGGTCAGTGGCCTGTTAAGGAGCAGAATAACTCCGAATCACAGAGAATAGACAAGTTGGTTAGCCTGAAGCCTGCTCTAGCCTCCCCCCCCCCCTTTTAAGTCAGGTCCTGCAACATTACGGCATATTAGACGATGAATGAAATGAGTGAAATAATGATACATAGAGCTTACAGTTACCCGACATTCGTCTTTCAGGATAAGAGTAAATCCGGAAAGAAACCTTACCCTGATCAAGATTCAAGCCTCTCGAATGTGAGGCAGACACGCTAACACCTGTGCTACAGAGGCAGACAGCCCTGGAATGAGAGTGAGGGAGTCTGTATGAAATGAGGGCAGCATGTATCAAAGAAACGCGTACGAAAAAATCTGAAAAGAATGGCGGAGGAAACTGCAGAACCCGGAGGAAACGAGCCCAGGCACCGTTTTGTCTCCTACAAATTCCACAAACGGTCTCCTGGGATCAAAACCGAACCGCCTTATTCAGAGGCGAGCGGTCAAATCTCTCGGTCACGGCACCCCCTAATTATTTATTGTAGTGTCTAATATTTACATAGTAGAAAGGTTACAATTTGGTGAGAATGTGAGAGGCTCTTTACTTTGTTCATAATCAGTGATTCTTTACAATGAAAATGCGCGTTTCCTGAGGAAGGCCTGTGTTATGGGAGGAGACACGGTCGAGACTTTGCCTAACAATCCCCTCTCTGTAGACTCATGCATTTTTCATGACTTCTTGCAACGGAAGTAAACCAAACTCTCCTTCGTTTAGTGAATCGGTGGAAGGAATGAATGAATTGTACATGTGTGTGAAGGACGCAGAATGACGAATACTGTTGTCGGGTACTTCAAGAATAAATCACGTCAGCTTCGGCCTTTGAATCTTGTTGTTTACATAATATTTACAACCAAGCTCCAGCTGAACTTAAGCGAAATTGCCTTAAATCTAAAATGACTATCGAGACGAAAATGAATTACTCCAAAAATATTGCAACATTTTAGTGAATTTTGGCGCGAAAAGGCTGTTTTTACACATCTAGCACTGAAAGCAGATTTTTTACATAAGCCATTCATACTCTCTTTGTTTCTTACAATGAAAAGTACACGTATATGAATACTAAGCGGAGGTTTTATGTCGATTTCCATTTTGGAAATGGAATTGGCAGAGCCACATGAAATTTACAAGCAGCAGAGAGGATAATGTTGGAATTGTTAGCCAAGAAGCCGAGAAAACACTGCCACATTGCGTACAACAGATTTCTTCAATTGTAAAAATCTCAGCATTGGTACTAAAAAATAAAACAATAACGAAGGCCAAACAACGATAGACTAGAGCTCAGCATGTCCGAGCTGAGCTCGTAGAATTGATCTTTAAGACTACAGCCAGCTACGTACCTCAAAAATTTCATTTCAGCCGTTTCAATTGTTCTTTTATCAGTTCTGTTCAAGGTCCAGGTCTCGGCTCCATAAGATATAATAGGCACTGCCATAGTTTTATAAAACTTTAATATTGTATCTCTTCTTATTTTGTTTTTTAATGTTCGTTTTTTAGTGCCACATATGTTTTGAAATTTATAGATGTCAACAGATGGACAACGAAATTCACTAGCTCTTATTTACGAGTGGTACCATCTTCATGTTGAGGTTGAAAACTTTTCAGGGTACCCTAGTGCATTTTTGACTGAATGTAATTAATAAAATTTTAACGATTGGGAAGTCATTTCAAAAATTAACATTGTATAATATTTATATTTATTTAAACAAACACGATAAGTTCGAATAGGTAAGTGAAAGCTTCTGCTTACTTGCCACTGTTTTAGAGAAGCATTAGAAAGCAGGAAATAAAAATTACTAATATGAATAATCAAAATAAAAAGCAATAATTATAACATTCAGTCACAACAACCATTGTTTATTAAAACTTTATTTGAAGAACAGTCATCAGAATAATCGGTGATCGGATAGTTATAATAGCTGTTCAAGTATGAGGCCAGTGAGCAAGGCACTTAACTAAGAAAAATGAACAACATTTGGTTTCCTCAACACTTTCTTATTTTAAAACTAGAAGTAAATTTTAAGTTGAAAGTTACTTGTTGCTTTGGTACCACATATACTTGGGAAGCCTATCTATCCAAAGCCAGTAACAAAGCATGTGTCCTTTTCACTAAATTTGTAAATTTAGTTATCAAACAGCGCTAAAAACTTACAAAATCTGCTAGACCTCTTTACAGGTCAACCAGAGGGAGCTATAAAATGAACTCCCAATGACGAAATATACCTGCACTGAGGAAAGCATGTTTAATCCTTTCTATGGATGGATGAACCCGAAACTGAAAGCAAGGTCTTCGAAAAGCAACCAAACTTAAAAATAAAAGAATAGTCGGGAATACTAGAGATATAAAAAGCTCGAAAAGGTCGTAAAATCCAAGCAAGCGCAGCATAAAACGAAAGCTAAATATACACCACAGTTATAATCCACGCCGCCATTAAATACCGTTACGAAAATGTTTATTCTGTCCTACTAGAGATCATCAAATCCAATGTGTATTTCAAAGTTCTAGTTGTTATCGAATTTACTAAATATATATGAAAACATGTGATAGGCAGGATTTCTCCCTATGGTTCCACCGCGTGAACTCAACATATTTGAGTGTTTATGGTAACAGAAGTAACTACGGTAGACTGGAATACGTCACCCACATCTGTTCTGACGTGATCAACAGAGAGAAAGTGGGCAGTAACGGCAACTTTTTGTGCTGTGGAAACATGAGCCAAATCTGATGAATATGGTGGCAGCTGAAATGCCTCGAAACAAGAGTACATGTGGGCTCTCCAAAATGGCTTTATGCATTATAGGAGTAGCAATCACTGACAGTCATTCAACGCACATAGGAATAAATATGTACTAGAAAAGTGTCACATTTTATCACACTTGGTACCAGAACAATAATTCGGGTTTTCGTGCCTGCATATTACTGCTGAGCTGCAAATGCAGATAGTTATGTTTTCGCAACGTTTACGATGTCTTATTCACGCATTGAAATCTCCAGCTATTCAAAAGCTTTACCTTGCAACAAACAATAAAGCTTCATAAAGATAGAACTTCCAGTACCATTTCCAATTGGAACCAAAGCTAAAAGCTTGCCACTAGGCATTTGTCCTTTTTACTTTCTTACCACCTACAAACGAATACAGTAGCCAAACATCCATGTATGCAAAAAGCTTAACCTTAAATTATGTGGCCGATAGCCCTTTTTTAAGTCCAGCATCCTTGAAAGCAGCGATTCATAGAATTTCAAGAGAATCTCTCACCCAAAATATCCTTTACAAGGACAAGTTCTCGAAGTGTTGGATTTTCTAAAAAATGGCTAAAAGTTATTAAATACACAGGTTTAGTGTACTTTTAGTGTACTACAAATAAATTACGAAATTTTTAGGACTGGCTTATGAAGCTCTCTTCATTCCGAAGGAATTTTGTGTCATTTTGTATAATTGCTGAAGTGGGATACTACAAACTTAAGCAGGAAAAGGGGGAGATTGTACGTGTTTTCTTTTTTTTTTTGAGAAAGCTTTCGATACCATACACAGGGGAGCTTTAAAATGGAAATTAAGAAGAAAAGGGGAAATAAAGAAGAAATAGTTCGTAAGTGAAATTGATAAAATTTATAGTGGGGTGAAATTCAGAATGAGATGTTGGCTGAATGTACTATCGAAAGAGGCCGAACAGAAGTTAGGCTTGAGACAGGGGTGTACATTGAGTCCTATTCTATTCAATTTATTTATAGATGTCATAATAAGGATGCTTAAGGAAAGCAATTCCCATTGCCTAGTAATAATGAACAAAGGGATCTGTGGATTACTGTATGCGATGATTTAACGGTGGGAGTAATTACTGTGATAGGTCTACAAAAGTCAATTGAGGCAATTCGTAAGTCTTGGGGACTAAGAATAAACAGCAAAAAATACAAAATAATGGTATTTAAACGAGGATCGATACTGAGGAAAGGAAAGGAATGGTTCATAGGAGATCAAAAGGTGGAAGTGGTATATGAGTATGACTATTTAGGCGCAAGGTTGTGTAGCAGTGAAAGGTGGGGCTCACAAGCCAGAAAAGTGATAGCTAATGGCAGGGCGGCAATGACAGGGGTAAGACTACGTAAACATAAACTGGATATGTCAGTTAGATGGTTAGAAAGATTGTATGAAGCGGTCGTCGAATCCAGAACAGTGTACACAGCGGAGGTATGGGGCACATCAGTGATAGGTACACAATTAGACCAGATGTATGGATTGTTTTGCAAAGGAGTACTAGGGCTGCCAAAATCGGTACCAAGAGAAGTGATATTACTAGAGTTGGGTAATACAAAAAGGAGGGGAATAATAATAGAGAAAGTCCTGCGCCGTGGCGTAGCGGGCTAAGGCAGCACGGAAAGCAGCCCGGGTTCGATCCCACCCATGTGGTTGGGTATAGGACCGGTGCCCACTCAGCATCGTGAGGAAAGTGAGGATCTTACGCTAGGTAAGCGGCCCTGGTCATGAAAACCAACATTCCGGCTGGGGGATGCCGAGATGCTGACATCTCCTCCTCGTCTCGATTGGATGATCGTCCACCTTTGCCGTGCGTAAGTGGGCGTGAGGCCGGCAGTCGGGTTGGTAGGCCTTGGCCCTCTAAGGGCTGTCGCGCCGGGTTTATTATAATAATAGAGACAATACCGAGATTCCGGTACAAGTGTATCAAAGGGAAGAAGGTGAAATCATTGAACCGGTGCACGAAGCAACAGAAAAGCATTAAAAGTACAAACAGTTGATGGTCGGAATTGGGAAGTATGGTAACGAAGATAGACATGGGAGATTTATGGAGCAGAATAGTCAAATCATAGCGGCTTTTGGAAGGAAGTGAGAATCAGAGTACAAGACATAGATAGGCAGGAGATACGGGAAAGTATAGAAGAAAAGAAATCTTTGATTTTTTATAAACAATTAAAGGGAGAATGGGGTAGGGAAAAATATATAGATCAATGTGACAAAACTGGAAGAGAACGCATAGCATGGATGAGAGAAGGAATAATATATCTAAAAGGTTTGAGAACTAATGAGGTAGGGATATGTGAATTTTGTGGAGGTGAAGAGAGCACAGTTCATTATCTGATAGAATGTAAGGAGCTAACCAATTACACAAGCCGCGCCGTGGCTCAGTGGTTAGAACGCTTGGCTCTCACCAAGGCGGCCCGGGTTCGACCTCAGGCGACCGCAAAATGAGATTTGTGGTGGACAACATGGCGCTGGGGCGGGTTTTCTCTGGGATCTCCGGTTTCCCCCGCCATCTCATTCCACCGGTGCTCCATCTTCATCTCATGTATCATCAGTGTCAATAGGGGAGGGATGGGTCCCTTTCAGCTGCCAAAGTGTGGCCGCTGCGGACCCCTAGCAGTCGTGGTACCTCTGACGTTACTAGAGGAACCTCGGGCCGAACATGCCGAGCCCCTACCTCTGGGAGCTGTTCGGATTGGTTTGGACTCGAGGGGGCAGTGTGTTCCCGTCACCCACGGGCAATTGGGTACCTCCGGCAAGGCTATGGCCGTCCGAAGGGGGTAGAGGGTTGCCTCATAAGTCCCGGGAACTAGCCTGCAGAGCTAGAAGCTGGTGAGCTAGACACTGGCGGCCCCACCAAGGTTTATTGGTAGCTGGTTCATTAAGGACCGGCGCGTAAGTGGCGTATCCACTTCCGTCCTGTCTGCCGAGTGCAGGCGGGGGGGGGGGGCAGTTTATAAAATAGGTACTGTCCTACGGTAAATAGACCCGAGAGGCCCGGGTTTTGGTCCTACGGGGCCAGGACTAATGGGAGTAGATCCTCACATTTACTTTACTTACTTGTCATCGCCTGTGGTGCCGTATGAAGTAAAAGCGGGCGTTAAACACTACACATTTCATTTCCAATTACAGAAGAAAAATATGGGATACGAAATGGAACAGCGTGAGCAAAGACGTAGTGGCGTTAGGCATGTTAACGGGGATGGGTGAAAAGAAAAATAGATGTGTAGGAGAATTTTTATATAAGTTAAGAGAAAAATGGATTAAAATTTCAGAATCAAATTCAGCTTTTTCTATCCCCCTTATTACTGCAACAAAGTTTGTAATTAACTATTTACGCAACGATTTACAACGACTATATTAAAGTAAATCGAAAATATGCTTTTGTAAAAATATTTTGCAGATAATGGGTAGAAAAAACAGTGTTAACTTTTAGTTCTGATTGTTTTGCAGGCTGAGCTGATAAGTTGCTGATATTAAACCTCAAAGGGAAGGGATTCTCAATGCTTGTATGTAAATCTTACTCGGGTTTTAACTATCAAGTCGCAGAGAGCATTAGCTATGTTTACAGCTCTCATCCACTTGACGTGAAGAGGCGAGATCTTATGCATGCAATGTTGTCATTGCAGTAAAACACTTGACAACATGGGAGTGACTTTGGAGCTTATTTATGGCCGGAGTCTAAATTCACCGTGTACCTATGTTCATAGTATAAATCTCGCCGTTATCCAAACAAAACATTGCTTAAGCTACACCAGAAAACAATAGCCTAAAGCTATATTGATAATCATTTGAATTTAATATAAGCTAAGAAACACCACAGGTTATAGTCTTTCTAAGTTCTTTTTAAGTCCTTTAACCCATTACGTTTATCAAACGATATGTAATACAGTGCGATCCATATAACCCTGAACCATTTCAATAGGTCATATCTTTTGAACCAACAATAGGACACACTTGCAAACTTTGGGAGAACATAATATACAATTGGGAGGTGTTTTGTTGTAATTTACGTCCTCCAACGTTAAGTCATACCGGACGGTGAATGAACTGGGTGTGGTGGTAGGGGGATTCTGGGTCTACTTACACCCAAGGCTGCTTTAGGGCTTATTTCGCCCTCTTCAGCCAGAATATTATTTGTTTGGGAGAGGCAGATGACCCTTTTTTATTTTTTTTAGCATTTTTATATTTTTTTTTATTTATTTTTTTTTTATTTTTTTTTTTTTTTTTTAGAAATGTATCTGTAGGTCGTCAGATGAGTTTTCCTAGGTTATCGCAGAAGTTGTCGTAGGTGCTGTTGTATTTTCTGTTCTTCTTCTTCTTTTTCTTGTTCCTACTGTTTAATGATGGTTGTTAGAGGAGGGTCGCTTAAATTCTTACTCTGATGCATCTGGCTTTGCTTATAATTCCTTGCGGCGTCAATGATGTTCTGTCTATGGGTTCAATCTTTTGCGTTGTCCATGTATTTGGTGGTATTCTTTCTTATCGTTTCTTCTATACTTGTAGATTTTGCTATTTCATAGATTTCGTTACTCCTGGACCATAGTGGGAGTTTCATTGCTATGCGTAGGCATTTCCGTTCATATCCGGATATTCTGTCTTTTGTGTTTTGTGTGGTGATGGGCCATAAGGTGATTGCAGCGTAGGTAAGTGTTGGTCTAATTATGGTTTTGTAGATCTGTGTTAGGGTGCTTGGGGCTAGTCCTTCCTTTCCTATTTTCGCCAAGAGCGTTAGGCATGATGTTGCTGCTTTTGCCTCTTGAAGTTTGTTTTGGTAATGCGTACAGGTTGATAGCTTTTCGGTTAACGTCACTCCAAGGTATTTAACTTTCTTCTGGGTCGGTATGTCGTGATTGTTGTAGGAAATGGTGGAAGATCTATAGGTTTCCTTGGCTTGTATACGGAAAATTATGTATTGGGTTTTCGCCGGGTTTATGGTTATTCTCCACCTGTTCGCCCATTTGTTGAAGATTGCGAGCTGTTTCTCAAGTCGTGATTTGCTGCTCCGTAGTTTTGCTGCTGAGCACCAGTATGCGGTATCGTCCGCGTACTGTGCCAGTTGGATTGTTGGGTGGATCGGTTGAACTGGACGAAATTATGCTGAAATAAGTCCAAGGTACATGGAGCTTGGAGTTACCCGACATTCGTCTTGAGGAAAAAGGGAAAACCCCGGAAAAACCTTATCCAGGTAAATCACCCTGACCCACATTCGTACTCGCGTTCCTCAACGTGAGGCAGACATTTGAAGCATTAATGTTTATGGGTGGCACACAATTCCACGTTGGGACACCAATTTGAAGCAACAATATATGTGGCGAACAATGTTCCACTTGACAATACAGTTTGATGCACTTTTGTTTAGCTCAGGGTGAAACAATGAGGTTTCTCACAGCATATGCGTGGATGTGTGTGAGAAGGATATTTAATAACACTGGAATGCCCGTTTCCAACTTATTTATTCACCGCTTCTTTTTTTCTAGAACATCGAAATTGGAATTGCCGACCAAGTGTTACCAATCTCTGTTTAGAGTTACTGACGGCAGAATGTTTATTACTCGACAAATATCCAAGACAAAACAAGAGGACTGCCCCTAATCGCCCTCACGCCTTAGACTGCTCTCATCGGCCTGACGCCGAAGACTGTTTTTAATGGCTTGCAAGCCACGGAGTGCTCTTCTCCACAGCTGCGCGTGGGTGTATCACTTTCACTTACTGAAAACTCCTTTTCAATCAAAGATCCTTTTGTGGCTGTTTTGTCGCCATTCTGAATGATCCAAAGAATACCCTATTCATATAAGTCAAGTGAGCCCCTTTAGAAAACTGCTAAGGACACTGTTTCTTACATTGCTTTTGTTATGACAACTTTCCCCCCAACTCAACTGGCCTTGCCCATTCTGTAATAAAGAACCAACATTCCTTTGACATCCATCATGATTCTTTACTTCTGGCAAACCTTAATTTCGGTATCACATGCTACCATCTAAGCTACCGAGGCGGGCGGTTTTGGGAGATTACATTACACTATTTACATCTCAGAGAAAATGTTGGAAGTGTCATCCACCAGCATCTATACATGTTTGCATTCGTCTCACCATATTCTCTGAAGTTTCACGGAGAGTATCCTCGCCAATGATATTTATTTCGGTTCGAATGGATTCCTTGAGAACATCAATTGTCTCTGGTTTATTCCTGTACACTTTATTTTTTAGATACCCCCACAAGAATAACCAGGTGAGATTAGAACAGGGGATTTGCTGGGGAGGGGGGTTCAAAGACCTTCTTCTTCTTCTTCTTCTTCTTCTTCTTCTTCTTCTTCTTCTTCTTCTTCTTCTTCTTCTTCTTCTTCTTCTTCTTCTTCTTCTTCTTCTTCTTCTTCTTCTTCTTCTTCTTCTTTGGATTAGGCTATATCCTGTTCCGGTCTCACAACGATCCATCGTTTCCTAGGTCGTCCTATTGATCTTCGTCCTTTCGGTTTATATTCCACTATTTGTTTAGGGATTCTCTCTGGAGTCATTCTTCCTAAATGTTGGAACCAATTTTCTCTACACTCCACTAAATTTATTAAAACAGAATTGAGGTTTAATTCATTTCTTATGTCTTCATTTCTAAGTTGATCTTACCTTGTACATCCCTTAACAGATCTGTGAGACTTTTGAGTAAGATAATAATTCCATGAAGGGGTTACCAGCCCCTTACATGTTAGGCTTGATTTTGGGGTTTCCTTCCCCTAGGTGAAATGCCTTCACTACGGCTTTGGAATTTCACCTACCCTCCCCCCCACGTACCCTGTAGACGGGACCCTCACCAGGTACTACCCACCGGTCCAGTGGGACCTGGGGCTCACAAAAGGGTAGGGTTGCCACACCCTGGGATGGGCTGACTCAAGGAGTGTCCCATCCTGCTACACAGATCTTTTGAGTTTATTCCCCTGACCTAACTTAAGCGGTTTTTTTGTTTGTTTGTGAGGGTACGACTGGGAGTTCTCAATGCACTGGCCCACAGAGCTTTGTCTAACCCTGATCCCAGCTACTTAAAACAAGAATTACAGCACCTGAGACTCACTTTCCATCAAAACGGCTACTCGAATATGACGTTGAAGCCTCGATCATCAGGGCTAAGAAAGGGAAACCTGTAATACAGAAAGCGTCAGATAAGCCTACCGCTACAGCCTGCATCCCGTTTACCGGCAATCTATCCGTCAGAGTCAGCAGAATACTCACCAATACAACATCAGGACCATCTATAAGCCACCTCCGAAGATTAAACATCTGTTGAGGCCGGTGAGACAAACTGGACTTCCAAGTTCCGGGAGTGTACCGCATTCCCTGTGAACGTGGGGCATCGTATGTAGGACAAACAGGAAGGGCCATCGCTACTAGAATAAATGAACATGAATGGAGGATTCATTTAATGCAACCGGAGAAGTCTGGGCTGGCAGAGCATTGTTTTGATAACGACCATAGAGCTAATTGTTGGGAGACGGCCATCTTGGCAAAATGCAACAGTTACTGGGAGCCCAGAGTTAAGGAGGCTTTGCTCATTTCCTCCGAGAGGAGTACGCTTAATCTTATGGTGGATCTCAATTCAGCTCCTCTTGGAAACTGGCCTAAAAATGGAAATCCGTCGACCTAAGGAGCACAAATCTATATAGCTTGATAATCAAGTTAAGTAGCTACGTTTCTTTGACCCCATTAATTTTCTATACTCACACCCTCTCCTGACCTGGCATTTAATTTACTGAAAACAGTCTTTTGTTCAGTAATGCGAATTTTGATGGTGTTTTGTCTTTGCTCATATTTGTGTAATATCCATCGATTCCTTTGTGGTTATAACATTTAATAAACATCCTGATGATGAGAGAGATGTACGCTAATCGTCTTATCAGCTGGTTTGCTTCCCGAGAACAACTTGAGCAAGAAACTTTTAATTTATAAAATAAAAGACCCTGTAAACAAAGTATATTATTTGGCTTAGTAGAGCTTATGATGCTTAATGATTCTTAAATATTTACGACACTAAAGCATGTTATAAATATTTGATATCGGGCAAGGATGCACATCCATCAGCACTTTTGTTGGTTGCAAAACAACTACACGACGATTTGTCTTCCAGTCAGGCAGAATGTGGTTTGAGGAGAATGCTTCTTCCATATTTAGCAGATGTCATTTGTGGTTTGCACCCATCGGGCAGACGGCGGTGCTTCAAAGCAGGTGTTAATGCTGGACATAGCACCTTATATATCTGCAAGTTATTATATATGGAGTTCTAAAAACTAAAACCAGAAAAGGTACCAAGTTAGGTTAGGTGGGATAGTGACCTCACTAAAGGAAAACATAGGTTACAGACACTCTGTTCCTAATATGACTGAAGCTTATACTCTTATGAATTCCAAACGAAAAAAAATTAAATAAGATGTAAAAGAGACTTTCTCTGGAGGAAAAACATTACAAATTATGAATGAAGACAACATGTTGACAGTACAACCACAGAGCATCTCAAGAAAATTATGTTATTTAAAGGAACATAAACAGGTTCTGAATATTATCTTTGGTCTTAACTTCTGAGAAATGCGTGGAAGCACATTCGTGACCACTTTAAGTAAAAAGAACTTAAGCTTTTTTATGGAGACCATAAAAATGTCAGTTTCCTGTTAGAGAAGTGACGAAGTTTTCTTCCAGTCACAACTGAAAAACAAGTTTATTATGTTCACCGTTTCCCTTTTAAATACATCAAAGTGGAAATACATCTATGGAAAGTCATCGCTAAAGATGCTCATTCACAAACGTTTCCCACCATATTCGTTTTCATAATAACGTTAGCTAAGGCATTTTTGTTTCTCTTTACAAGGAGAACAAGTATTAACGAAAGTTAGAGAGATGCTGAGACCTCTAACAGTTTATTCATGATAGTTCACTTATTACATACATCATATTTGTTATTTATAATTTCTATGGAGAAATAACCAGAATCGTCTGAAAGTTTCGCTTCTGTGCGCTTCTCGAACTTTCTGGCACTGTGTTGATATAACTTCTATATAAGCGAGCATTCTCAGGAATGAACCAATTACGAGGACTGTTCAATAAAGAATGATCACATGTTTTTGACAATGTACCTTTACTCATCCTCTTAATTTTGATGGTACCTTTCAAAATAGTCTCTCCTGAATGCGATGCACTTGTCCCAGCGTTTCTTCCATTCTTCAAAGACACGCTGGAAACCATTTTTGAGAGATCCTTCAAAATCGCCTCCGCAGCCTTCACCACTGCTTCTGATTATGGATAATGCCTCCCACGAAGTCGTTTCTTCAAGATGGGGAATAGAAAAGAGTCACATTGGGCTAAATCCGGACTATAGGGAGGGCGAGGGATGCAATTCACGTTGAATTTTGCAAGATATTCAGCAACAATATTGGCAATATGCGGCCGCGCATTATCGTGCTGCAGCATCCAGCCTGTTTTACGGAAATGTGGTATTTTGTGCCTGATATGGACGTGCAATGTTTTCAGGACATCCCTGTAGTATTTTCCAGTTACTGATGTGTGTGCAGGTACAACATGCTGATAAACCATTCCATGAATAACAAAGAATAAAATGATCATAACTTTCCCAGCAGAAGCAACCACTTTTGCCTTTTTTGGAGGTTGGTGATGAAGGAGTTTTCCACACTGAGCATTGCTGTTTGCTCTCAGGATCAAAATTATGTAGCCAAGTTTCATCAGCAGTGATTACGTTTGAAAGAAACACCGGATCTTCCTCTAACATCAAATTTAACTGCATGCAGACCTACGTGCGAATGTCCTTTTGTTCGAGAATCAACAGTCTTGGAACCCATCGCGCACAAACACGTCTCATGTGTAATGTTTCTGTCACCAACGTGTGGGTGGCACCCAATGAAATGTTCAGTGTTTCAGAAAGTAGTCTTAAGGTAATTCGTCGATCCTCTCTCAAAATGACAGCAGCAGTGTTGATATTTTCTTCCGTAAGAGCGGTAACTGGAGCACCGGATCCACCTTCCTTTGAAAGTGATTATATCCCCTCTTTAAACATGTTAAACCACCTTCGAGATGTGCTTAGGGAAGAACAGACTCTCCATGGGCCTCCTGTAACATTGTATAGGCCTCAGCTGAAGATTTGTTGAGACGAAAGGAGAATTTCAAAGCCGGATATTGTTCCTCGCATGCTATCTCCATTGCAGCGGTAGGTGATACTGAACATGTGTGAACTTGCCTGGTTCTCACAGGTCAGAGCCAGGAGTACCAACAATGAAGCTACTACGGTGTGTTTGTTTCACATTAGGCTAACGGAATATAACAACATTGAATTCTAGTGCGAAAAATTATGACCGTAAAAGATTATGAACATTCTTTGTTGAACAGCCCTCGTTGTTAACTTGTTAAAGTGAGTATTTCTGGTGCACACAAAAATTCTGTTCTCGGAGCAAGTTTCCAACTAGTTACAGTGTCACTACTTCAAAGTCTTGTTTTGGACTACGAAACTGTGAACTGTTCCAAAGAAGTAGTTATACAAAGGTGATTTAGAATTAAGAGGACTTATTGGGACATTCCCAGAAAATTTAAGATGAAAATATATCGTAGTATGGTATTTTAAAACAATAGTTAAGAGCCATTTTTAAGAAAGATAAAAATTTAAAATTGTTTTCGTGTTAAGGTAGTTTGACATACGGTGATTTTCTTGAAGTTAGTTGTTAAACTACATTTTAATTTTTATTCATTTTGTTCAGACATAATAACATAACAGATATATATTTTCCAATACGTCCTATATCGATATTTCACCAGTGAGCATCTGGAAGTAATTCAGTCCACAAAATGTTGTGTTATATTCCAAGAGATCCCCAGTTCGAATCTCGGTCAGGGTGAGTTACCTGGATACGGTTTTTCCGGGGTTTTCCCTTATCCTGAAAGACGAATGTCGGGTAACTCTAAGCTCCATGGACCCCGGACGCATTGAGCATCATTTCACCCATTTCATTCATCGTCCGATATGACTAAATGTTGAAGGACGTAAATTAAAAACAAAAAGTTGTATTTTCATAAATTGTGTATTTTAATAAAATTTACAGTTTTGTGCAGTAAGATTTCATCTTTCGTGCTACGGTTTATTAGTTTCCTGAAGTAAAATTCATCAACACAAAGGCGTTGAAATGATATTATTTATTCAGTTATTAATACTGAGCACCTAATTTTGTTGCCATGGTTATTAGTTGCGCACGACATTCTTTACATGTTACTGACTGATTTTCCTCGGCGACAGGCGGTCTTCTTCGCTTTAAATTTTACGGTAACCTTCCTTAGAGTTTCCACCCCTCTCACAGTGAGATCGTTTTGCGGCGTTTAAACTCAACTCACGAAACGCACTCTGCCTTATAAAAAACAGTCAGTTTGCGGTCAAATATAAACCTGTTTTAGTTACGGGCCTAAAATTAAACCCCACGCTTTTATTGCGGTGTACTTTCGCTACCGTCTTGGAAGTCCAATTGTCTCTGAATACGTAACATCGCTCTGCTATGCCCGCTTCCCGTGTTTATCATCAGGGTTTGATTAGCGTCCTTTTTTATTTGTCATTTTTCACAAGAGTAGACATGATTTCTGCTTGTAAAATCAGATGAAAAATAATTGATGGCAGTCAGTGGTGCGAAAACCACCTTCGCGGCTTAATAGAGCTGGGGCAGTAGCCCGAATCCAGAGGTTAAAACCTGTTCAAGCTGTAAACCTGAATTAAGATTTTGAAGCAGTATTTCTCTATTGACTACCATATTGTTATCAGATATCCTTTAATGAACACCGTTCATTTTATTTATAGACTAAACATTGGAAACCATGAAACAAGTATATTAAGGCATACAGTATTCACTAAAAGCTGAAGACGTCACAATTCAGCAATACAGTATTTGATGACAACAAAATATTAGCAACAGAACAGAAAATATTAAAATTAATGACCTTATAGATTAGGGAGAGAGAGCAAAAGCGAAGGGGAGAGATAGATGCGAAAATGTTACTGTTTGCATAAGCTTAGTTATGCTCAGTTGTTTTAACATCTCAGACATAATGCATATATTACATTATAATAATTCTCAGAAATTAAACAAGAGTTTTGCTAATAATAATACGATACAAGAATCAGAATCAAGTAAGAAAATATGCAGAGTTGATCAAGAAATATAAACACAAAGTGTAGATCAAAGTAAAGATGAAAATGATATGTTAGATAAAGAAGGTAGATAAAGAATCACAGAATTGTAAATACAACATAGGAGACGTAACTGGTGAAAAGGCAGTATCACAGGTAAACACTGTGAGATGAAACACAAAATGTAATAATACATAAAAGTGAAACAGACGTTTGCTTACCAAACAATGAGTGTAATAATACCAATGCTTACGAGAGGACGAATCTTGCAGATTTCAAACAATCAAAATCTTGATATAAATTGTAACATGTATGTACAAAATATGTTCACACAAAAACAGATTACTAATCCAGACTGCACTGACAACATGTATCAAACATTATATGAAACAAACTTGATAAATTTCAGACGACGATATAAATATTTACTAAACATAACCTCAAAAGGATATCAGAACATATGTACAATACACGGAGAGGTTCATGAACTGAAATCACTGACAATGACACAATGGCGATTATATTTATAGAATTCTACAGAGGCGAGGCCCCCGAAAGAATCAACAAACCAAACTAAAAGGATATAAATCAGCATTACCAACCTGACTCAAGTCATGACACTAACCCGTCAAAACTCGCCAAAATATATCATAAGGACCTGACAAGTGACGATTTTGACACGGGATAATTTGAAAAACTAACCAGGTGCGCGAATCATCGCATATAAAGACTGAAATGTAAAAATCTTTTGTAGTAGTTGCAAAAATGTTAATATTAAGTGAGTTAGAACTGCTTTAAAGTAAATTCTGTACATTCCATAGTTGAAAAATCAATTAGTTACTTAAATGTTCGTTTTAGGTGCACAATTTTGTTAATTTTTGTTATATTTTCTCTGTTATATTCATCGTTAATTTTATTTATCATTGTTATTGTTTATATTTATCACGCATGGGCTTTATTCAGAATTTATGGACAATTGATAATCTGATTATTTTAAGGAAAATTCATCCCTAAATTCTGAATAGAGGCATTTGTGACGGTTATTTAAATTTTTTCAGATATTTAAGAATTTCTTCTGGATTGTTCTGGATAAGGTAATTTAAAGAAGAAATAGACTTCGAAATTTGTAATTTCCCGCTGCAATTATATTGATTGGGGTAAGACAAATTCTGTACATAAAACTCACATAAAATTCTGAGAATATAGATAGATGCCTTGAAACAAGTCGATACGTGCTTGGCAGCCGGTTCCTAGGTCACGTTCGTAAGTCTTCCAATGTGGAGTTTAATGACGTGGCAGACTACTGGTTCCAGCCCCAACTCATTCTTCATTCTTGGATTTTATTACATTTGCATTAGGTTTCGTTTTATGTTAACTTTAGATGGATGCTTAGAGGACTGAAAGTGAATTGTGCTGCATTCACAGAAGACAATTAAGAGTTAGTAGAAATCGAGTCATGCTAGCAGCCGAATCAACAAACCGCACTGCGAAAGAGTGGCCGGCCTCGTTAGCGTAGATGGTGGCGCGTCTGTCTCACGTTCAAGAGGTCCGGAGTTCGAATCTCGGTCAGCGCGAGTTACTTGGATAAGGTTTTCTCCGGGGCTTTCCCTAATCCTGAAAACGAATGTCGGGTAACTCTAAGCTCCCAAACTACACCACCAGCCAGGAGCAGCTCAGGGAGCAAGTCCGGGGCCTAGGGGAGGCCGTTCAGGATCTTCATTTGGAGCTCCTGGTCATAGCGACCAAGCTGACCGCCCTGGAGGACCTCCTAAAAGAGCTCTAGACTACGCAGACAACTGATATCACAACAGAGCACCAATCCATACACGGGAAGCTGGACGAGCTCACTAAGAGCGTCAGGGGGCTTCTCAGGAACTCTGTGAGCTCAACCTTCCTTCCGCGTGAACCGCCATCAGAACACCAGCACATCACAGAGCAACAGCGCAGGACCGTCAGCCAGTTGTACGTGGAGGACATCAAGTCTCTCCACGTACGCTGGAAAGAAAGACATCAATAATCCGGTACCTGTCATTACCCATTACCACCTTTTAACCTCTAGGCTGCAGTCAGGTTTCATATCCGTAGCCTAGTAATACCTTCCACGCGCTCGCACCCATTGGGTGTCAGCATCCCATCTCTCACATACCAACGCGGGTGCGTTAGTGCGGGACCGCACTAAGCCACGATATTCACCAATCATTATTCTTTCATTATCCGGTGGAAGCTTTTTAGTGGGTATTGCCAAGGACAGACGAGCCCCATAGTCACCATTGTATCTCCCAACACAGTGGGGCTCCGTAAATGGATTTTTCCTCCACTCGGAAAAAAAAAACCTAAGCTCCATGGACCCCGGGTATATTTGAGAAGCTTTTCCGCATAAAATTTCAGCATTTAAGGTAAAAACAATTTAAAAAGTTTAAAAGAATTATATACCTTTATTGGTGGAGTCATTTTGTATTCGTTTAACAAATGCCTTAATGAGAATTTAGCAAAAGCTTATACTAGAAGAACAAAAGGTATTCAGATTTCTAGCAAACAAAAAATGCACTTTACATTTTAAAGTGCACGATTCCAGTTTGCAAAAGCTTAAATCTGCAATAACGAAAGAATAAAATAATGTAAGTTGAATATTAACTGGAGAAAACATTGGAAAACAAGTCAAATGGAGAATTTAATGTCATGAATGCAAGTTGGCCATGGTAGCGGAATCCAGGAGATCCGTGGTTCAAATCCCGGCCATGGCATTGAATTTTTCATGTTCACTCTATCTGTCAAAAACTTTAGTATATATAGGGCAAGTGTGAAGAAAATGATTAATTTTCATCAATTAACTAAAATAAGAATTAAATGATTAAGCTTGGGATCCAAGTACTTACGATCGTAAGTCGCCACAAACGGCGTATCTCGGATGCGAGAGCCCCTAGTGGTTTACCGGAGAAATATACGAGTCAAATGGAAAATTTTGCCCACCTTGGAAGCGTGGTGGTAGCGTTTCTGGCTCACGTTCAAGAGGTCCCGAGTTCGAATCTCGGTCAGGTTGAGTTACCTGGATAAGGTTTTCATCCGGGGTTTTCCCTTATCCTGAAATACGAATGTCGGGTAACTCTAAGCTCTATGGACCCTGGGCTCATTTAAGCATCATTTCACGCATTCCATTCATAATCCGATATGACTTAACGTTGGAGAACGTAAATTTAAAAAAAAAAAAATGTTAGGACGGCACGTTGGCCATAGTAGCTCAATGGGTTAGAGCGACTGGACGGAAACCAGGAGATCCATGGTTCAAATCCCCGCCATGGCATTGAATTTTTCATGTTGACTATCTATCGAAGACCTTAGTCTATACACGGCTAGTGTGAAGAAGTTATTAGTTTCCATCAATTACCTAAAATTGGAAAACTATTTGTTTCCCAACCACGCCAATTCTCAAAAATGATTGAATTTAACAAACAGTTTACGGTGCACCAATGTATATGTGCATTATATATATATATATATATATATATATATATATATATATATATACTATTCAGAGATGCTCAAGATAACAGATGGGTGTTCGGGTTAGCGAAATTGCAATTCTCAACGATTCTAGATGACGTAGCATCTATACTCAGGTGTAAGATCTGGATTATAACATAAAACTGCAAAATGGAACAAACCTCGTTTCGGCGAAAGTGCAAAGGTGTGGTTCCGCATTGTTAACAGTCTCAAGTTGAGAACCCGGATATTCCGAGATGGATAAAGTTAAGACATTCTATGACTTGCAGAATAACTAAGCGTCTGTTTTGTTCCTTCTAAAAGGAAAAAGAAGACAAAAAGGGTCATCGCTAAGGTTAGCTAAGTACGCAGTAGCAGCAACAAAATTTACGTTCTTTTAGAAGTTGATGGAAGGAGTCTAGCCAACCAGAGGATGGCGAAGAAGTAAACAACTGCTGTGAGCCTCTAATGGACATTTCATCGTTTATATCCGTCGCTAAACCTTTTTTCGACTATGATTAACTGCCTTCTCATGTAAATCTATGGAGTATTCCTAAAACATCCCGAGAAGCCCCAGAATTTGGTGTAGAGATATTGAGGAAGCTGTAATTTGTGAGCTGATACACTTAATTATTTTCTGTAATTCAATTTCGAAGAGTGTCTTACATCTGTTAGATGAAAATAAACAGAATTGACGTAATTTTCAGTGCCCCTCAAAAATTTCCACACACTCAGGTAAGCGTAACTCAAGGCAATCTAAATAAAACAATAGCAAAATAAACAAAATAAGATTTAGTCTCACCAGATCATAGAATGTGAGAATAACAGTATGAATAGCGCTGAGGAAAAGTGAGGAAAAGTACTGACAATAATATTAGCATGGAAAACAGTTGAAGCTGATATTGCATATATGGACATATTAAGTAAACATGGCCATCTGTAATTCAACTTAAGTTAATAACTAAGCAGGCTGTATAGATGATGCAACAAATGCTTAATTTTATTGAAATCTCAAATTGTGAAGTAGGACCAACCAGAAATAAGTATTACGGTAACTTAGCAACCAAAACACAAAGAAGAACCATGATTTTATTCTTAATTTTTTTTCTTCTGGCTTTAACTCTCGAAGAGGGTAGACGCGTTTTCGGTAAAAGACTTCTTGTAACTACGAGAAGTTATTGGAGTTCATCATTTATGAACGTTTAGTAAACGTTTAAAATATACATCGAAGACGCCACGCTACGATAAATAATTTAAGTAAAAAAAAAAAAAAAAAAAAAAAAAAAAAAAAAAAAAAACCGTTGCATCATTTATAAATAAAAGAAGAAAATTAAAATATAGTAAAGGGCTATATACACCAGCGGAGAAAGTCGCATATAAAGAAGAAAATGATA
Organism: Mantis religiosa; assembly: GCA_030765055.1. Lineage (NCBI taxonomy): Eukaryota > Metazoa > Arthropoda > Insecta > Mantodea > Mantidae > Mantis > Mantis religiosa. The sequence continues at coordinate 43,011,067 of CM060959.1, read as the reverse complement.
TCGAGAAATATAATTCCAAATAAAGTGAAACTGTATTAAGTATTTTATTCCATAGTTGCCTAAAAGTGAAATCCCTTTGGTATCGATACCACGCCTGAGAAGTTTCACATCTCATCGCTCGCCGCAGCTGCCGGAGAGAGGATTTATAGAAATCTTCAAGAACACCATCTTCACGGCTTTTAGACGAAAGGTTCATCGCTCCTACATCAAGGTAAGGTTTGGCTTCTACACGCGTCGCCACACCGAGGGAGCGCGAAACTTTTGCGCGTGTGGGGCGTAGACCTCATGACGGGGCGAATCCTACTTCAGATATGTCACTGCATCGTGGGAGATAAATCCAACCCACACGGAGGGGATCCGCTCCACAGTAAACGCAAATATTCCTGATATTAGTAATATGAGTAACCTAGAAATGTATGCAGTGCTTTGGTACATGTATTAAGAAGATTAATTAATATTTTCAGAATTATTCTAACTCTCGACACCATTCAGACGTTTCAGATAACTCAATATGGTTGAAAGTTCTTACGTAAGGTTTCTTTTAGTGACACCGTTGCCCCATTTCACCAACAGATGTTAAGACTTACCACGGTTTTAACAAAAATCGCGTTTCACCAACAAGTGTTAGCTTAACACTCGTGTTAAATCTCCTGTTAAACTAAAAAGTCAAATTTCTGATGTTAAGTCATTAACAATTGTAAATAGTCAAGATGGCGGGCGTGAACGCAGCTGTTGATATCGAGTTGCTATATTTAAGACCTAAATGGCATTCGTAATAAGAGTACGACCTATAAGGAGAAATTATTTAGAGGAGATATAAGAAAACATTTTCTACGGAGGTATAGACTGTCAAAACAAGTTGCTATTAAGGTTACTGTGGAAGTACAAAAGAGGTTAGAATATGAATCGAAAGGAATATGCCGATCTCTCCTTTGCTTCAAGTATTAATAACTTTGCGATTTTATAATACACTGAATTATGTGGCTAATGCACTATCCACCTCCCGTCTTGAAACGTTCAAGACACTCCTCCCTTGTCCTTCTTCGCTCCTCGTTTTAAATTTACGTAATACTGAGTTAGAACATGCATCGAAAGTAATATGCCGATCTCGCCTTTGCTTCAAGTTTAATAGTTTTGCGATTTTATAATTCACTGAATTATGTGGCTAATGCACTGTCCACCTCCCGTCTTGAAACGTTCAAGACACTCGTCACTTGTACTTCTTCGCTCCTCGTTTTAAATTTACGTAATGCTGAAGAAGATCTTTCACGTTTCTAGTAATGACACAAACATTTGAATTAAATTTGTTTCCAATTTTTTCCCACGTGACACCTTTCTCTTTAACATTCACAGCTTCCGTCCTCCTATTTTCCACGATATCCTTATACTTCATCACCAGTTCAATTAACAATTCTTTCTTCATCGATGAGAAATTTGTTTCACAGCTTTTGTCTACGATTTTGTTTATCCACCATTTTTAGCTGTGAGCAGACGAAAATGAAAACAAAAGCGCATCGCCGTACGTTCAGGAAATAATACGTTTCATCCATAGCCTTCTATAGCTGTAATATTTACAAGTTTCTTGGCATTAACACGTGTTTGTTAACATTTTCAGAAAACGGTTGGTGAAATGCAAGAAATTTAACAGTTTTGTTAGCGCTGTGACAATTGTTAAGTTACATTTGTTAACGTTGATATTAACATCTGTTGGTGAAATCGGGCTTATCTTTTTACAAAATGTTATGAAGTAGCTTAAGATATTATAATACAACCTCGCTCGCTCGCAGATACTGGTAGGCTTGTGTTAGCCTGAAGATTGTTGCTGTGTGCCCACCCAGGATAGGGTTTAACCACAGATAGGATTTTCTTTTCGGGATGGGTTAGGATGACTGTTTTTATTTGAGGATGGTGGATTGCATATGAGGTAGTCTATTGACTCCTCTAAAAGGATAGAATGCTATCACTAGCATCCTGGCGTAGAAAGAATTATTTTATTTTATTTTAGTTTGAAATGAATTTTGACTGAATTTTTGTTTAATTTTGAGACCAACAACTCTTGGTAGATTATGGGAGCTCAGCTTTTGCTGCTGCTGGAAATAATAATAATAATAATAATAATAATAATAATAATAATAATAATAATAATAATAATAATAATAATAATAATAATAAGAATAATAATAATAAGAATAATAATAATAAGAATAATAATAATAAGAATAATAATAATAATAATAATAATAAGAATAATAATAAGAATAATAATAATAATAATAAGAATAATAATAATAATAATAATAATAATAATAATAATAATAATAATAAGAATAATAATAATAATAATAAGAATAATAATAATAATAATAAGAATAATAATAATAATAATAAGAATAATAATAATAATAATAATAATAATAATAATAATAATAATAATAATAATAATAATAATAATAATAATAATAATAATAATAATAATAATAATAATAATAATAATAATAATAATAATAATAATAATAATAATAATAATAATAATAATAATAATAATAATAATAATAATAATAATAATAATAATAATAATAATAATAATAATAATAATAATAATAATAATAATAATAATAATAATAATAATAATAATAATAATAATAATAATAATAATAATAATAATAATAATAATAATAATAATAATAATAATACAACCTGAATTCTAATAGACTATATAAAATAAGATATTTATTTCAGTAATTTGCTTATGCTGTGTATGCATTGTTTTAATCTCCCTTGGCAACATAATTATTACTGAATAGAGGCAACAAATGATGTAAGAGCATGGAGCACTTCGCTCCCACGTGTGCGTGCCCAGTATTTACTGTTTCCAGGGTAACAAAACTATGGAAAACCCCCTATTAATTACCAGGAACTGAAACTGGGAATACTGGTTGACCGGTATAAAACTGGTTGATTGAGTCATGAAGGAGCTTCACGAATAGACACAAGGTTATTGTTCGCTTTAAGTTCGAGATGAGATAACAGGGATGACGAAAAATTGCAGTATCGTCACCAGTCGAGTAAGTTGACCCAATTAATTAGCTGCAACTTTGCTGGAGCCACTAGGTACTGTTGTGTATTGTCGCGGAAAATCATTTGTTTGAGTAGCATTACACAATTTTAACTGCTCCTCGAGTTAGCAGAGTACTACGGTATCTGTACATGGACCGGCGAAGTAGCACAGAGTGATAAAACTTTTTTTTAATTATTATTTCCCTGGGACTTCATTCAACTACCCAATTTTGCCACCGGATTAAGTAGAATGTTCTGGAGTTTTGATACCTTGTCACTAGATGCGCAGATGTCTTCTTCACTTCATGGATCAGGCTCTCACCTGTTCCCTTTTCACAGTGTCTCCTTCCATCTTTTCCTCGGTCTCCCTACGTCCCTCTTTCCTTTAGGACTATATTGGAAAACTGCTTTTGGCAGTCTTGTATCATCCATTCTTCCAACATGTTCAAACTATCTTCTTCAGTACCTATCCATTCTTGAGGTGATAGCTTCCACTTGTAATTTCTGACTCCATCATTTCTGACTCTATCTTCTCTTGTACATTCTTTTGTTCTCAAGAATCTCATTTCGCAACTTTGTATTCTGCTGATGGTTCTTTGTGTAGGTACCCAGTTTTCACATCCATAAAGTAACGTTGGGAACGCCATGGTGTTATAAAATTTTATTCTTGTTTCAGATCTTGTTTTATTCTTAAGGGTTTTGTGAATTGTTCCACAAATTGTTTGAAATCTCATGAATTTAACGATGATATTAATTGAAGGATGATACTTGTTCCAATACTTAGTCATTAACGACTATTTTCGACCTTATTGGTATTTTGCCCCAGTTTGCCATTATTTTTGACTTTTCTATTGATCTTTCAATATTAAAACTTTTGCATATTTGGTTAAGGTGGTGTATTGAACGTTGTAGATCATCTTCTGTTTCCTGTATAATTACTACGTCATCTGCATATAATAAAATATTTAAAATATTTCCTTGAGCTACTTTTATGCCTGCGTCAATTCTTTTTCTCCAATTTTGGATTATTTTATTAACATAGATGTTAAAAAGTGTCGGTGACATTGGGCACCCTTGTCTGACTCCTTTGTTAGTTACAATTGGTTGGAAGGAGCACTTCCTCGACATATAGGTGGATGACACACATACACTGTTTCTCTAGTAATTCCCTTCTAAGATGTCCATTTTGGAAGATGTGTTCATTTATAATTATACTTCTCACGATGGACACAGAACTGCGTTGTTGAACTCGCACTTTTGGCCATGACCGTATGCAACATAGCAAAAAACCAAGATGCACAATGACAATGTAAGCAGCACATCATTAACTGCAGTGACGTAACGTCAACTACGCCCACATTGTCTTTTGCAGAGGACAGAAAAAAATGTTGTTTTCGTGTTAGCCGGGATTTTCCAGCCGTCCTACCGAGTTTCAACGTTCAACAATGTTAATACTTGTATAACTAAACAGTTTGTGGTTATGATAGACATTCCTCTACACTAATATGGTCAAGTTCGTAGTAAAACTTGTTTTTTTTTTTCCGCTGCAAATAGAGTTACGTCACATAGTGACGCAGATAGGGTTCTTAAAACAGAGAGAAAGAGCTACGAGCCTATGTATGTGTGTGTGACACTTGTGGCTGGTTCATTGACTGTCTTTTCAAATATGTTTCTATCTCACTCTTTTAATAATAGGTACTCGTATCCAAAATTTTAATTTGGCAGAAATAGGTTAGGTTTGGAGAAGAGGTTATGTTAATTGAAACCTATTTCAATTTCTTCATTTATGGCCAGGGCCAGGTTCGAAGAGTACCTTAGTAACCTATGGAAGAACTTCTGTACCATGCTTTTAACGAGGCGCCGTGAGTTAACTGGATAAGGTTTACTCCTGGGGTTTCCCTTGTCCTTAAAGACGAATGTCAGGTAGCTCTAAGCTCCATGGACCCCGAATTCATTTGAGCACCATTTCCCCAATTTCATTCATCGTCCGATATGACTTAACCTTGGGAGAAAGTAAATTACACACACACACACACACACACACACACACACACACACACACACACACACACACACACACACACACACACACACACACACACACACACACACACACACAAGGCGTCCCAGGTTAGAGGGTGAGCTAAGAGAACACCAAGAGTGGTTGGACTGAGGAGATACAACAGAGTGGCAGTCCATACAACCAGCAGAAGAATCGAATCGTCCAGGTTTACCTGGACGGAGTGTTTGCTGCCCAGCACCTAGCCGCTTACTGCGGCTTTATCTGGGCAGTATAATAGAGTGGTCTTTGTCTCAGGTGGTTGTCTTCGGCAGTGGTATGTCTAGCCTTATGCGCGCTGCTGACCCGTGGGGGGTTGTGCGCCCAGTGCTGGCTGCGCTCTTCCGCCTGCCTGGGAGGCATCTGAGCACTGTCCGCTTAACAGGCTAGAGAGAAAGGAACAATGTTTAGGTATTGGGCTTACCAAGGCCGTTTCTGGGCTTGGGGGGTTGAAGACAGGGGAATGTGGCCCTGTTCAGTTCTGGTTACCCAAAGCATCTTTGGGCAACCGGTAGCTCGGTCGGTGGCGAGGAGCCCTGTGGTCGTAACGGCCAAGGGTATTCACCAGGATGTTGGGATATGGGAGTCTAGCTTATCGTAGATGGTGTGTGATCTCTCCCGCACCACGTCCACGATGTACGGGACTCCGGAGTAGAAGCTCCTGGAACTCTGGAATCTCGTCTGATTTGGAGAGCGAGGAATTGCAGTAGACAATAGACCTCCATGCACGCCAACAGTTTGAACCCCGAAATAGTCAAACAGCATGAAAAATGAAGTAAAAAGAGAAGCGTGGTAAAATGTAGGACGACAGTTTTGAGGGTTTCGGATAAAAAATAAAAGTGCTTTTAGAACGAAGTAGATACAGCGAAGTTTGCGGCACAAAACCTGTACTACCATGAAACTACGCCTATATCGGGCGATTATCCCGCCCCTGATCCTCTATGGCTGCGAGGTCTGGGGATCAGCGTCTCCAACCACTATTCGCAAACTGCAGAACAAGGCGCTACGGATGATCTATGAAAGATTTAAATTTTGGACCAGATCAAAATAAATCTTTGAATTCTAAAACAATTTACAAAATTAAGTAAAAAATTATATGAATATTATGAAGCACCTTTTACTATTGCTGATTCAGTTTTCAATACGAGGCGTAGATTTCCGTTCCATATCTTTCACACCTGTTCCGGAGTCCCCTATACTATAGACATGGTGAGGGAGAGAACCCTCCTATCTACAAGAAACTTAACTCCCACCCTGACAAGCTGTTGAAGTTTTTTTCTCTCTCTCTTCAATTTACGTCCTCCAACCTTAAGTCATATCGGACGTTGAATGAAATGGGTGAAATGATGCCAAAGTGAGTCCGGGATCCTCAGAGGTTAGAGTTACCCGAACTCGGGACCTCTTAAACGTGAGGCAGACACACTACCATCTACGCTAATGAGGCGGGCTAGTAAATGACATTTTTTCCAACTGTTTCTACTGTCTCAGAGGTTGTTCTTTAATCTTAAAATATGTAACTCTTTACTGATTTTTGTACCATGTACTTTTTTAAAGTCTGTTTAGTTAACGCGTGTGCACGTCGGCCGCTGCCTTTGTCGAACCCTTATAATCGTTTTACAACAGCGGCCCTCCTCCCAGATCTTTCTGCAAGGTTGCCACCTTTCTCGATACGTCATGGGTATCGTACGAGATTTCGTCTAAATAAATTATCTTATTTCCATTACTGTGTGTGTGTGTGTGTGTGTGTGTGTGTGTGTGTGTGTGTGTGTGTGTGAAATTATCTACTTTAGAGAAACGTTTCCTTTTGTTTTCACACTTGATCGGCGTCTTTGGTATTCCTTTCCTCACAATATTTCTTACTGTATTTCTGTGAATACCCAGAATTTATCATCAGGTTCATTGCACGACCCCTTACCAAGATTATTTGTCAGCACATATTTATATGTGTTCAAAACAAGCGCTTGAATTTGCTTAGAAACAGTTCCCGTTATAACTTTTTTTTAGGCTTTTCCAATAACATAACTATTGTCATCACTTTGATTATTTTCACTTGACTGAAAGTTATCTATTACTTCATTTGCATTTACCACTGCATTTCCCTCCCACGGTCTCCACATTGTGACACACAGCGAATTTTTGTACGTAATGAAACAGATAAACTGGAAGTTGGAACTTTGGCAACTGAGACTCCACGTGGAGAAGACATGCGACTGTCACTTCGAGAAAATCAGGGTTGCTATTGGTCCTCAACGACAGTGTTCCATTTATGAAGTGTGGATATAGATTTATGACGGTCATTAGTGGGCGGGAGGGTAGTTTTCTTTCAGCGGCAAACTGCACTCCCGTTCACTAGACAGACTTTACGCATTCACTATGGAGTCAATTAAAAAGGAGAGAGCCCAAGTCGGTAGCGTAGATGGTAGCTTGTCTGCCTCATGTTCAGGAGGCCCCGAGTTCGAATGTCAGTCAGGCTGAGTTACCTGGATAAGGTGTTTTCCCTTATGCTAAAAGACGAGTGTCGGCTAACTCTAAGCTTCATGGACCCTGGGCCCATTTGAGCATCATTTCACCCATTCTGTTCATCCTCTGATATGAGTTAAAAGTGTTAAAGGATATAAATTACAACAAAAGAGAGAAAAGAACAACAAAGAAAGAACTGCACTCGCGCCATCTCCTGACCTGGCATTTAACTTACTGAAAACAGTCTTTTGTTCAGTGATGCGAATATTGGAAGTGTTTTGTCTTTGTTTATATTTGTGTTATATCCACTGACATTTCTTGTTACAACATTTAATAAATATCCTGATGATGGGAGAGATGTACGCTCCCGAAACGATAATTTCTAATCGTGTTTTCCCCTGGCTTGTTTCCCGAGTATTCATCGTCATGAAAGCTTCAGGCGCTTTCATTCCCCCCAAGTATTTAGCGCCCATACAAAACTACTTTGTTATAGCTGTTACCTAAGTGGCATATTGCTTGTGTACAGCTAATGATTCTAAATGAGTATTTAATTCTTGCCTCATTACCTGAAGACCTACTGTTGTAAGGAAGCAGGTAAAAGAGGTGCTCATCAAAAGCCACATTCCTCACTCGGTTTTGTTTACTAAGTGTATGCAATACATCAAAAAGCTTTCGTTACGTCTTCATACAAAGTACTTCGCAAGACCGGCGCGTCAGCAATGTTAATATGCTTCAGGGGTGTACAACGCGTCATGCAATTTATCCATTCACTAAAGCAAGTGGCACAGCCAGGACTTGGTACTGGGAAGGGTGTAAACATGAGAGCGTATTATACAAACATAACAGTTTGTAACAAAAGCCTCGCTTAGCTAAAGAAAATGGTGTTAATTCTTCTTTCAAATTGATATTCTTCTTATCTTCAGCCAAGGAAAACCACAGGAGAAAAATGGTTTCCATAATAATGATAATTACATAAAAAATAAAAGTTTTAACCCTTTTACAGATAAATTTGCTGTTTTTAATAGTTTGATTTATAGATTAATAAATATACCCCTAAATAAAGACGAATTTAATAAAGAATAAACATATTATTAATACTGCTTTAATTAATGGTTTTTATAAAGACTTTATACAAAAGAAGATTTTAAAATTTAAATATCAAACAGCTGTTAATGATATTTAAATTTTAAAATCTTCGAACAAATCGTTCAACGTCAGTTTAAAAATATTAATTCTGTTTGCAACATAATCTGAGCCCACATTAACTCTATTGCATTATTCTAGCAGTAGTAAGGGGGATGGTGCATCGTGTCTCATTGATCCAGCTGATACAGCTTTCATGGAAGAATAACAGAATAATGCATTTTTGTTTACTGCTTTGAACTCTCTAGAGTAAAGATCTCAACCGTTCTGCCAGACCAGCAGAAAGTGCATTGTTTCCTCTCACCGAATTTAACAAGCACCTTGGCTTATTCAAAGTACATATTTCTTTTATCACGTCATGTCAAATATTTACGTTTCAGTTCTGAGTAATTTCAAATATACGTTCACGCATACATGCCAACCAATAATGCTATTCATTACAGTGCTTACGTCGCAATGCATTGTTATAATATAATGCTATCTACTTTATTTATTTGTATTAGGAAAGCTATTTGAGCTAAAATTATGGGGCTTGTACGATTATGTTATATACATTACTCTCTCCTTCCTCGTGGATCAGCTTTTGCAAAATCTGAACGTTTGTCTTAGCGTGAATAGTATTTATTAGAGATTGTTTAGTTTGGCGCTCGTCACACACCACATAGGGGGAATAAAATATGACAACACCGCAGGACTCCGATTGGTTGCTCGTCTAGTAGCGCTCAAGGACAAACACCTTCCCATTTGAAACACATAATAGAACTTAATTTCCTGGCTTTTATTAACGAACAATTATTATGAACAAATAAGTCACATTGAGCTTTAAACAGACTCTTGGATCACAGGATAAACCAAAGTCTCTTCAAGTATTTCTTTTAACTGCAATGGTCATATCAGCGACCGTTCTCCTTTGGAACATATCGTAGGTGTTAACTCGTATTCGTTGGATTTTAATCATTAGATCCCATACACATTCGCACTCTCATTCATACTTCCAGACTCTGGGGAAGATGAATTATCTTGGCCGGAGAAAATTCCCCACCCCTACCGCCGGGAATCGAACCCGGGACTCCTCTAGGTGCTCTACCGACTGAGCTACGTAGCCAGCCTTCAAGTATTTTCCTGACGGGTGTCTTACCATTTTGTATTTTCCACTAAGAACAACCTACTGACTTTGAGGAATTCGTTATCACCTTCAAACTTACTCTCCCTTGACCCTCTTTTTCTTAATTGGAAATCAAATTATCTCGAAGTTCAAGGTTTAAGCTTAGAAATTTAAAGCTAAGTTATTAACTTCATTCACTCTTTCAGAAGAATATGAAGGTTAGACTCTTTAAGGTTCACACTCACACCGAAAAGAGGCTCCCAGTTCCTATGGGTTAATCTGCATTTTTTTGTACTTCCTGCTACAAAGAACCTCGACATTTCCTCTCCGTTTGAGCTTCAGCGGCCTAACACTCCAGCGAATTAGCCGTGCATAATGTTCAGACCTTGAAAAACACATTCCTACATCACGAACGTGCCATCATTATACCACACAAGTTTTGTGTGAACGTGTCCTAGGTCACCCACTATTGCGTCTTAGGAGCACAGGCTGAAGTTCGTGATAATAACGAAAAACATGCTCTTCTAATGATAGAGTACGTGTGTGTGGCTTAGAGGATATGTGGAAGATGTCCTTATTTCATGCGGAAATCTTAACATTTAATTTTATTAAAAAGAGGAAAATGTCGCTGCAATGTTTATTATGATTTTAAAGATGTGAAAATTAGCTTTGCTACATTATGCATTCATATGGACAAGAAAGATGTTTGTAGAAAAAATGTTTCCAGAAGAAAATTGTGAGTAGAATGACCTTCAACTGTTTGCCAGCTAAATAGGTGATGCTGGTAGGTAAACAATAGGTCCATTAATGGTTGACAAAGATTTTTTGCATGGTTCTCGGAACTGTACTGATAGGTGCAAATTTCTTCAATGAAATCCAAATGAGCTGTGTAAAACAGCAACCTAAACGAACCATAAATTTCAAGCAAAGAAGTCTGTGCGTATTTGAATACATTTTTGACTTCGACTACCTATTTCCTTTCGTGCAGAATTCCGATATGTTATTAGAAGAAATTGACAGCTTAAAATTTCTGGGCCTTCAAGTAGACAGATGTTTAGATTGGAAAGCTCACATAAATTGTATCTTACCTAAACTCAGCTCTGCCTGTTATGCTATCCGAGAGCTGGTTAATGTGAGTTCTATTGACACACTTAAATTGGTATATTATGCATACTTTAACTCTATTATGGAATATGGAATATTATTTTGGGGCAACTCAGTAGAAAGTAAAAAAAAATATTTATTATGCAAAAGAGGGTTATAAGAATCATTACTAATACCCACAACAGATGCTCCTGTAAAGATCTTTTTACAAGATTGAAGATATTAACGCTTCCTTGCATGTATATATTCTCTATTCTTTGTATGCAATCGTGCCTTATTTGCAACAAATAATGTAATTCACAAAATAAACACTAGACAAAGGTATAATATCCATTATCCCAGTGCTAAACTTTCTTGCTTCCAGAAAGGTCTGTATTGTGAAGCTATCAAAATATTTGGCGCACTTCCTAAAGTTCTTAAAGAAAAAGTTGATAATTTCGGTGCTTTTAAAAACGCTGTTAGAGAGTACCTTTGCTCAAAATCTTTTTATCCTGTACAAGATTATCTAAATGACAAATTATCCTGATAATGCTTCTGTAGCTCTAAGTAGTATCTAACTATTCCAATGACAAATCATTACTAATAAATATTTGATGCATGTTGAAAGTTTATTTTTAATGTATATGTATTTAATAAATAACAAGAATGGTATCCATTGCAAAAAGGTTGAGATGTACTGGCATAAGCCAAGTGAAAGCTGGTTTAAAAAGTGTTTCATTTTGTATCATATATAATTATCCCTGCTTTGTTTTCCATATTGTTGTTCATATTGTCTGTATACTGTAATATGTGTCTTATGTTAACTTTTGTACATATATATGCTATTAAACATTATACCTCTGGACATGTTCAATGTTCACAGCCTTTTCTGGCTACAAGTGAACCTACTGAACGCAAATCAATCTAATCTAATCTAATCTGACTGTTTATTGTATAGAGTGCAAGATTATCTGCTATGGAAATTAGCAACACTTGCCCGGAGTCACTCCTATCTTTGAATATTACCTTGCTACCTGACCATTGTTGAAATGCCATTGTTTCTCTATCGAAAGGAATTCACGCTTGTTACAAAATCTTGCCTCAAAACGTGCACCATTGTACGAGGGTTGTTCAATAAAGAATGATCATATGATCATTTCATAATTTTTCGCACTAAAATTCAAACTTATTATATTCTGTCAGCTTAATGTGAAACAAACACGCCATAGTAGTTTCACTGTTGGTACTCCTAGTTCCTGCCTGTGAGAACCAGGCATGTTCAGACATGTTCAGTATCGCCTACCGCTGCAATGGATGTAACATGCGAGGAACAATATGCGGCTTTGAAATTCTGCTTTCGTCTCAACAAATCTTCAGTTGAGGTCTATACAGTACTACAGGAAGCCTATGGAGAGTCTGTTCTTCCCTACAGCACAGCTCGAAGGTGGTTTAAAATGTTTAAAGAGGGGAGACAATCAATTTCAAAGGAAGGTGGACCCGGTGCTCCAGTTACTGCTCTTATGGAAGAAAACATTAACACTACTGCTGCCGTTGTGAGAGAGGATCGACGAATTTCCCTAAGATCACTTTCTGAAGTACTCAATATTTTATTGAGTGCCACCCACACGTTGGTGACAGAAACATCACACATGAGACGTGTTTGTGCGGGTGGGTTCCAAGTTGACCGTATATTGCCAATGTTGTTGCTAAGTATCTTGCAAAAATCAACGTGAAGTGCATCCCTCACGCTTCCTATAGTCCGGATTTAGTCCCATGTGGCTCTTTTCTATTCCCTAACTTGAAGAAACCCCTTCGAGGGAGGCATTATCCACCATCAGAAGTAGTGGTGAAGGCTGCGGAGGCGATTTTGAAGGAGCTCTCAAAAATGGTTTCCAGCATGTCTTTGAAGACCGGCAGAAACGCTGGGACAAGTGCCTCGCATTGAGGCTACACTATTTTGAGAAGGACCATCAAAGCTATGAGGATGAGTATAGGTACGTTGTCAAAAAAGGAACATACTTTATTGAACAGCCCTCGTATTTTCTTAGTATCGCTTTTTATATTGGAGCAGTCAGTTTGTATGTATGAATAATTATTGACAATAGGTTGATATTCATTTACTTTCCATTTTACTTGTATTCATAAGCGAATAGTTCGAAAGCCTCAGAAAAAATGAAATTAAACACTACACGTTTCACTTGTTTTGGAGCAGAAGTAATCTCGGTTTAAATCTTTCCCCCATAGAATTGAAGGGGACTAACAGGACAATTCATACACAAACATACCCTTTCTATTCTAATCTGATACTCCCACCCCTAAAATGTGTGCTACCAAAATTCAATTAATGAATGTTTCGCTAAAGAGAATTTAGTGAGTGTGGAACTTCGTTAATTATGATTCGGGAAGTACGGTGACTAATCTCTGACAATAGTTGTCGAGCTAATTTGTGTACAGCTTGCATAGAAATGTAAATTTTGTAACCAAATTCATATGAATTTAAATGACCACACTTTTGGATGTTACTAAAGGCCACTCAAAGCCTGCACAGTGTAAAATGACCTTGTTCTTAAGGTCAGTATGTTCAATCGGAACTGTCTCTATTTAGTAAATTCATTGTTATTTTGACCATCGTGAATAAATACAAAATCGTCATAATTCCTGTGATAAAAATACCTTTTTGGAACGTTGTACAACTAACAGTATATTTAAACTATATTAAAGAATATCAAGGTGATAAATATTTAAATTATATTTTGCAGTTATGTTTCGTATTTCATAATTTTCCAGAGAAATGTTGGATAGTCCAACTTGGTTTATTTTCCAATAGCATGACCATCTTGGTAATTTTTCGATCGTCTTTCAATCTATTTATCCTCATTTTTCTCTACCTATATAAAACCAAAACGCAATGAATCAGAATCTGTCAGAAAAATCAGTTACTTCTACCACTTTGCCATTCCTCTCGAAACCATAGAAAACAGCAAGACCAGTTCTCATGCACGCTTTCATAGGAGATTGATTATACAGTTTTAAAACAAAATTATTAGCAGAAGACTTAGGGATATGTTTTAGACATATTTGTGGTAGCCGGAAACCCTGAAAGCATACTTTCGATGCAAGATTTTTACGAGACTTTCTCTCAAGGACTGAAGCAAAATATCAGTGAACGTTCTTCAAAGTAAACCCTACCGTTACATTCCCGTCTTTCGTCATCCATTCATAATTTTCCTGGGCTCACGGTACCAAGATTACCACTCTACCTCCGGTTCTTACGTCATAGTATCTTACTCACTTTTAAATCCGTCTAAAACTAGGTACTAACCAAGGAGAAAGATCACCAGCACCTCAGGCCTCGCAGCAACTTTACTTTCGAAAGAAGAATTCGCAACAGGTAGACGCGCACACATAACAAATTCCACGGTTGCAAGGACTGGCCTTCTGCAGAGGTCGATCTGAGAATTAAATGTTAATAATGTGAAGACGCCCCCCGTAAACAAAAGAATAAGGTCGCAGGAAATCAAGAACGGCAAGGATTGTGTAATCGATTGTTTATGTACTGGTGTAAATGGGACATCTATGATTTACAAGTAGATACTAGAGAATTATTTCTCACATGTCCTTTATGCAGAAAATATTCTTTAATATTCGTTTATAAAATGCTTAACTTAAAGGAACAGATCGGGGATTAATTATTTATTCTTAAGTGACAAGTAACATATCAGTCTCCTTCACAATGAAAATTAAGCACCGTAATGAATTTCAGAGCCTTGGCATGCCTAATGGGTTTATACATCATCTTTTCAGAGACACGTTTCTATGTTTCTTGGCAGAAAGTTTTATGTACAGATGCGATGTGAAACCACAAAGATGGAACCTCCATTAGGAGTTCAAGAATATGGAAGGTGGAAAACAATGAGAGGTTACTTCTAAATGCTTTGTTATGCATATTGTTACTGGAGGCAAAACAAATATTATGCAGTGTTGCAAAGTTTTAATTATCACCCTTTAAAATGTGATAGAGAGTTTATGTTGATATGTGCTTGTTAGCTGTTCTCTACACAGTCACTATCCAGATTTACACACTTCCTCAGCCTTTCTTGACCTTCCGAATACCTTGATTGTAGAAGTCTGCAGAATTCGCTTTAAACCACTCTTCCACTTCATTAATCACGTCATTTCTGTTGTCAAATCGGTGACCACGCAATGGATTCTTCATTTCCCGGAGAAAAAGTCACTTGGTGTGAGAACGGCCAAATAAGACGGATGCTGTAAGATCTCAAAGCTCCATTCCCTTGTTTTGTCAACTACAACTTGAGATAAATGAGCTGGTGCATTGTCAGACACAAGACGAACAACTTTGGAGAGCATACCGCGTCGTTTCTTAATCAGAGCTGCTCGTAACTTGTCCAGTACATTGCAGTAGTATCTGCCAGTGAAGGTTTGACCCTTGGCAAGAAAATCTGTAAGGATGACTCCACGACAGTACCAGAAAACTGAAAGCATAACCTTCTCAGCTGACTTTTGCACCTTTGCCTTTTTTGGGAGGGGATGAATCGGCATGTTTCCATTCCATACTCATGGTTTTTGTCTCTGGATCATATTGATAGATCCAGGATTCATCCATGGTTACCAGACGATCAAAAAATTCCTCTTCATCCTGTTCCAACAGCATCAACATCTGTCTTGAAAGGTCACGCAGTGTTTGCTTTTGCAAAGGGGTTAGCAAACGTGACACCCACCGGGCAGACACCTTAGACATGTGCAGTTCGTCATAAATAATTTTCCACACACTACCATAACTAAGATATGTCTCATTCATGATCATTTGGATGGTTGCTCGTCTGTTTTCCAGTATTAAACACTCCACTTCCTCAAAAATGTTCTTTATTTCCACCGACTTACAGTTAAACACTTGCCAATTACACAGAATTACGTAATGCACACAATTACGATTCACCCGTTCGTCCGTTACAATTTTACTTGCACTCGTAATTACGTACAATCTTCCGATGCTCTCACACAGTCTTCCCGTCGTACACTAGCACTGCATTCTTACACCAAGAACTGTGACTGACTGACTGACTCCTAATTGAAGCCCCTTTATAGGAATATCCTGTTATTCTAGAAGTCTCTGGTTTTCCGCGAATCACCCGAACGTTCCAGAGGACAGGAGAAGGGGAGAGAAACGTCGAGGGACAAGTGACATTTCCCTAAATCACCCCTCAGTTAGTGACTGAGATTAATGGGGGCGTGGCTCGGCTGCCTTGTGTCCCTTCCAGCTGCCGCCGGACGCGTCCTCCGCTAATTGGGTGACAATATTCAGCGTCTCAAAAGACTACGCATCCAATAAGCATTCTACAGAAAACTGGACCTTATTCTGCCTGGATAATTTTTATCTTCGTCTTCACCTCAGGGATAAGGCATTTCTGCCTGTTCCGTCTTCGCAATTCAACTATTCCCATCTTTCTATGGGGCGTCATGCATCTCTTCTTCCACGAGGATTGTATCTTCTTATTAAAACTGATATTCTTTCTTCGTCCATTCTATTCATATATTCTTTCCAGTTCTGTATATTTTCCATCTATTTTGTCCTGTAATTTATATATGCCTAGTTTCATTTCTTATTAAATCTCGTCTAGTACATTCTTTAACACTTCTTAAGAACATCATTTCTGTTGCCTGTATCTTTCTTTTATCTATTTCTTTTAATAACCAGGACTCACTTCCATACATGAAGACTGGAACTGCCATCGTTTTATAAAATGTTAACGTTGTTTCTTTCCTTGCTTTGTTTTTCAGTGTTCTTACTATGGTTCTACATATCTGCTATTTTGTTTTCTATGTATTTGTCTAAGTCAGAGCTTACATCACAGCCCAAACAAATGAAATTCGAGAGCTGTTCCGGCATTTGTTTTCAATGCTTATTTTGATCTTACAGGATATTTTCCTCGATGTGCCATTATCTTCTTTTTCTTTGTGGATATATTTTGATTGTATTCTTTTCCCAGCAAACACATTTTATACATAGAACGTTGAAGGCTTTCTTAATTTTGTTGTATTATTGCTACATCATCAGCATGGAGTATCACATTAAAGATTTTTTTTTTCTATTTAATTGTATTCCTTTATCCACTTGTTTTTTTTTTTCAAGTTTTTATCAAATCGTCCAAGTATGGGAGAGAGGCTACATCCCTGTGTTACTCCTTGATTTACTTTTATTTGTTCTGTTTTTATCGTGCCTGTGTTTATGTGTCTCTATATAAGCTTTTAGTTATTTCTACTAAATGAGGGAATATCCCCTTTTGTCCATTATGTAGCATAATCTATTTATATTTATAGAATCAAATGCTTTTTCGAAGTCTATAAATGTTATGTGAATAATTGTTTGTTTAAAGCCTAACACACATTAACAGTTTTCAAACCATCCTTATTTGATTCCTTTTACCAGTAAGAAAGCGGGGCGGGGGGGGGGTCATTTTAACAGGCTAGTATTACAGACTGATAATACTTTTGCACATTCAAGTTAGAATGACATTAATTAAACCCAAGTATAACATCCTCTTCAATAATTAATAGCACAAAGCTTGAAAAAATCACATACTTTAGCAAATAATATGGAAGTGAAATTTCAGATTCTGCTGGATCATTTCTTGAAGCACTCAGCACCTCTTCTAGGAAAGGTGATGATGTGTGTGTAACAAATTAAGAACGCGTTAAGTGTGGGCGTTTTCAAAGGGAGCCTAAGAGGAACTGCCTATTTGCAAGGACATATCGAGGTTTGAACCGGTATTCCCCAGACATCGTGTTCGGCTCGGGGCACTATGTTTTGCACACGTCATTTTCAAGAAAATTAGTGCTTCGACAGCTCTAGGTATTCATTTAACTTCGATGACTGCTCTGTAAAAGTTTGTCCAAACCCTTATCCAACATATTTGGTAATTGACTGCAGTACAACTGTACTCAAACTGCAAATGGTTCCTACCTCCAGATTCAGTAAGTAAGGATTACTCTCTTGCTTTATCATTTATGAAAAATGGAATAAATTCGATGGAGTGTCCATGTAGAACTGTAGCTACAAGTTAGTAAATTAATTCCTAAAATATAATAAAGTATTTTAAATTACCAATACAGTCTCAGAAAAAGCAGATCTTGGGTAAATATTATTTTCTGTATGGCATCATAAATAGAAAAATGTCAAGAATTTAATCACCTAGCAATTATTGGTTATCGACTTTGAATATATATATATATATATATATATATATATATATATATAAAGATCAAGTCTGATGAAAACAGTAATAAATGTATGATGATAAAACGCCTTAAAATTAAATATATTGATTTTGATACTTCCTTATTTGTATATAGAAGGCCCTTTATGAATACAAAAAAATCACTTATATTAAAATATAGCCATGTGTAGGACGCACTATGAAAGGGTGGGGCCCGACTGAAAAATTCAATGCCATAGCCGGGATTTGAAAAGCGGATCTTCTGGTCTACGTTCAGCCTCTCTAAACCATTGAGCTACTATGGCCAACGAGCCAACAGGCCATTAAATTCTCCAACTGACTCGTGTTTTTAATGCAAAATCAAATATGGCAATGTAAATTAAACTATGACAAAGTATGAGAATAATTAATGAAAACATTGCGAAACCAACCTAAGAGGAAGCAGAAGTGTTAGACTTTTGAAAGAGTAGTTGAAATAGAAATGGGCCAACAGGCTCAAGCCATTATCATCATCATCATCATCATCATCATCATCATCATCATCATCATCATCATCATCATCATCATCATCATCATCATCATCATCATCATCATCATCATCATCATCATCATCATCATCATCATCATCATCATCATCATCATCATCATCATCATCATCATCATCATCACCATCACCATCATCATCATCATCATCATCATCATCATCATCATCATCATCATCATCATCATCATCATCATCATCATCATCATCATCATAACTTTAACCAAGCTTTAATGGATCTAGCATCAATACAGCAAGGTATTTGAAGTCTATCAGAAAGTGTTGAAACTCAACTACAGGTTATCAAAAGTTATCTTTAGATGCCTCAAAGTGTGCGCTTTACCCAGAAACCATTTATCACCAACAGAGGCAGTTTTACATGTTTATAGCTGGTTTTGAAAGAGCTTTTAACATCTAATAACCTGTACTTGTTGGTATTTTTCCATAGACACTACTGACCTGTTTCTTTTACAGGATGACAGTGGTCATTAATAAAAACTTTTTTACGCTTTCTTTCTTCCCTTTTAGTTTCTCTTAATGGATTCCAATTAAAACAAATTTCGGAATGCATTTCAACTGTGATAAGATATCGCTAAATTGTAAAAATACATTGTTCTGTCAGAAATATGAAAACCCCCTAATTATACAATAGGAAAATAATAATAATAAAACAACTCTTTGAAAAATACACATCTTTGGAAACGTATACTAGTATCCTGTTTTGTTTCATACATCTTTATTGGAATAAGCTTTCGCATATTTGGTTAAACAGTTCTTAGAAACATTTTTTCTATGCTTTTTGTGACTAAAATAAAATGAAATGGATAATAATGGTTCATACTACTTTGAACGCTAGTCCTGTTTTCATAGAAGTTGTATAAAGACTTCACAAACCACAAACCACATGTTTTATTAAAATTTTTCTTTCATAATTTATGAATTTGGAAACGTATGCTCAGATTAACTTTTGAAAACGTTTTATATACAGTTATTTTCAATATAATCCTTTATTTGATATTAAAACCAAATAAAATAGAATGAAACAATGCAATATGCAAGGGCGTAAGTTGGGCGATATGGCAGACTTCAACATAAGTATAGTATTTTAGTTTTTAAAAGCACTAAAGAACTGTAAAAATATTCATAGGAACATTAATCGCAATTTCGGTTAAATTATTTGCCAGTCAAACAACGGGCCCAAAACGTGTTGTAAGCTACAAAGCGACTGTACACATCTGAGGACGCAATTTCACTCTGGAAGGTAGTGAACAATTAATACTGAATGTTGTTTCCTCAGTGGCTCCTAAACAATTACATTGTTTTTTTTTTCTTCTAATTTTAACGACCTATAATTAAGTATACTATATCGGTAGTTAGGCGAGATTCGTCATTGAGAAAAACAAAACACAATAGGAATTGAAAAATGGAGGTTGGTTTAAGAGTATAAATCTAGAGATTGAAAACAAATGACTATTAGACAGTAATGCTCATATGAAAACAAAAGAATGTAGGGGTACAACATCAATACCGACATTGACCACCTCTATGGTATAGAGGTACTATATGGGCATCATGTTCTAGAGATCCCATTTCAAAACTAGGTTAGGAATAGTGCATCCGGATTTTTTTTAAGGAAACCTGGGAGATTTCAAGTAATTTTAAGTTCTATTACACTCCGACCTCATAATTTTCCAACAACACTACCTAACCGTTAAAAACCAAGTATACCTTCTCCTTATTCACTGAGATAATAGCCTTTATTTTGCACTACACACAAGCTTTTCCTAAATATTTTTTTTCTGGATTCAGGAGTCTCAACATGTATATCCTGTATCAATTTTGGGTTCAGTTCAATACATGCTGCAATTATACTGGGTGACAATTAAAATGTTTCGGGTATAAAATAGTGAATTTACATGTATTTCCATCTGCTGAATTCAAAAATCACCTTAAAAATGATAGATTAGCTCTTGTTTCGGAAATAAAGTGACCTTTCAGTTTTTTAGAGTGAAGATTTTATATTTTGGGGATTTTTCTTGAAGCTGGCACACCAGTCAAAATACAAGCATTTGATAACAGTGCTCCTGCAAAAATACCGTAACCTTGGATGCAACAGGTCCCTTAAGATCCATTTTCTCCACTCCCACCTAGACTTTTTCCCTCCTAGTTGTGGAGCTATTAGTGATGAACATGGGGAGAGATTCCATCAGGACATTTCTGTTATGGAACAAAGATATCAGGACCGTTGGAATGAAGTAATGCTTGCGGATTACTGTTGGTCTTTGTATAGGGATTCTGCGGAACTCCATCACAAGAGGCAAGCTGAAAGACGACAAAGTCAACAGCCCACCACATGATTCTCTTCAGACACGACTGTCTGCGAAGTTAGTTTTCCAGCAATTTAGAACTCTTAGCATGTAATTACCAGTTAAAAGATTCAAATGCACTTTCATTGTTGTTAGCATGTATGTAATTAAAATGTATCATTTTCTCTCAATCCGTTAATATGTAATACTTCCAGCTTGTGTATATTATAGAAACTAGAGCTAATAACATTTTTTCATTGTCATATTTGTTTTAATTGCCTCATGAAGTGTTCGAAACATTCAAAAATTATTTTTTGTTGCCGAGTGTTATTAAATGTTAGAAGAGAACGTAACAAAGCTAAAAGAAATATACAGAAAAACATACTAGGCAGTGTTGTTCAACTTTCCTATCATTCTTAAGACTGTCTTTTTCTCTAGATTTAAAACGCTGTTGTCCCTTTATTGTTTTCCATTTTTGTGAATATAGCTAATAATGAATTTTGTCATACAATTATTATTTATTAAGAATATGATTCATGAATATCCCGCAGAAATATTAAGACAGATGCACTTGCTTTCAAAAGATAAAATTGTTACATAGCTTATTTATGTCATTAAATCAACAGTGCATGTTATTTACAAGTATCTTTGAAGAGTTGAGCGAGAAAAACTGGAACAGATTGCGATGTTGGACTCTCAGAGATAGCTTAGCAAAGAAAATTAGACGCAGAACTCCTAATGGTGTGGCACAAAGGCCAAGGTGAATAAAAGGAAGTCTGTAATAACAGGGTCCATGAATTGCACGGCACTAGGATATCGAAAGCATGATGGAACGAGCACTGCGAATCTGCTACGTCCGGATTTTCCATGTCTCACCCAGGTAAGTCTATAATTTAGTTACGGTGTGAAAATCTCTTACATAATACTTAATTACGTAACAATGAGACGTCTTGGCATTGAAGAATGTGTCATTCAGCGGCCCATAACGAAGAAGGGAAATGGGATGTCTCTAGAACTTTGGAGGTTATCTAAGGACTTTGTTTGTTTTTGTTTGGATTCCTTCTGAAAGAGGCCACTGGGACCAAAGCAAATTAGTTGCAAGGGAACAATGTCGTCTTGAAGAGATCTAGAAAATTCTACTTCAAAGAAGTTTTTGCAGAGCAATCGTTGATGTGGGTGCTACCAGCAGAAGTGTTTCCCATTGTGATGACAGTAAATTGTGGGTATTTCTAATTTAAACAGAATCTGAAACTTTAAAGAAAGACTAAATATCAGAAAGGACCACGATCCACATTTTGTTTACTGTGTAGTCTTATAACATTATTTTATATATAATAATTTTATGTACAGTACTTATATTTTGAGTGCACCTATGTACTTTTAGATATGGATATAACATCCATTATTCTGTACTTCGAATTCTGCACCAATAAACATAAACAATAAACCATATGACCTATAGAGTAGATAGGAAGATAAGCTGAAGTGTGTTCCACAAATTGTTATGGATTACAAATACAACAGATTCCATATTTGCCAAGTTTATTCCGTAAACTTCCAACGACTGCCCTTGTGATTTATTTATGATCATCGCAAAATTAAGATTGATTTGCGTTCAGTAGGTTCACTTGTATCCAGAAAAGGCTCGGAACACTGAACATGTCCAGAGGTATAAAGTTTAATAGCATAAATATGTACAAAAGTTAACATAAGAAACATATTATAGTATACAGGCAATATGAACAACAATATGGAAAACAAAGCAGGGATAATTATATATGATACAAAATCAAACACTTTTTAAATCAGCTTTCACTTGGCTTATGCCAGTACGTCTCAACCTTTTTGCAATGGATACAATTCTCGTTATTTCTTAAATACATATACATTAAAAATAAACTTTCAACATGCATCAAAGATTTATTGGTAATGATCTGTCATTGGGAAAGTTAGATACTACTTACAGAGCTACGAAGCATTATCAGGATAATTTGTCATTCAGATAATCTTGTAAAAAATAAAACGATTTGGAGCAAAGGTACTCTCTAACAACATTTTTGAAAGCACCGAAATTATACATTTTTTCGATAAGAACATTAGGAAGTGCGTGAAATATTTTGATAGTTTCATAAAACACACCTTTCTGGAAGCAAGAAAGTTTAGCACTGGGTAGTGTTTGTTCTGTGAATTACATTATTTGTTGCAATAATAATAATTTGTTGCATTATTTGTTGCTCTGACGCTTAAAACCAAAAGGCAAATCCATGGGAATTACCGAAATCACAAAGGAATTCAATTATTTTTGTGTTAATGCAATTCACATTCACGAATTCGCAAACAGATTATAAAGTAGGTCTCCAAGGATTCACCAATATTTGACTACAATTGTCTGTGTTCTACTATAGTGTTATAGTGCATTCAGAAATTAAAATTGTGTCTAATCTTGGAAAGTTCATCATCATGCTAGATAAAACTATTTAAGTCTTGATAACAAACTGAAAATGTTTAAGTAGTTATTTTAAGTTCATTTTTAATTAAAATTAGTAAAATAATTATTATTTAAATGTTAAAACTACGTCAATAAAAATGTATTTAAAATGATGATGTAAAGTAGAAAAGTTGACAGATGTTTAGTCCTGCAACGGCAGTACTTAAAAAAACTCAGCACTTGTAGCAATTTTTTTTCTTCTACAAATGGACGTGAAAGTATAAAGACGTATTTTGCGTGTTTCTGTATTTCTGCAGAATTTATGCTTTAGTATCTTGCATTGGTAAGTTATAAAAGCTTGCACAAGCTATAATACTACCAACGTATATAATGCATTGTAAAGTGTAACTAATTGTTGGACAAGTTTCATTTTAATTAAAATACAAATCTTTATAGAAGAAAGGAGGAACTACACTTTTATTTTATTTATAACCAAATTATCACATCCCATCTGAGACCGCAGCTGAAAATAAAAGCTTATGCGAAAACCAGAGCAGCCGTGGAACTACTAGAATCTAGCATCTAGATCTTCAACAACGTTCATCATCATCGTATCCTCCACAACTTGCTCACAATTCCAAGTCGTTACAAAACGATAGAAGCTATTTAATAAAATATGGTAAGTGAAATAGCTTTGAAGACTTTGGCAAAGAGTGGAATGTCTTTCTGCTTTGAAATGCTTTAGTTTGTCTAAAATAAAAGAAGGTATATGTTTTCCGTAAAATTTTGCTTGTGTATTTGTATATTTAGTTAATAACCCGATCCTTTACACTGGGCAACAATTAACATGTTTCAGGCTTAAAAATAGTGAATTTACATGTATTTCCATCTGCTGAATTAAAAAATCTATATAAAAATGATAGATTAGCTCTAGTTTTGAAGATAAAATGACATTTCAGTTTTAGAATGACGATTTTAAATTTGAGGTAATTTTCTTGAGAGTTGGCACAGCAGTCAAATAACAAAACACAATCAGAGAGAAATTTTGGAAATTAAGTGATGCAAAACTTACGGAAGGCAGCTTTGTCGGACGACAAACAAGAGAACTTGTAAAGGATTCTGTATTTGACCAAGTTTTGGAGGGGAAATAAACGAAAGCTTGGAAAGCCTTCAAGGCTGTTGTTCATGGATTTTTAGGCAACAAAAGAGATGACAACTACAAGCTTTTGGTGACAGTGCTCCTGCAAAAATACCGTAATCTTAGATGCAACATGTCCCTTAAGATCCATTTTCTCCACTCCCACCTAGACTTTTTCCCTTCTAGTTGTGGAGCTGTTAGTGATAAACATGGGGAGAGATTTCTGTTATGGAAAGAAGATATCAGAGCCGTTGGAATGAAGTAATGCTTGCGGATTACTGTTGGTCTTTGTATAGGGATTCTGCGGAACTCCATCACAAGAGGCAAGCTATAAGACGACGAAGTCAATAGGCCACCACATGATTCTCTTTAGACACGACTATCTGCGAAGTATTTTTCCAGCAATTTAGAACTCTTAGCATGTGTGTAATTAAAATGTATCCTTTTCTCTCAATCCGTTAATATGTAATACTTCCACCTTGTGTATATCATAGAAACCATAGCTAATAAAACTTTTTCATTGTCATATTTCTTTTTCTCAACCCAAAGTTAGTAGGAATCCGCATGAAGTGCTCGAAACATTTAAAAATTATTTTTTGTTGCTCAGTGTTATCATTTCAGGTTTTTCTTCTCACCTTTTAAACCTATATAAACATTTCAAAACCAAAATTAGGAAAATCAGTTCT
Organism: Mantis religiosa; assembly: GCA_030765055.1. Classification (NCBI taxonomy): domain Eukaryota; kingdom Metazoa; phylum Arthropoda; class Insecta; order Mantodea; family Mantidae; genus Mantis; species Mantis religiosa. The sequence continues at coordinate 42,985,826 of CM060959.1, read as the reverse complement.
GCCGTTTTCAAGTTTTTTTTCGAGACTAACAAATGTCTTCAGTACACTAGAGGTGTTGAGTACTGCTGATGCAGGCAATCAAATGTTATTTAGGAGAGAAAGTTTGGGAACGAAATGTAGTAGAGCTAAATATTGGGTATCAAAGCATTTGCCAATTGAGGTAAACCTGGAAAAATCGTCGGTCAGTGAGGATGGTTCTGGAAAGAGCTCTTATTTGTTACGTAAAAACTGATTGATAATCATTTAAAGTACGATGGATAATGAAATGGAAAATAATATGGGACGCAGACATCTATGAAGAAAATCTGTAGAAATAAATTGCATTTCTGATATTAATTTTGTATTTTATACTTCATAATCATCAGAGAAGGCCTGTTGGACATAACCTTCGAGGTATGCAATGTTTCAAGCTCCTCTCCCTTGAAAAGTTTAGCCCAATTGATTTCAAAGTAGCTTTACTTGTTTCTCTGAACCAATTACACACCAAGCACGGAAAAAATAAACCATAAAATTGTCATCGCAATTTTATACCTCTCCACCAGTCATCCGCAAAAGACGGCGTGTCTATTCTTTTTATGTACGAAACCTTATGACAGCTGAATTGCCCGGTTAGGAAATAGCAAGATAGTTTACGATACGCCTCGATAAATTTAAAAATTGTGGGATACCGCAGGGCTCGTCAACGTGCAGATTCTAGAGACAGCCAGCCGTCAACTTTGACGTGTGTCTGCTTTCAATGAAGAAATTATTGCATAATAATGTCGATTATTCTGCTGACGAACATGTGTTGAGCTTAAAGGTTTCCTGATTACGTATGTTGCATAATGACCGCACGTCATGCCTTCAACTTCAACCTTGATGACGAATTCACTGTACGTTATCACAATCAGCTACGTTGTTTAGATCTGTAAGTCATATAAATCATCCAGGTGAAGAAAGCTTGATGCTGTTCGAATAGATCTCACTTCCTTATTCTGCGTTGGCCTTAGGTCAGAGGGCCTTGAGAACCAGATCAAACCACACGACTAACTACGATCTTGGCAACTGACAGAACAGTTCCAAAGATGCAGATCTTTTAAGCTGCAATGTAACCGGAGATGAAACATTCTTATCATTATTCTCTTTTTATAACGCCGTCAGAAATAAAACATGAGGTTTTGATGAAGAAATTGATACTATTTATGCATTTTTTACAAAATATATTCGCCTGGTCTTGTGTTAGGCACGGTTTTCTTATTATTTTCTAAACCTAAGATTCCTGTTATTTATCAACTGGCTCTTCTTCTTACAGTTATAATTTTTCACACTAAAATTCAATCATATTATATCCTGTTAGCTTAATGTGAAACAAACACGCAGTAATAGTTTCATTGTTGGTACTCCTGGTTCCCGCCTGTGAGAACCAGGCAAGTTCAGACATGTTTAGTATCGCCTACCGCTGCATTGGAGGTAACACGCAGTTAAAGTTTATGTTAGAGGAAGATCCGGAGCTTCTTTCAAACGTAATCACTGCTGATGGAACTTGGCTACATCATTTTGATCCTGAGAGCAAACAGCAAAGCCCAGTGTGGAAATCTCCTTCATCACCAAACCCCAAAAAAGTAAAAGTGGTTGCTTCTTCTGGGAAAGTTATGGTCATCTCTTTCTTTGATATTCATGGAATGGTCTATCAGCATGTTGTACCTGCACACACATCAGTAACTGGAAAATACTACAGGGATGTCCTGAAAACATTGCAAGTCCATTTCAGGCGCAAAACACCACATTTCACTGAAGCAGGCTGGATGAGGCACCACGATAATGCGCGGCCGCATTTTGCCAATGTTGTTGCTGAATATCTTGCAATAATCAATGTGAAGTGCATCCCTTACCCTCCCTATAGTCCGGATTTAGCCCTATGTGACTTTTCTCTATTCCCTAACTTGAAGAAACGTCTTCGTGGGAGGCATAATCCATCATCAGAAGCAGTGGTGAAGGTTACGGAGGCGATTTTGAAGTATCTCTCAAAAATGGTTTCCAGCATGTCTTTGAAGACTGGCAGAAACTTTGGGACAAGTGCATCGTATTCAGGGGAGACTATTTTGAGGAGGACCATTCAAAATGAGGATGAGTAAAGGTACGTTGTCAAAAAAATGTGATCATTCTTTATTAAACAGCCCTCTATAATGAAGAAAACACTGATAAATATGGTAAAGCAGGTGCAAAATTTAAGTAAACGAGAGTTTTTCTACGGATCTGCACTCACTGTGAAATGCTGGAAATGAGTAAGTAGATATATGAAGAAGGTTCCAGAATTACTCCAACAGCAAATGAAAATGGAGATAGGAGGCCGTGACAAGCAAACTATTTAAACTTCTCAGCGTTCTCCGAATTTATCAATATTCTTAAGTAGAAAGATGTTCTCCATATATAAAAAGATAAGTAGATTGTGTTTACTAAATGTGCCTTCTCGTATGCTATGCTTTCTCATGTGGGTTCCTTCACACTGCGGCATTAAGGGAAATGAAGAAGAGGACAAAGCTGCTAAAGAAGCAAATCAACTAACAGACTCACATGAACAACAAACAGTACCTTATGAGGATACTGCAAAATACTACTTCAAAATACAACATGGAAACAGATATGGAGTCAGTCTCCTCGAAGGGGACAATAGCTCTTACCTTGTCTACTCTCTTAGCAGGAAGGAGTAGGTCTCCGCATTGGTCATACAATGTTAACACACTCATACCTCCTTAGCAAAGGCCAGCCACCAACATCCGCCTCACAGTGAACCATCTTCTTACAGAATGCAAGGAATATGCTTCATCACATCACTGGAGACTTATCCACCATTGTGAACAGGCCATCCATTGGTCATACAATGTTGACCTACTCATACCTCCTTAGCAAAGGCCAGCCAACAACACCCGCCTCACAGTAATCCATCTCCTCACAGAATGCAAGGAATACGCTTCATCACATCACTGGAGACTTATCCACCATTCTGAACACGCCATCCATTGATCATACAATGTTAACCCACTCATACCTCCTTAGCAAAAGCCAGCCACCAACATCCGCTTCACAGTAAACCATCTCCTCACAGAATGCAAGGAATATGCTTCATCACATCACTGGAGACTTATCCACCATTCTGAACACGCCATCCAACTTCAAACACGTACCTATTCCTCAAAAGTATAAACTTTTATACGAAAATCTTATATTCTTATGATTTATAGATATTGAATACCTTGTCATTGATTTAGTATTTATTGCTTTCATGGTTTTGTTTAAATAGTTGTAACCAATTTATTGTATAGGTACACTTTGTATAGGTACACTGTATTAGACAAAAGAGTCGCTATATGGCCAGTTGTTAAAGCGACTCTAAATAAATAAATTAAAAAAAGAACAAATGAATATATGCCTATGAAAACAGTTGAAAAGTAATCTTTTTGAGTAAATATAACACATATCTTACTTGAAAATTTGAAGTGGAAGGATTTTCAGAAAATCAACTCAATCTCAAATCAGACTAAATTTCTGAGTGGCTTAAACTCTATTTAATGACCTCCCCACTGCACCAAAGTTGATATAATAATTATAGTTCAAATTGCTTTGTGAATAAACTTCGAGTCAGGAAGATGTAGTTCTAAAATGCTGGGAGGAAAGCAACATTGATTTATTTATTAAATCCTGAGCTTACAGCACCCCCATACAAACATTTTGTTACCTGGCTCCTAACTAGTAAAGAGATCATTGGTTTAAGCCATGTAGAAAACTGGCGCCTTTCTAAGAGGCGTAAGATGATATTTTGTGCCAAGAATATGCCATTAATATGTATAAGATGAAGTTAGTGTGTTGGCTGCATATATGAGGCAGTTCACAGGCCATTAAACCCTACAAGTGATAATGGACCGGGTTATCAAGTAAATATAAAAGCACACATGCAAACTGTTACACACAATATCGAGGTGTCGCTGAAGAGTCATCCCTCTCCGAGGACAAGGAGCCTTTGACGTTTTGGCATTCCGGGACTATGTCCCTTACTGGCGTTATGATCGGTGGGTATGGTGGTTTATTTTTTTATGAAGTATCACAAGCTGTAGGATGATAGAGAGGATGTTGATTATAGGAGACTATTGGGTTATGATGAGCCTAAGGTGAGTCAGAGACTCTTGTAGGCTTCCCTGGGGACAATGCCATATTTCCCGAGGCCTAGGATAAGTTGATTAAAGCTGTAGGGAATACGGGAATACAATTTGTGAGAGAGGTTGAGGATACAGTAATTTAATTTGGAAAATGATAGGTGTGAATGGATGTTGTCATTTGGAATGTACCTTCGGCAGCTGTTGCTACTTGGAGATAACGATTTTGAAGTATTTGAAGTTTGTAGAGGTGATTTTCTGCAGCTGCGTCCCAGACCTAAACTTTTACATACACCTTCTTTTATTTTCAACATACAAAATCATTACAAAGTACAAAGATATGCCACTCCTCGTCAAGGACTTCAAATATATTTTATTTACCATATTCTATGAAATAACGTTTATCATTTGTCATCAAGACGGAAAGATTTTATGTAACATGATGATATACCTTTCGAAGATTACATACCAGTTATTTTTATTTATTCATATCTTTCTATATCTAGGGGTACTACTTGACATGCGTCTTACTTGGAAGGCCCACATTCTATCTGTTGCCTCCAAAGTTGCAAAACGTATGGGCATGCTATATCCGCTCTACAATGAAAAGTTACCTATGAGTCTCAGAAACAAGATTCATATTTTACCAACAGATACTGAGACCTGCTATAACGTACGCATGTCAAATCTTTGGCGCTGCAGCACCCTCACACTTAAATAAACTTCAGGTCCTGCAAAACCGATATCTAAGGTTAGCTACAGGTGCGGAATGGTACATCCCCAATATGTAACCGCTGTATCAGGTAGCGATTAGGAGGCGGTGAATTAATCGAAGTCAAATAATTAAAAGAGAATATTAATTAATAGAAATGCTTTGCTAAACTAATATAACAATCTTGTTATAATAATATTAAATTTGAATGATCAAAATAGCAGTTGACTTAAAGAATAAGAAAGGAAGAATATAATTTAATATAACATATATACAAGCATTCGGGCAAGAAAGAGAAAATATTCTTGCAAAATTTGTACACGTCGCAGAGACAGGAAAGAAGAGTCCGTTACCTTCTTTGTGTTAGTAAAAGTTCAATGTCTGAAGACTATTGTATTCTTTCAGCCAGGAATGTTTTGGGACAAAGCACTTTCAAAATGCAGTTGAGCATCAACGCTAAAGAGATTTACTTCGTTGATTTGGTAACGATGCATACCGTTACAAACAACTCAGGGTAGGCGTTCCCCAACTCAGGGTGGGCAGAACGTCAGTGTGTCATATGAGTTTTGAAAACCAATGCGAAAATTCGGAATAAAATGAGAAACCGATAATAATGTAACATTTGAGAAGGGTGAGCTAGTTTAGTCTCGTGATAAAGTTATAGAGGGGGTTAGAATAAGGTTCGAACTCAATGGAGAAGTAAGAAAAACCTTACCTACAAGTTGATACTACGACAGGAAGAACGTGGAGAAAACCTTTACTTACAAGTTGATATTACGACAGGAAGAACGTGTTCATGTGCATTAAGAAAAAACGCAAAGATTTAGAAGCCTGAAATGTTAGGAATTTTACTAACAGGTGGTCACCGGTCCTAGTCGATAAGCCAACATAGATTCAAGAATTAAATCAAATAATTCTACTACAAACAAAGCATTATTAATACGACTGAGTAGCCAACAACCATCAAAAATCCATTTCCTACAACCATTCACCTGAGGACAAGAGAATTCATAGCTCCAATTAAACTCCAATTAGAACCCAATTAATTTAACTATGGTATGTGGGTTTTCTTCAAATATCAATATTCACAATGACCTTTCATTTCCCAATCTAACTACCTACATCCTAAACCTTTCTCAAAGGTTTTATTCTGACCTACCATCCAGTTTCAACCATACTCGGGGAGTATGATATAGACCCCGGGGCTACCTACAAACATCCAAGAATCTCCCTAGGCATGCCACAAATCTATGATCCTCATTACTTTCTATTTCTTCTCTTCATAATAACTGCACTGTCCTGGCTCCCTGGAACTGCCACCCTCTGTCTCCACTACCCTCGTCCTTCCTCCCCGCTTGGGGGCATACGTACAATAAATCAAGACAGGTCACGATGCCAAATCCTCTTAACGTAATCCAATAAAATGTTACTCCTTAACTTGCAGGACAACAGAGTAAGAGAAAATCCCGGATAAAACATGTCTGGATAACCCACCTTAGAGATATGATCCTGAATGTGTGACAGTTGTGCTACCCCCACACCACAAAGGTGGGCTGAATAATGTTTTATATGCACAATAGGTATGGTTCATCTAGGAAGCATGTTCCATTTAACACGTTTGCATCCTCGACATAATTCTTTAATCTGGGTTAGCGGAATCACCTTTACGCTGAATTCGCTTGAGAAATCCCTTACATCGCGGCCACGTTTGCAAGGTCAAACACATTGCAGAAAAACCAGACGGTAGTACAGCCCTGCTGCAGAAAGTCAGGATCGTTTCCATATTGAAATAGAGCATAAGGTTCGCCTACACATGTTCATCCTAGTTTCTCTAACTTTAGGCGAGTGGACGGCTCGCTTCATCTTAGTGGCAATCTCACAGGAGCACTTTCTCTTTTACAGGCTTTTAACACTTGCGACAAACATATGCATTCATGCCACGAAATGCTTAAAACATTCTTTTTGCCGCATTCTGTTTTAAAAGCGGTAACTCTTCTGTTTTGCATACGTGTATACACGTGTACACATATTAGGGTCATCTGCATTCTTTTGCTGCCAGATTTGAAAGCGTTGCAGAAGTTTAACGCTTCCTGAGTGGTTTATGACAACTTCAGCTTTTCAGCTTAAAGGTAAATTAAGCAGCACCTTTGTTATATTTGCTAAATTTATGAAGTAGTTGATATGTTTATTAAAGCAGAGGGATTATGTTGTAAATTTTATCTCCCTTTGATTAAAATGTATTGGCAATTGTTTTTGCTTAATTAACCAAGCAAACATTGTTGTCAAACCGGCCGTAATGTAATCCCGTGCTTTCTTTCTCTTTTGGAGTTGAAACATAGACATTAATGCAAACTGACAAACAGAAGATAGTGGTGAAAAGAGATTTCTAAGATCAGTAAAAGTATGCACCCATTTAGATAAACTGTCCTACGATTAATATAAAAGAAAAATTAGAAATAGTTTCTGTGGAAGATAAAATTATGCATTACAGAAATGAATGTAAACAATACGTTGAAACAAAATCCAAAGAGAATCACCAAAGAGGATACCAAGAAAAGCATTTTACCACAGACCGAAAGGAAGAAGACATCCAGGGAGATCCAGCCTAATCCTTGAGGTACAAAAGAGAAGAACCAGACAACTTATTCACAGCAAATTAACCTACAAAAGCACTTAGAGATTTTTACCTCTATAATTTAATTGAATTCATTTGCAATAATTTCGGGAAAATGTGTTACTTAAAACCAAAAGTTTCATTCACAAAAAAATATGTTCAACCCAAAAGTGCAGAAAACGAACGGAAAACATAAACAATGTCAATCAGACAGAAGTTCTCATGTTTAAGGTTAGTCACACCACCTTATAAACCAAATTTTCTCTAAAATATCTGTTGAAATAACTTCATTGCTCCAAAATAATGATGAGTTATTGCTTTTATGTAAAATGGCGGAGAAGTTATACTATAAAATTGAAGATGTAGCGTAATTTTTAAATCACATTTAAAATATAAACTTTGTAGGTACGTATAATGATAAACAAGACAGTAAGCTAAATATTAAAGAGGAAGTGCTAATTTATCTTACTGTAAAAGGCAAACATGTTATTTAGGTAGTGACGTTTCCCTCCCTTAAATCAAGTGAGACTTCCATGTCATTCGATTTGTGACCTTTTAACCTTATATTAAGTTATACACTAAGTTGTCAACGATGATGAATGACCAGTGTCAATTTCATTAATGGCAGCTGCTTGAACATAGCTCGGTCAAGTCCACCACAAAATAAGACACGAAATATTAAGGTGAAACTGTACGCAAAAACTGGAAAAAAAAAATCTTTTCTTTTTGTTTTATGTTTTTTGTGCAGTTAAATAGTTCGCAATTGTTTGCACATTTTGGTATAGAATATAATCATATACATAATTATAAGTGTACTTAAACAAAGTTTAAGAATATAATGACAGCTGTCAATTTATTAGCTTACTGTGTATCTATTTACAAAATTTGGAATAAGTTCAGAACTGTTTCATCTAGGAGCCTGCGAAAGAGTTTGTTTTAGTGATTTTTTGTGCATATTTTGGCATACATATCGCTTTCTTTAACGTTTATCTAAAGGTAGTCGTGTAAGAAGATGACAAAACCTAAAGAGGCTTTCAGTAACGTAAGAACAAGGGCAATAGATTCTACAGGATAGTACCCATGTCTGTAGAAGTCAATGGAAATGATACCGCACCATGTGGCAGTCGACCACGTGCAACTCCTATAAGTGCTTCCAAAACGAAGTTACAATCAAATGTACATATTAATGTAAATATAAAATGTATTGAAGACTGTACTCAAACTAATATTGTGATAGATTTAGTAATTTTAAGACGAGAGCTAGAAGAAACTGTGTCATGCATAACATGTGGTATTGACGTTAGGCTAGAAGAAGAATCGAGTGCAAGAACTGTTATAGGGAATATATTGAAAATTGTATTGTAGTTCTGAAACGTCATTTTGCTATTCACAACAGTGAGCTAATAGTGACCTATATGAAAACAATGTGAGACTTGTTTATGACCTAATTTGCATTGGCAAGGGACGTGGAGCAGGTAAAATATTGTGTGATCTTATGAACTCACCAAATCCCCCTACGAGGTGTTTCAAATATACAAAACTTTTAGGAAATAGCCTGCCAAACGTTGCAGGAAATTCCATTAGAATTGCTGCCAAAGAAGCTGTGTTACTAAATGAAGATGATAAACATGTTTTAATAAACCTCCAGATAAATTGTAAGCTATAGATATTATTGGAAACTTTAAGGCTGTTTTTCTCAAAACTAAGTTCTTAAATATTTGCCCCATTTTCTCAGAAATTATTGGAGATTTTATTTATTTGTTTGTAAAATTGTAATGATTTCATATTTTTTAGACATCCCGTATTTCCTGTGTTTCTATATCCTTTATTCTGCATTTTACCAATTTACCCACATCGTTTGTATTCCTTTCCCTGATTTCCACATATCTCCCATTGCTATTTTTCCCATAATTCCTCTTATTTCTGCCCGCCAACTATTTGAGTTCTCTAATCTTTTTTGGTGTCTCATGCATAACTTCATAATGCCCCCTTCTTTGGCCAAACACCTATACCAAAATTTTATTAATCTTTCCATTATTATTCCATTTCTTCTTGTCTTTCCTAATTATACTAATGCTATTTCCCTAGGTGCTGATCATGATAAGCCTAGTAGCTCTTTACAAAACCTTCTGTAGTTTTGGTCCACCGTTTTGTTTACCTCTGTGGCCCCCCCCCCAGATCTCCACTGCATATAACAATTTGGATTCAACTAGTGCTTCATACATTCTGTCTAACCACTTGGTTGTCATTTGTAGCTTATATTTGCATATTTTTATCCCATTTACTGTCGCCTTTCCTTTTGCTTCTATTTTTCTCATGTGTGCTCCCGACTTTCCATTGTTATTCAACCTCACTCCTAAGTATTCAAATTCATTGACCTCTTCTACCTTTTTGCCATTTAGTACCCAATTTTCATCTCTTTTTATTTTAACTCCCTTCTTGAAGACCATAACTTAAGACTTATTTATGTTAATTTTTATTCCCCACTCTTCACAGAATTTATGGATTTCATTTATTGCCTTCTGCAATCCTACTACCGTTATGGATCCTACCATTAAGTCATCCGCATATAGCAATCCAGGAATTGCTTTGTTTGCTATTAATGGACAGTGCTGATTTACTTCTTTAACTTTGTCTAATATCTCGGCATATAGAGTGCTTTTAAGTATTTCGTTCAACACACACTGTACCCATTTCCAGCAAGTTTTCAATGTGGGTATGATTTTTGAAGTATTTATTCTCAAGGTCCTGTGTGACTTGTCTGGAAAACCCCAAACGTTTAAAAGAATAGCACATAAGGATAATTTTGGGAGAAAAGCAAACACACCGCATCCTGGTTCACGTCCGAAAAAATGCAAGAACACCGCCTTTCTATGGACACTTCTGGCGCCTCACGCGAGAGCAAGCAGACAATCCTGCCAGCAGGCTATGGAGAAAGCTTACCCGCTTTCCGGGAAGCTATATTGCACAAGGCATGATGGTGCTACAGGTATGTGTATGATAAAGCATGTTCCTAACAAGAAAAACGTATGCGAAAACGCTTCCAGCTGCAACAGATATTTATAGGCCCGGTCTTCTTAAGAGGAAAGCTCAGCTATGCATTACGCAGCTTTCTACAGAAAAATGTTCAAGATTCAATCTATCACGCAAAGCATTTCCCTCGAGAAGCAGGTGCACTTTTTGACGAGTATGCGAGTAAGACCATCTTGTAAGCAAAGTATAGGTAACACTTCAGTGAATTAAGGCCATAATTTCCCTTTGAAAGCTCGTAAAATATAGAAATTTGTTTTAATGATCTCAGTGGCTGTGGGAGAACTGACAACACTGATAAATTTTGACAATTTTCTTTGATAAGACTGTAGACACTGAAGTTTATATAGGTATCTTTAATACATTTGTGGAGAATCTGGATGATACCGAATTGAGAAAAGTTTAATTTCTAGCAAGATGGAGCAACGTGCCATACATCTAATGCCACAATGGAACTTGTAACCAGTTTCTTTGATAATCGAATAATCTCAAAAGGTCTGTGGCTCCCAGATCCCCTGACTTAACCTCACCGGATTTTTTCCTGTAGCGGAATCTAAGAAATAGATTGTACAAGAGTACACCACGCACAATTGATGTTCTCAAGGAATCCATTCGAACCGAAATAAGTAACATTGGCGAGGATACTCTCCGTAAAACTTCAGAGAATATGGTGAGACTAGTTCAAACATGTATAGATGCTGGTGGAGGACACTTCCAAAATTTTCTCTGAGATGTAAATAGTGTAATGTAATCTCCCAATTGTGTCATGTATGGGCGAACCCTTACGTAGTAACGGCCGACCCCCTCCTAGAAACCAGTGGAGAAAGAAGGTCTGTCCCCAAAAGGGGCTCCCCGCAATTCCAGCGCTCTTTCCATTAGGGCAGGACCAAGAGACTAACAAGCCATCTGGTCCGAAAACTCAAGACGGGTGAAAGTGGATACGCAACTTACACGCGCCAACCCCAGACGGAAGGCTACCGATTGACCTCGGTAGGGCCGGATCATGATCTAACACATCCTCTACTAGCTGAACAGGCTAGTACCCGGGAATGATAAGGCAACACTCGAACCCTCCCCCCTCCGGCCCGCCGAAGCCTCGCCGGAGGTACCCGAGCTCCCACGGGTATCGGGAACAACTGCCCCCTCAAGTCCAACCCAATCCGAACAACTCCCCTACTGTAGGGCCTTTGCAGTTTGGCCCGAGGTTCCTCTCGTAACGTCAGAGATACCACGAGTGGTAAGGGTTCGCAGTATTACATTCTCCCAAAGTTGCGCGTGGGTCCTATTATTGGTTCAAAAACTGTGGTCTATTGAAGTGGTTCAGGCTTATATTGATCACATTATAGTATTAGATTAAAAAATAAGAGAGAAGAATTGGAACCACGTATCTTACGCTTACAGCAACACTGCTGAAGCCGCTTGCTAAACTGGACAAGGCTGAGCCACGCTATGGAGGGGATTCTCCACGGAGGTATCAAACTGTGTGCCCACCACAAGAAGGCAAGCGGGGCTTGAAGAGGGAGAGGGACTTGAACTGTTTATCTGCTCTTGTAGTGCATCTATTCACCACGAAAAGAGTGTATGAGAGTGCATATGAGTCACACATGCTGACAAATTTAATGCTTGTTACGGTAACTGCAGTGATAGGTATTATGTATGGGTGAGTTATGTGACAACACTGTATTTTACATGAGCCTAGCATACTTGTCATACCCGTAAGGCAAGCATAAATATCATGCCGGCAACAAAAGTGATAAGTTACACATTTATCTGCCTTGCGTTTTTGTGATGGCCAGACTGTATCTATGCCCCCAAGTGGGGCATCCCCGGGAGGTAGTATGAGTCGAGAAGAGACATGTATGTTATCAGGATATCTAAGTTCGAAGACTCCGGCCTTTATCTACCTGGGAGGGATGGAAAACTCCGGGGCTCCTTCCTTGGGGAATACCTGGAGTCTAAAAAGCCCCCCCCCCCCCATCGACAACAACGTCAAGACGGATGGACGTGGATACACCACTTAGGTGCGTCAACACAACCTGGTGATCTAGCACACCTACTAGCTCTGCAAGTTAGTACCTGGGAATTTTAGGCTACTCTCTGGCCCCTAGGGTGGCCGAAGCCTGGCCGGAGGTATCCGATCCCCCGCGGGTGTCGGGACTAAACTGCCCCCTCGAGTCCAAACCAATCCGAACGATTCCCATTCGGGAGGGGCTCGAACGTTCGGACCGAGGTTCCTCTAGTAACGTCAGAGGCAGCACGAGTGCTAAGGGTCCGCAGCGCTCGCATCACAGCAGCTGAAGGAGTTGGATCCCCTCCCATACGTAGGCGAGAAGAGACAGAGGGTGGCCGTTCCAAAAAGGCAACAAACTCATCGGTAGGCCCGTACAACCATCATTCCACCCTACTGTAGTCCGGAAACGGCCACACTAAAACGGGTTGGAAGACTGAACCGTCCTATCAGAGGATATCATCCTGCCATGCAACGCCGAGGCAACCGGCGACACTTATGATAATGGAAGTGAAATTAAGGGACAAAATTATTTGGGGGGATGTAGTTAAGCTACCCAGCATTGGGCTGGAGACCCGGGAATCCCCCCACCCCCAAAAAAATTGATCAGATAGATCGACCATGGGAATCGAAACCAGATCACCCGAATGCAGGCCACAGACGAAAACGCCTCAGCCAAACCGTTCGATGTCATTGGCTACAATGGCAACATACCGCTGCGACATTTATTTCTCCAACTGACATTTTGTCTCAATAAATCACAAACCGAACTCAATATTTACTTTTAGATAGAAGCTCTCATGGTTATTTACAAACCCAGATTTCACAATTAGTAAAAATTTTCCAGTACTCGTGATTTACTGATGCCTTCACACTCTTGCGTAGAATACAACACTAAGCGTTCTCCTTAACGTTCTCAGGTTCATTAACTTGTAGATAATAAAATAAGCGGGCAGTTCGTTGTTTGCACACAAAAATGATTAAAACAAACAAATGTTGATGACGAATGAAATTATATATGTCAAAGTACAGGTAGAGAAAATCAAGTGAGCTTTGCACTCTTGTTTGTTAACTTCAAACACTCAAACTGGTTTAAATATGGTTATTAAAGTCTCAAATCACAAAAAAAAAAAAATAGATATTCATTAGTGAAGGTGACGGGAATAAATATTAGACGAGATTTATATGAAAAAGGGCAGATGAAATTTCGGAAGAAATTATGAATGACAGAAGCTAGAAGGAATGAAAGATATGCCAAAAATTAGAATAGTAAAGCACCCAAGGTTGCACATTATCATTTAGAATAAGGAACGCATTCACCTTTTGTTTTAAAGAAACCAAAGTCTGGAAAAATTTGTACACATAATTCAATGAAAGGATTTCAAAGCTTTTAAAAGCAAGCAAAGAAACTTATATTCAATGGCAAAAAGCAGTGTTGATTGCTGATTCAATTATTTTGAGATGGAACAATGGATTTGTCTGAGAATCAATTGTTCAAGTGCAAGAAGGCACATCTACAGTACATTCAATCAACAGCTGCCGCATTTTAAGCAAATTTTACATTTCGCATAACAGATACCAACTGATTTGCATGTGGAAATATAGCAATATTGTTTTCAAATCTCTTATTAAGTGCATTTAACAACTGCAACTATGCCTCAACAGTTTGTCATTTGATATAAAAAGTTGAACATATAAACATAGAAAAACTTTCGTTTTTCATCATTCAATTTTCTTCTGATCATGCAGGAAGCTTATAATTTTAGAGCTATCACATATAAAGAGCTGATTCGCTGTGGCCTACTGCATTCTTGTAACAATGGAAATGTGAGAAACCTTATATCAACAAACAAACCAAAAAAAAAAAAAAAAAAAAAGGCAAACACTTGGGCGATGATTAAAGCATTTAAGGGATGGTTACCATGTGATGATTTAACATTTTATAAAAACCGAATGACTATTTGAGAAAAATCCAAGGCATTTCAAAATTCAAAGCAATAATAGGGGATATCGTAAAATGGTTACTCCACTAAAAGAAACACGGTGTGTTCTGGATTTTCTGTATGGACAGCTTTTCTCTATGTCGGTTTAGAAGCTGTGCAAACCTCATCCAGAAAATTCAAGATATCAATTTGTCATTAAAATAAATTTAAAATGTGATATTTTAACGAAATTCCTTAGAGCTATCTTTTAAAATAAAAGCATTCAAAAATTTTTCTTCAAAATCTTTGGTCGCGCCGTGGCTCAGTGTTTAGACCGCTTGGCTCTCACCAAGGCGGCCCGTGTTCGATCCCAGGCGACCGCAAAGTGAGATTTGTGGTGGACAACACGGCGCTGGGGCGGATTTTCTCCGGGATCTCCGGTTCCCCCGCCATCTCATTCCACCGGTGCTCCATCTTCATCTCATGTACCATCAGTGTCATCGCCTGCGATGCCGTATGTAGTAAAAACGGGCGTTTAAACACTACACATTTTCAAAATCTTTGTGTCACGTCCTTGGAATATGTTGACCTCAAACATTTTGTTCATTAAGCTTTTTGTTTTCAATTTATATTCATAGACACGCGGGCACACGTAAAACCTTTCCTCAATAATGAACTCTGTTTGTAAATTCAGAGACCTCAAATCATGTTTTCCAGTGAATTTTCCATATCTAAATTTTTTGGTAGAATTCAGTAGCTTCTGTATCTACTGTATAATGGTAGAAAATCCGGTAGAGACAAGAAAAGACTAGAGTTATACAATGCAAAACATTTATACATTTTATTTAGTATGTTTATATTCTAAATTTATACATCAAGTTTAAATTTACAGTAATTTAAATAGTAAATCTATTTGAAATGGAGACAAACCTAAAACTCTACATGTTAAGACTAAATAAATGGTTTTCAATGGCCGCTGGACATCAAGAAGGATTTAAAATTTCTATAAATAGGGACTACAGATTTATAGCCCAAATGGTCACATTTTCAGCGGAACCTTTTCCTTTTTTTAAATGTATTTTATGTACTTTTATTGCATTGTATTGATTAGCCTAAAGGAGTACTAAAAGCTAATGTCAGGGATATCTACGCGTTTCTATTGATTTAGCATTTAGGAAACTGTAGTCTTCGGCACAGATTGAATTATTTTCAAATAACGTCACTCGTTTCACAGGCTACTGTGGTGAAACGCATGGGAACCAACAGCGTAATTACATACCTGGGGCTCTGTTCTGTTCTAATTTCGATGTGACAACTCGAGCGTCATAATGGCAACTAAGAAGCCGAACATGTTCACGCGGAAGTCCAGTGTTTGCAAACATCTAGCATAGCTCTGAGCCACGGAAATCGGATAATTATCACTTGCTACACTTAACATATTTAATGAGGTTGCTTAGCCTCACAAGTATTAAACGATACCTGGTTGCCAAGTTATCCGTGATGGCAAATGCCAGTATAACCTCTAATACTTTAAATGAGATGTGGCTTTCACAGCCTCATTTCTCATTCTTTAATTCTTCAGAACAACCTGTAATATTATGCAAATTTAATGAATTTGCATATCAGCGCTCCTGAAATCCCATACATAGAGGCGTACAGTGTGTCTTGTTTTTGACAGGTTCATTAATTTCTTTCTCTTGATTGGAATATTTCCAGAAACCTGAGACAAAAGGTTGTCGATTAGTTATGTTACTGGCTTCTGTAAGATACGTACATGACATTCATTTCAATGATTCTTTCTATATCCACTAGTATATTCATTAAAATAGTTTTCAAAATATTAATTAGAGATTGAATTAATTATCTATTGTTGTTCGAATGCTTTAAGGATACAACTTACTTCATTGGTTTCCTTTCATAGGTTTTATTCGATTGTCTTATCTATATGATTTTAAATTATTGACACTCACATGGCTTTCTCTACTCATTGTTATGCAAATTATTCTTACACGCTTCCTTATTGTGACTTTGTGGGTTCGTGAAATGAAAAGTCCAATTTCACCACTCAAAAATGTTCTTTATTTCCACCGACTTACAGTTAAACTCTTGCCAATTACACAGAATTACGTAATGCACACAATTACGATTCACCAGTTCGTCCGTTACAATTTCACTTGCACTAGTAATTACGGACAATACTCCGATACACATACACAGTTACGTACAGTCTTCCGTTGCACAATCTTCTCGTTCATTAACACGTCACTGACTAACTCTTACACCAAGAACTGCGACTGTCTCCTCACTCACACTAAACTTCTGACTAGCTGCAGCCCTTTTTATAGGCATCTCGCCGTCTTCTCGGCTTTTCTTGTTCCCAGGCGAAGATTCCAGTAGATGAAAGATCCCGTAATTTCCAGAACAGGTGGAAGAGAAACAGATCGCACAATCATGTTTTTTTCCCCCAGCCATCCTTGTCACCACTATAAGACGGACGAGGGGGAGGCGTGGCTAACACGGACCTCCCCTGTCTTCCGCTCTCAGCTGCTTCCATTGGGTGTTCCAACGCCCGGGTGACATTATTGGTACAATGAGAAGAGAAACAATACCCCAAAGTTGGATAAAGGGAGTATCAAACTTGGTATTTCACATGCAGTACCTTCCAAGCGTGCGTTAGAAGATTTTCAAGAAAATCAGTTCACGACAATTCATTCTTTACATTAAACCTTTTCCCGGAAATATTGATTTTATGGAAAACGACGGGATGACCACTAACTCGTTAAAACTAATAATACGTGGTGTGGTAACATTTTAAATATCACACAGTGGTATTTGTGCTATAGTGATGAAAATTACAGTGTTTTCATAGATTCCACGGGACATAATGTTGGTAGTTTCAGTGAGTCGAGTCCTTTTGTTTCTTTTAGTGAGGCCAGGAGTGACTGAGGTGTCAGATGGAGAAAATTGAGGCTCGTAGTGTGATAAAGTTCATGCATTTGAAGGGCAAAAATTCTCGCGAAATCCATGATTAGCTGTTTATGGAAATTATTGCCCGTAAAATGACACTATTGTGAGGTGGAAAATGAATTTTCAAACTGGTCACATGTCCCTAGCACATGAGCCAAGAGCTGGTAGACCGTCAATGACAGATGATGGTGTCACAGTGAAGAAGTGGAGTGTTTAATACTGGAAGACAGACGAGCAGCCATCCACATTGAGACACATCTTGTGTGGAAAATTATTTATGACGAACTGCACAGGTCTAAGGTGTCTGCACGGTGGGTTCCACGTTTGCTAACCCCTTTCCATAGCAAACACGGAGTGACCTTTCAAGACAGATGTTGATGCTGCTGCAACAGGATGAAGATGACTCTTTTGATAGCCTTGTAATCATGGATGAATCCTGGAACTATAAGTGTGATCCAGAGACAAAAACCATGAGCATGGAATGGAAACATACCAACTCATCCCCTCACAAAAAGGCAAAGATGCAAAAGTCAGCTGGGAAGGTCATGCTTTCAGTTTTCTGGGACTGTCGTGGAGTCAGCCTTACAGATTAGCTTACCAAGGGTCAAACCATCACTGCAGATACTATTGCAATCTTCTGGACAAGTTACGAGCAGCTCTGATTAAGAAACGACACGGTATGCTCTCCAAAAGCGTTCATCTGCTGGCTGACAATGCACCAGCTGATTCATCTCAAGTTGCAGTTGACAAAACAAGGGAATGTGGCTTTGAGATCTTACAGCATCCACCTTATTCGCCCGATCTCGCACCAAGTGACTATTTTTTTCCTGGAAATGAAGAATACGTTGCGTGGTCGCCGATTTGACAATACAAATTACGTCATTTATGCATGGAAGGGTAGTTTAAAGCGAATTCTGCAGACTATGTTATTCGGAAGGTCAAGAAACGCTGGGGAAAATGTGTAATATGTAAATCTGGATGGTGATTACGTAAATGAAATGAAATTAGTAGTGTTTAACGCCCGCTTTTACTACATACGGCACCGCAGGCGATGACACTGATGATACATGAGCTGAAGATGGAGCACCGGTGGAATGAAATGGCGGGGGAAACCGGAGGTCTCGGAGAAAACCCGCCACAGCGCCGTGTTGTCCACCACAAATCTCACTTTGCGGTCGCCTGGGATCGAACCCGGGCTGCCTTGGTGAGAGCCAAGTGGTCTAACCACTGAGCCACCGCGCGGCCTGTATATATTTTTGTGGAGTTAGCGGTTTCCTTGTTATTCAATTTTTTCCCTGACCATGTCAAGATAATGAAATTTAAAAAATATTACAGACTGACTAGTTCTTAGAAACTTTATTATCGCTTAACGCCTATTGTATTCCCTTCTTTCTAATGCACCTAAAAGAATTTATACGTAATGAAACCACCTCCCACAAATGTGTATATTAAAAAATATGTAGTAGATAAGAGGAGTAAGTTTTATATCCGTATTTGTTTAAGAATAGAGGAAGTTATTTCTGAATTTTTTTCATTTTTTTTTTTTTTCATTTTAGTCACAATTTAAGAGATACTTGCCTTAAATTTTAGAAGGAAGCCACTATGTTTGGGCAACATATCAATATTTACTTTTATAATTACGGTTTATTCCAAGTAATATACTGTATGCCCACGACAAGAAGGCTACAAGAGAATGAAGGGAAGAGGACCTTCAACTGTTTATCTGCTCCGGTAGCGGATCTGTTTACTAGAAAATGAGTGTATGAGAGTGCATATGAGTAACCCATGCTGCCAAATCTAATGTATGTTGTAGAAAATGCAGCGATAAGTATTATGACAACACTTGTGTATTTTAAACGAAACTTCCATCCTTGTCATACTTGGAAGGGGAGCGTATACACCCCGCAGACAGCTAAAGTGATTGCGTTACACATTGCTCAAGCTTGCCTTCTTGTCCTGAGCAAACAGTACTTTACCACTAGCTAAAGGTACAAGCAATGTACGAGTAGTATGACCTTAATGAGTCATTGCAGATTATTAGGGATATCCTAATACATTGTGGCTTGAAAATGATACGGAAGCTTGACGCTTTCTAAACCTGAAGAAGCAAATTATGATACCAATTCGCCAAGGTTAGCGCCAGTACAATGGCTCTAGAGGAACAAAAAACTGCGATTTGGCTTTCCGCGAAGCGAAACGGAGGTAATGGACTTAAATCGCTTCAGGGCATTATCGCACCTTTTATAGTAGCTCCATTCTGTTCTCCATTTCACTTGGCTGACATACATGACACCTTCCGGAACATCATTTATAGCACTATCGCATCGTTAAGGCTGCTGATGGTGAAAACAGAATACCTGGCACTTTATCATTAATTTTAACTTCAAAATTAAATAATCAGAAGTTAATTCCCTAAGAATTTAGATCAAGCAGGAACAGTTTTTTCTTGTTGTTCAGAAACCATCCTTGTGCACAGAAACTCCTCATGTAAATTTTTGTTTTATGCAGTTTGATCTACATAATAGTTATACTCTTAACGCGGTGCTGGAGTTGTTTTTACCAAGCGAGAGACACGGGTTATGTTCCCGTAGCTACGTGGGGATTTTCTCCCGCTGGTATACTTGTTTCGGGGTGCATTCAGTCTCCTTAGGTTCCTAAAGGGCCAATTGAGAAGTTACTTGATGGAGAAGTAGTGGCCCCTGGTGGCTAAGAACCATATATCGACCGGGAAGGTCCGAGATGCTGACGTCCCGCCCTCCAGTACTGCACCCCACTTATGACGCTTGTGGTGGCAGAGGTGGAAATCGCAACGTCTGGACGTAACCTTGGCTCGAAAGGGTTATTACGCTGGGAGTTGCACAGTTAGTAGTTAAGAAAAAATATTCAAAACTTAATTTAATATTATAAATCAGGCTTGAGGTAGGGCCTCCAAAGTTGTGAGTAGAGTACTGCCTCTCAAATCCTTACCTGCAGTAGCCTTAAGTACTGCATTATGTGGAACTGGTTTTCCGTACAGGTTTTCCGCTTTATGTACAAGAAGCCAGAGGGATGTCTTACATCTTGGGAATACTGTTCCTCCCAGACCTGTTATACAACTAAACCCCAACATAAGGATAAGTATTATACGACTAGGATATTGTCACCACCTTCCGGGTAACGTTATGCAAATTTGAACAATGAGCGGTCTATACTCAGTTTAGAGCAAAGGTTTCTCTCAGGGTCTGCGTGGATATAAAGGAGTAAGGATGACACTGGTAACACTGGAATCCAAGTTTAAGACTAGTTTAATGACTGTTTCTGCTTCTCTTTTTATAATCACGTAACTCGCCAAGTTGCCAACCAAGAGGTACCAATCTATTACTTTCTGGAGGCACCGTATGTGAAGCGCATATTACGCGACACTTAATTCGTGATTTATGCAGGCACAGAGACGTTCCTTCTTGGGTCACGTCTGTCCTCCTGGACAGTCAGTCCAGCTGTGTCTCAATCCTTTCAAGAAAATTATGCTGTACACACCATAATTCCTTTACTCAAGTCGACCTTTGTTACATTTGGACTTTTTGTATCTTTTTTTACGGTTTACAGTTACTAAAGAAGGGTCTAAGAAAGCCACTTCTGTTCAAGTGTCGACCGTATGGACCGCTTTTATCTTCTTTTCTTTTGCATACACTGCTCAAACACTTTTAACACTTTAAACCACCTTTGAGCTGTGCTGTAGGAAAGAACAACTCTCCATAGGCCTCCTGTAACATTGTATAGGCCTCAACTGACGATTTGTTGAGAGGAAAGCAGAATTTTAAAGCCACATATTATTCCTCGCGTGTTACCTCCATTGCAGTGGTAGGCGATACTGAACATGTCTGGTTCTCACAGGTTGGAACCAGGAGTACCAACAATGAAACTACTACGGCGTGTTTGTTTCACCTTAGGCTAACAGAATATAATAAGATTGAATTTTAGTGCGAAAAATTATGACCGTACAAAAATTATGATCATTCTTTATTGAACAGCCCTCGTATATTCTGGTGAAATCGCGATACGGTATTTGTGGATGGAATGCAATATTTCCACTACTTAACTATACGTCATGGAGAAAGAATAAAGGGTGGTGACGTTTAATGTAGCACTATAATTTGTAAGCTAGAAGCGGCTGGTTTACTGAGCATATGAATAGTCCTAGCTTAAACTTCTGCTAATATATTGCAGTTGATCTTCAAGCCATATTACGTTTGTTTTCGGGGTCCTGAAATTAAAACGTGAAGGTACAACAATTAATCTCACTTTCGGTCAAGGCTGCTTCATTCTTTACGTAACGTTTCAAGTCTCGATGTGGATGCGTGACCGTTGAAGGGTTACGTGTAATGAGAATGTTGCTTTCTACAAACCGGCGTGATCTTGATTGTTTTCCAGTGACTGGATCCGACACGGGACTCCCGTAGATAATTACATGATGAGGTGAGAATTAGTACGCCCACTACTCGATTTTTATTGTAGTTGTTGCAAAAGGGAAACCTCTCTATTAACATTAATATGACGATCACGCTCAGAGATTCTTTATCGGATCTCCTCTGCTTACCTTACAACAAAGCAAAATGTTGTGGAATCGTCCCCAACGTCAAACCATGCAGTTTAAGTACACTACATAAAAGAGTGAGTTGGTGCAGCGGTAAGATGTGTGACTCGCGTTCCGGAGGTCTTGGATTGCATCCCCTGCGACCCCACACTCTAACCCAGGCGTTAGGCGAATGTCGTGGTAGTACCTTTCCTCTCACGACATTCTTGTCCCACATTTCCTTCATTGTCTCTGTTTCAGAGCTGTAGGACCAGAAACGGTGTTCTGCGTGTTGCGGCTGGGCGGTTTGCAAGATTTTCACCCCTAGTGGCTTGAGATTTATCAGTGAGTGTTGTTTAACCACCACAAGAAGGCACGCGGCGTCTGGAGATGGAGAGGGACTGGAACTGTTCACCTACCCTGGTAGTGGATCTGTTTACTACGAAATGACTGTATTGAAAGAGCATATGAGCTAACCATGCTGCCAGATCTAATGCTCGTTGCAGTAGCTGCAGTAATAGGTATTATTTGAGTGAATTATGTGACAAGAATGTGTACTTTACATGGACTTAGCATCCGGAAGAGAAAAACACAGCACAAGTGATTATGTTGCACATTCCTCTGCCATGCCTTCTTGTTTTGGGTGGACAGTACCCGCCACTGTGTGGGGTCAAGAGGGGTTGGTGAGGGTTAGAGGCTTGTGAGTGGGCTTGGGCGGCGTCGAATACCTTGTACAGGAAATATTAGAGAATCCACACATGCTCACACTGATTTTAGTTTTCCCTCATCTCTCCCTCTCATAGGTCACGATGTGGTGCTTTGCCCCGGTAGATGGTGGGTAGGCCCTTCATAAAAGGTATGTTCTGCTTTAACACATAAAACACTAATCATAGCATAATGCAAGCATCAATGAAAACTCCTGTTACATTCACGAGACTTTCTTTATCCACTATCATTTACTTTTATATAATATTTAGGCTATTCTATTTCATTTTGCTCGAGATGGGCACTAAATATTCCTCTTAGTCTTCCCTGATGTTTGTAGAAGCGAATAACGATGTTTATTTCCTAGTGCCATAGTTTTAAAAGTTCTAAATAGACTCATTTTGAAAAGGCTGCACAATGTGCCACGCCCCCTATTAGCTATTTGTAACTGTGTGCTCTCCTTTGTTGTAACGTTATTGAAGCTAAATTGCAGAGCACACCCTTATTAGGAAATGAAGTCCTTGTTTTTTTTCTATTAATATTAATCTGTGCATTTGATGTTAATTCTTCCATGCTTTGTTTAGTATGTTTTGAACTACTAGTGCTATTTTCAAATTGGGAAGAAGCAATAATTTGGGTGTAATAAATCAGCATGGGAACCAGTTTAAATAGTTTAAGTATTCCCGATTACATAATTAAAGAGTTATTACCCCTAAAATGGAAAAAGTGTAGTAAGGTATGACAATATTGTGTAATGGCAGTGATGACAATTTAACTAAAGTAAATAATGATATTAGATCAACAAGCTTTCAGTTAGTAGATATAGAAACTTTGTACAGTCTAAATTTTGTGAAAATGAAAATTGTTGTCATATCGAAGGACACCAAGAAACGAAATGGATTATTAGCTTCACTATCACTCAGTTAGATGGCTAAAACACAGGGCCAAATAAAACTACAAAATATGTTGTCAGATCCAATAACATACGAGAATGGAGTAAGACAAGGAGATGCCTTGGCATGCTTGATATTTAATATTGTGTTAGAGAATGTAGTTAAAGAGTCTGGAATTAACATTAGGGGTACAATTTTCTATACGTTAATACAGATCTTGGCATATGAGATGATTTAATAATTATTGGAAGAACACAAAGAGCGATGAAAGAAGCATTCATATACCTGGAAAAGACAGCAAGGAATGTAAGAAAAAAACAAAATATATGCCTGTTACAAGAAAACAAAGTAGTAGATCTGACGTTATAGAAATTGGATTATATACATTTGAGACAGGAGTTTTATCTATCTTGGCACAGATCAATGCTAAAAATAACATCAGTGTTGAAATTAGAAGAAGAATATTTATAACTAATAAAAGTCTCTGTGGAATAAGAACACATCTTACATCTAAACTAATATCCCGAAATACTAAAATTTTAAAGTATAAAGTAATATTAAGTCCAGTCCGAATGTACGCTTCGGAAACATGGCAATTGACAAAAATGGATGAAAGGGCCCTTAGTATATTTAAGAGGAAGGTATTGCGCCTCATATTCGGCCCTAAAAAGGAACATAATGAATGGAGAAAAAATACAATTTTGAATTGTATAAATTGTTTGATGAGTCAGATATTGTGACAGCTATTAAGATCAAGAGACTGCAATGGGTTGGGCATGTTCTCCGTGCAGAAGTTCGGACAGTTAAGAAAATTCTTAATGCAATCGCGAACGGCACAAGAAAAGCAGGCAGACCGAAGCTGAGTTGGGAGGAGGATGTGAGAAGGGATATAAAAATCCTGGAAATAAGGAATTGGAGAAGCACGGCTTTGGTGAGGGAAGAATGGCGAAAGCTTCTACAGAAGGCTAGGGCCCACACAGGGCTGTCATGCCAATGATAATGAAGATCACTCAGTTGCCAAAGTGTAATAAAGAATATACATTTGAAACATCCAGAAATATTGAAAGGGGTGCAGAAATAAATGTAAGGTTTGCTTATGGCTTGAAAAGCATTGGCAATGGAATTGATGCAGGTAAGATATTGGCTGCTGTTCTCAATTTACCAGCCCCCCAGCCAAATTTAACAAAATAATTAATAATACAATAGAGCAAGTGACCATGGAGTCTAGGAAGAAGAGAAGGAGTGAAAACCATAAGAGGAAGGATGCTGATGAAGAAAAAGATGCAGCATATTGTGACTTGTGGCTTCGTAAAATTAAAAGTCCAATTGCACAAACTCAAAATGATCATTTCCACCGAATTACAGTTGGAACACTTGCCGATTACACAGAATTACGTAGCGCACACAATTACAATTCACCAGTTCGTCTGTCACAGGTCCACTCTGCACTCGCAGTTACGCACAACTCCTCCGATGCTCGTACACAGTCTTCCGGTCCGTTCACTCACGCGGCGCTCCTCACGGCTGCTCGCCAAGAACTGGGCTGACTCGCCAAATGCAGGCCTTATATAGGGAAGATCGCTGTTTCTGGAAGGTTCGCGGCGCGCACAATTATCCCGAGGTTTCCAGACGTCTGGTGGAAGGGGAAAGAGACGGTACAGGGCTCGTGCCGCTCTCCTAATCATCCCTTCAGTTAGTGACACGAGACAAATGGGTAGGCGTGGCCTAAATGCTTCCCGTCTGGCCCTACTGCCGGCCGGTTCTATCGGCAGTTCCGACGTTCGGGTGACAATATGGATCTGGGGAAATTCTGAAGTGTAGCTCCAACATAGCATAATCTTAATGCGGTTTTTATCTGTTTTATTTTTTTTTTTTTTTTAACTTTGGGTGCGCTCATCTATAAAACTTCTGCAGCTACAAGCCTACATTTTTTTCTGGAAATAAAGCAATACTTAAATCTGTTTTCTAAAGGTGCTAGTAGAAAGTTATGTTTAAATTTGAATTTAAAAAAATAATAAATCTTGAGTATTTTTAGAAGTAAATTCAAGACTCTTATCTAAAAAAATCGCATATCCTTTATTAAAGCTACAAAATAAAATCTATTATATTTAATGAATTGTTAAAGTGTTGTAAAATAACAAGTAAAAGTTTCAAATTAATACGTTCAGTGGTTCTTGTGCTAAGGGTACCAGAAAATTCTCATTTTAACATTGGGGAGATAGACTTCCAGCTCCGCTAAAAATGCCTTCACAGACTGCTCTCAGATAATTCAAGATATACATTTAATTATACTATGGTGCCTTAAGCATTAAAGATGACTTCTTTCAAGGCAGGATTGCATAATGCTTATGAAAGGACACAATACCGATCATTGTTTATGCTCTCTCCGACCTTATGCCAAACATGGATGATTTATGTTTGTCCTTGTTTTAAATAAATACACAATAAAGCCTCCTCTTAGTTCAGACAATGAAAGTTCTATGCTTAATGGAGTAATTTCACTTGGCTTCATAATAACTATGCTTTATTCAGTACCCAATGGAAGGATGCAAGCTTTAACTACAACATTCAGTTGAACCTCGAATGATATTCATTATTGTGTAAGACAATTTTATTTCGTTTACGTAGAATACTTTGTTTGCTCTAAGTGTATGCTGTAAGGTGGTCTGAAGAGAGTATGTGTGGCGGAGTATCCTCCAAGGAAAGGCTAGTGTAGATATGTCCTCTGATAAAACACGTTTCGGTGACAGAAATGGAAATTACAACCTGACTTCTTCAGAGCTGCACTGTACCGCTACCATAGGGTCGCTGTCACAGTAGCAGTACAGTTAAAGGAGAAAGGAAGCGCTGTAAACCAGAGCAACAGGGAGATAACACGCTTACTTTGCTAAATAAAGCAACGGAATAATGGTAAAAGATACGACAAAAATAAGTTCATATTTTAACTTTATCAAAACATCCTGCATTATTTCTCCCCCTATTATTGCTTAAATACCTATACAAGTCATTCGTTTTCAGATATATAGAAACATTTGGGCGTCATTCTCTTGCTTCTTTTTCTTCTTCTTTTCCAAGGGGAGCATTTAAAATTGTATATAGTTGGTCCCACTGAAACACATAGGATCGTCAAGCAGTTACCTTGCAAAATTTTCACAGATGTAGAATAATAATATTTGGTTTAAGTTCAATGAAGTACATCTATTTGGGCTGAAGAGAATATTTTGGTGCAGAGGGTTAGTATTTCGTTTTAATGACATTAATGCTCTATTTCACCAACAGATGTTAAAATCGACGTTACCAAAAGTAACGTAACAATTGTAACAGCGCTAACAATTTCTTGCATTTCACAAACCTGTTTTCTGAAAATGTTAAGAAACACGTGTTAACGGCAAGAAACTTGTATTACAGCTATAGAAGGCTATGGATGAGTCATATTGTGACGACCTGTTCTTACTTTGTGAATAATTAAGGAACACGTGGTCAGGTCGAACACTCGGGAGCAAACACTCAGAGCAGAATTACATGCTTTAGCGAGAGGATGGGATCTTTTGTATAATGGTTCATTGGTAAAAAGGTAGGGTAAAGCTAATTAAAAGTGGAATTCACTTAGTAAGAATATTTACTACAACAAACAGATTTACAAAGGTGGCCATAACGGCCGTTTACCTGTAGAGAAGTGGAGCTGCCTACAAAATCATTTTACCCCATCAGCTGGCAGTTACCAAGAGAGCGTCTATCTCTTAAAGACTATTCATGTAGTCATAAAGGAGGGAAGAGAGTGACGTCACACCTACTACTTGAGTCACCAGAGAGTAATTAATACAGTCCTTTGTGACATCTCTCCCTAGCTTCTCCAAAGATCGATGGATACATTGATCTTTAAAATAATATTACATTAATGTTGAAATAGTGTTACATTACATTTAGACTGATATAATTTTGTTTCTTCATTGTTAAAAAAAAAGGTTTGTTTTGTTCACATATATAAATTTAAAATGTATGTTGTCTCTAAAAGAATATAAAACATCATGCCACCTTCTTGAAAATAAGATTAACATCTCCATTATTTGGATTCATACAAAGTTAAAAAGGAAAAGAATTATTTTTTTTCATCTAGTCATAAAGGAGGGGAGGGAGTGACGTCACACCTACTACTTGAGTCACCAGAGAGTAATTAATACAGTCGTTTGAGACATTTTCTGAACGTACTGCGATGCGCTTTTGTTTTCATTTTCGTCTGCACCGCAGTCTGCAGACAGCTTAACAATGGCGGATAAACAAAATCGTAAACAAAAGCCGTGAAGCAAATTTCTCATAAATGGAGAAAGAACTAATAATTGAACTGGTGACGAAGTATAACGATATCGTGGAAAATTTGAGCGCCTTGAACGTTTCAAGATGCGAGGTGGACAGTGTATTATCCACACAATTCAGTGGATTATAAAATATCAAAGGCGAGATCGGCATATTCATTTTGATGCATCTTCTAACCTCTCTTGTACTTCCGCAGTAACCTACATAGCAGCTTGTTTCGACAGTACATACATGTGTATAAAATTTTCTTCTGATAGCTCCTCAAAATTTCTCCTCATAGGTCGTACTCTATTACGAATGTCATTTAGACAGTTTTAAATATACCAAATCGACAACAACAGCTGCGTTCATGACCGCCATCTGACTATTTACAATTGTTAAGGACTTAACATCAGTAATTTGACTTGTTAGTTTAACAAGAGATTTGACACGAGTGTTAAGCTAACACTTGTTGGTAAAATGCAATTTTTGTTATAACACCCGTGTTAAGTCTTAACATCTGTAGGTGAAATCGGGCATATGACGTATTGCTTTCAAACAAAAGATCTAAAATAAGACCGGAAGCTTTCCTGGTTCAAGTTCTTCTCGGAAACCAAGCCAGGTGAAAAGATGATTAGAAATCGACGTTTCGGTAGACGACCATCTTGGTAAAATGCAACGGTTACTGGGAGGGGAGAGTTAAGGAGGCTTTGGCCATTTTCTCCGAGAGGAGCACGCTTAATCGTGATGCTGGATTTCAGATTAGCTCTTTTTGGAAACCGGCCTTAAAATGGAAATCCGTCGACTAATGAAGTACAGACCTATACAGCGTGATAATCAAGTTAAGTAGTTACGTTTCATTGACCCAATGAATTTTCTATACTCAGGCAATCTCCTGACCGGGCATTTAATTTATCGTAAAGTCTTTTGTTTAGTAATGCTAATATTGTTAGTGTTTTGTCTTTCTTTATATTTGTGTTATATCCAGTGATTCATTTGTGGTTATAACATTTAATGAAAATTCTGACCATGGGAGAGATGTACGCTCCCAAAACGTCGATTTCAAATCTCAGAAATGATTGGAGAATTAATTGTAAGTTATAGTTGGAGCTAGGGGTGGTATGATGATAATTTCATTAAAGTGTAAGATGCATTGCTATTTTTTGTTTTATACAGAAGTTAATGATTCATTTGTTTGCTTTGAAAGCATTGCACACTTAAACTTATCAATAAAAACACAACAGACTTAAAAGCTCATAACATTTAGATTCTATTAACCGTTATGACGTTCTCAGATGTTTACCAATATCCATCAAGGCCTTTCTTGTCGTGAATCATTATAATATAAGCAAATTTAAATCGTGACATGCTCTCTGATTCCTGCATTCCATAAAAACAATTGCAGAGAGGAAAGGTAAATATTAAGCAAACTTTAAATGAATTACTCTATTAAAACTAAACATGGGAATTCATTCTCCATATTAAAAGTCTAAATTTATGTTATGAAATTTTTGTACTTTATTTCTAGAAATACTGTTGAATGTTAAATACGTTATATCTTCAAAATTGGTTTAGTACTTTTATTTCTAAATCCACTAGCATTTCTATGGCAACATGTGCTCTCTTTTGAACACATACCGCCTCCCAACATTTTCTCACAATTCTATGTTCATTGAAAATAGCGTTGTCTATTTATCTTTCACCATAACGTGCCAGTTTTCAAGCTGCATTTCCCCTTCGTTGAGCAATCTTCAGCATCGAAGTTAGTGGAGCTGATGGTTTCTTTTCTTTCATATGAATCCAAGTTTTTAAAATATCATTCTCTCCAAATTATGTGACTTAGTCTCACCGGAGTGAACCCATCACATACTCTTCCTGGAGTTAAATCTCGAGCACTCGCTGCATTATATTTCTGCCCTGAGCTGCTGCAGTTACCCTAAGGGGTTATTGAGGTTACTGGGTCACTACTGCAGAAACAATACTACGTAGTGCAGCGCCATTGAATGTTTTGCATCGCCTGAGGGAGTGACGGATGGACATCTATTCCTCACACGTGGCTTTGTCTATTATTGATGTGATATGCTAGAACGGCATGGAAGGGTTAGCGGTAACTTCTGACGTCATCGTGCTGAACCCATTTCACTGCAGGAGATTAGCACTTGATGTGACGGGAGTTCAGGTATTCAGAATGCAGTTCTCGAAGAAGCAACCCAATGAAAGTGACTGGGGGACATATGCTACATCGTGTGCTTGATGATTTATGAGAGCTCAAGGTCTTCAGAACGGGTTTCTGTGACCCTTCATAGCATCAACCAACAAAATCGCCAACATAGGGAGATTCAGGGACAGGTTAGGAGTGGCTTTACCAGCCCTCTTCGTCCATAATTAATGGGATTACTTTCGTAGTCTCAACTCTTTAATGACTGACTTGAATATTGGAAAGTTTTATCAGTTTTTTTCTTCTTCCTCTTTCTTCACCTTCCCTATAATTCCATTATTGTAGTGCTTGGGGACTACTTCGGATACACTTTTGAATTGTACTTATCCACTAATTCTTTGGTATTCATAATCTCTCCTAAAATTGTGATGTCAGCAGCCATTGCAGTTGGGCATGCTGAAGCACAGGCCAAGGAGGTATAGCGAAAAAGAAAATTAAAGGAAGCACCAGAACGTCAAATCAGATCATGGGCGATGCGATCTAATCTGGCCATTAGGATTAAGATTAGGATTTCATTATGGAGGGGATTCGGTACGTAGGCCCCCATGCTGGGCCCATTGTTCCTATACTCCTAAGTAGGAACACCCCCAGGAGGAAGGATGAGGTGGAGACAGAGGGACGCCGACTCAAGGAACCACGACAGTACAGAGGGCAGGGTCCATACAGTTTACTTGGATAGAGACTTCCCCCGACAGGTCAGGACAACGAACCCGCTCCCCTGAGCCCAGCAGCCGAGCTCTAATGTTCCCAGGCAGGCGATCCGAGCCCCAAATATCCCTGGCTGGCGGTCCTGAAATGGTCCCAGCAGACGAGCGGAGACCGTCAACCGCCCAACCGGAGGAGGAAGTAGTTTTCCTCAGAGCATATCATCCTGCCATGCACCGTCGAGACAACCGCCGACACCACTACCCTGAACGAGACCAGCAGTTATAAGATGATATTAAATGATAATGGAGATGAAATGGAGGGACAGGAAATTCGGGGAATGTAATTAACCTTCCCAGCATTCGCCCACCTCGGTAGCGTGGAGCTAGCATGTCTGCCTTACGTTCAACAGGTCCCGAGCTCGAATCTCTGTCAGAGGGAGGTTACCTGGATAAGTTTTTTCCGGGGTTTTCCCTTGTCCTGAAAGAGGAATGTCGGGTAACTCTAAGCTCTATGGACCCTGGGCTCATTTGAGCGCCATTTCCTCATTCCATCCATCGTCTGGCCATGGTCATCATGTCATTTTAGTGAAGGAAAACATCCATTAAAAGATCCCAGAATCAAATCTATTACCTACTTTATAGGTACACAATCTAACAGCTCTCAGTGTTGTCATTAGTTCCATATTCAGGATATATTAAATTATTAAAGATCACAATGATATTTATTGTATTATGGATACAGTAATCTTCAAATATTATTACCTACATATCTACCTGGTCAGAATAATCTGACAACTACTTTTACTGATACATGTGTGTTAGAATTTACTCTAAACTGACAACTCATCCTCAAAGGTACTGTCTATTGAGTTTCCCGTAGGGGAGGGGGTCCGTCCCCTTCAGCTGCCCAAGTGCGGGCGCTGCGGACCCTTAGCACTCGTGGTACCTCTAACGTTACTAGAGGAACCTCGGACCGAACATGCCGAGCCCCTCCCGTAGGGGAGTTGTTCGGATTGGGTTGGACTCGGGGGGACAGTGTGATCCCGACACCCACGGGTAAATGGGTACTTCCGGCCAGGCTACGACCACCCGGAGGGGGTAGAGGGTTGCCTGAATAGTCCCGGGTACTAGCCGGCAGAGCTAGTAGAAGGTGTGCTAGATCACCATTCGGCCCCACCGAGATTATCAGTAGTCTTCCCTGCGGGGTTGCCGCGCGTAAGTGGCGTATCCACTTCCATCCCGTCTTGACGTTGTGCTCAGCGGGGGGGGGGCTTTTTAGACTACAGATATTGCCCTATGGAAAGACTCCCGGAGTTTCCATCGCTCCCGGGTAGAAGGAGGCCCGGGTCCTTGGTCCTACGGGTCTAGGACTAATGGGAGTAGAACCTCTGAGCTTAACTGTCTATTGAGTTATTAATATTCTATTGATTACTTCTTCATGTAAATGTATCATGACTGCATGAAATGTCATTATTGAAGAGGTATAAATACGCCAATAACTATCTTTACTATGAGGTATACTCCCTCACAAATGAACTAGCCCAGAGGAAGACAGCTTCAAGAGTTGTGACATATTTCAGCCGGGAGTTAGGCCTGCAGTGCGTGTGACGTCAGGCAAGAGCCGTGAAGTACCAAGTTGCCTATATAAATGGCGCTGTAAGTACAGAATCTGAGGGTTCAGTCAGGTGTAGCACACTCGATGACAACAATGTAGCTGCCACGTACCTAATAGAACTGTTAAATTTACAATGTGACGATTTATTGAAGAGCAAATATACACACAAAAAAGAATTGGTTGATTATTACAAGAATGTCCGCCAAACAAGATTTCCGAGGTTGTATTCACTTGTCACACGGACAAGTATGTGAACAATTTTTATTTCTGTTATGAAATTAGCTAAATCCAAACCCCGAAGTACCTTGTCGGATCACAATGTAACATGCAGTCTTCGATTACAAATCTCCCAGACATTACGTCCTTAGAGTGATATACTAGTTAAAGAAAAACGAAACAGAAAGTCTCGGAAAATGTCCATGTAATTTTCTTCTGAATGGGTCTCCTCTAATTTGCACATGCCTGACTTTCAGATAAACTACGAGTTAAAGTTTTATATAATTTCTCATAGCACAGAGCTAAAATGTAATTGTTTATAAACGTAACCAATTGTGTAATTAAAGCAGTCATTAATATTACAACACCCAAGATGTAAGTTGTACATATTATTAATACCCGATACGTTTCATCTCTTTCCTACGCTGTCGGAACTCCAACACATTAAACCGTTTCCTTCCTCTTGGGCAGCAGAAAACAGCGCGGTGACGTCACACGTTAACCTGGCTTCCGTTCGGGGGCATATTTGGCGGTTAGAACTGACGGGGCTAACGTCATTACCTGCCTTCCCCTCAACTAGCGCTCTCCACTTAGGCATTTTTGGATCCACCACTGAACATTCTGGACAAGAAGACTTGAGTAACAAGTTTAGCTAAGAGATAAACGTTTAGTCATCGGTTCGTGATGTTATGCACATTTCAAACGACTATTGAAAACCAACGTTTGAGTGCATTTCCGATAAGATTTTCGCTATTTTGTAGCATGAAGCTATGAGGTACTTGGAAATTCAGAATAATGCATTCAAAAAACAAGACAGCAACTTTCATCTAAAGCGTGGAACAGAGATTAGAAGACGTGAAGGCAATCGTTCCCATTTCTGTGAGAAGGGAACATTGCCAGATGCATTACAACAATTATTATAAGTGAAATAATATGAATGTTGGAATGTAATTCTGTTAATCGTGATTAATAAATTGGTACGGGCTGGGTTTGAACCCGCCACCTTAGTATTAGTAGGCCAGCTCCCTACCAACTGAGCCACCTAGACGAGAATTTTCTACACAAAAAGGTAGAGATGGGTAAAATAAGCTAAAAAGAAATAACAGACTTTCCCATTATGCATACAACATATTAAAACACCTATTTGAAGTCAAATTTTGTTATAGTGATAATCATTTCTAGATATTTATTGTTTCTGGTGTATATTTTCAAATATGCATATTTTCCTAAACTGCAAATCATTCCTCTTATGACCATGCAAAGAGAATGGAATGTCAATGTCTTTACATAGTGACAAGCACTTAAAAAGCTTCGACTATCACTTATACATACTGTGTTCTCCAATTGTCTAGAAGGAATTATGCAATAAAACACAAATTGAACATTTGGATTGAAGAATAGTGCTTGTAAGAACAATTTGTTGAAGAGAGGGTCACCATTGTCTTGTGCCAACTAAAACAGAGTTAGGTATTACCCTACACTTTGCCAAAAAACCACTTTAATGCCCAATGTTTCATCTGGGAAACAGCATCTCTAATTATTATTAGAATCCCCTTTGGGCGACGATGAGACCCTCATCTGTCATTTGTTTTCATACTTTACAATGCGAGCTACTAATGTCTACTTGTTTCCAGTGTATTTGGCTGAAAAAACAAATGAATATTCATCGACATGTTTTCCTTTCCTTCCCTCAGTTTTGGAAGGATATATTTCAAGACTTCCAAAGCATGACAAACGCAACTCTAGATTAATCTGTAAACAGTTTTCACAGTACTTAGGATTTCGGATTTTCCTTTCCTTAAAACTAAATACAGAACAGCTTTTTTTTATTTATGGAACTTATTCCCATAGAACAATTTTCAAAGTCGTGTAGTTCACAATGGGCTGAGCACTATTTAAATACATGTATTCAAAGATGTAAACACTAAAAATGTTAATAATGTTAACAGATTTGAATGATAACTATAATGCTTAGGTAGGATTAATACATATGGCCTCCATAAACCTGTAGCAAAGCACTAAAGTAGAACCAAAAAGCCCTTTTTGCTTCTAACATGTTCCTTGGGAGGGAAGCATGACGAGGAAACCTCGAAGGGCGATCATTTAGTAGGATGATCTGCACTAGCAGGGCGTTTGTCTAACGATTGAATATGGAGCACATCCTGATGCTGATTAGTCACACTTAGCTGCCCAGGGGATCCCAGGGATCCGAGTCGAAGAGGTTTTTGACGATCCAACTAAACGCTAGGGAGAAATATTTCCAGAATGACACAGTGTGCATTCCTGCAGAAACACGCGAAGTGGGTTTCGTCTTTTCAACCTTGAAGTACATGAAATGAAGTGATGTGGACAAAAATGTTTTATAGAACAGGAAAAACTATTATTTGTCTAATGACGAGGATAATAAGGGAATAGTCAGAATGGAAGCAGAGGTTCATACGTTGCCACGTTATTTCCTTGGTATGAATGTAAGTAGAACCAATATGAAATTTTCAGGGAAACAGTGAAAGTTTGAAAACAAAAGCTAACGAGGAAAAAATGAAGTATATTTGTGGTAGTTTTTTCTATACACATACAACAAAATATCCTTGTAAGTTTTATAATGTACAGTTACAGTCCTGGCAACTTAACTTTAAAAACATGTAAGGAAAAACAACAAGCTCCATTGTTGATTTTGAAGGCAGTAGATGAACATTCCGTAAAATAATTCGGAAACAGGAATAAGCAGAATAAAGGAGAGAAGATGAAGTAACTTGAGAGAAAGAGGGCGTGCTGCATTAAGAATGGGAGAGAAGAGAGAGAGAAAGTTTGAAAGAAAGAGAATCTCTACAAGTAATGGAAACAGTTAACCGATGTTAGATTTGCGTTGCTATTTTAATGATGCTTGGTATATTAGTACTTATAAATTTCATGATTTATTGATCTATTCATACATGGTAATTGTTGTATATTTATACACATTCATGACGTCAGTGGATATTTCTTATCTAGTTTAGGACCCTCAAGGACTGCACTCGACCTCTTGACTATAAAATGAAGAAATGAAAAGGTAATATAAATAAAATGAAATAAAATATGAAATGTCGACTATTAAGATTGCAATAGGAATTAAACAGTTCCTTGAGAAAGCTATAGTGCGATCCATATAAACCTGAACCAATGCAGAGCCTCCAAGATTGGAGGTGTTATGAAAAATATTGAACTTCAATAAAGAAAACAAAATATTAATAATAATGATGATGATGATAATGATAATGATAATGATGATGATAATAATGATAATGATAATGATGATGATAATAATAATAATAATGATGATGATAATAATAATAATGATAATGATGATGATAATGATAATGATAATGATAATGATAATGATAATGATAATGATAATGATAATGATAATGATAATGATAATGATAATGATAATGATAATGATAATGATAATGATAATGATAATGATAATGATAATGATAATAATAATAATAATAATAATAATAATAATAATAATAATAATAATAATAATAATAATAATAATAATAATAATAATAATAATAATAATAATAATAATAATAATAATAATAATAATAATAATAATAATAATAATAATAATAATAATAATGTCAGCCAAATCTGGCTGAAGTATTTTCTAAGTTTAGTGAAACACCTAAGAGATGTGGAGGGCGGTGAAAGAAATTTGTCAAACCCAAGAACTGTCCATGATGGGATCATCAGGCATCATATACTTCATTCAACAAAGTACTTGTTCCACTGGCGTACAAAAAAAAGTCTGGAACAGAACCTCCGGGTGATTACACGAATCAGCCTTTAATTCCCAAATTTCCATATTGGGATAACAAGTAAAAATATGGTTAAACCACACTGAAAAAGGAAGCATTTACGAAAAGATTTGTGTCTATGTCTGGGAAGAGCATCATTCAAAAACGAAGTTCAGTACACGATACGACATCAAGATATTTAGAAAAAATATCTCTACTCCATATTACTCCTTATATTGAACATTTTTAGAAGTTTTCTTTTATTCGGAAAACAGGTTTATATAACTTTGATTAAAACACCATGCATTTAAGATATTTCGAAGACATAACATACAGAGCTAGAATTTTCTGGGGGCAGTTTGTTCAGTCCTCTTCACCTACAAATAAGTTTGTATAATTGTTTGACTGGTACACCTTAAAGAAGCCTGAATATTTAAAATAATTTTGTTCAGGATTAGCTATCTTAGATATACGATAATATTGACTTGAATTTCTCAACACTTTTAAGTCACTTTAGCTTTTCAGTTACGCATAGAGTATGGAATTTTAAGGGTGCTGTTAAACATCTATCGAATCATGAGGGAACGTAAGCTTTCACCGTGGAACTCCATATTACAATTATTTCCGGGCTATTTTCCCGTGGTCTGCGTTGCAGCGAAACTCTCTCCAAGGAAACCACGACCGCGCCACTGAAGATGCCTACCGCAGTTGCGGACGAAACTTTTGGACGTTCTTACGCCAACAGACCACGGCAAAACAGCCCGGAAATAATTGTAATATCTAAGGAATCCTTCGAGTTGCTTCATCCAAATGTATACCGTAACTATTTTTCAAATATTTATATAAATGAGAAAGAAAAAAATATTTGTTAAAATAGTGAGTAGACATATAAATACAAACAATATTGGAGAAAAATAAACAGTGTAACACAAATTTTATTGTCTCTTTTTAAATAAATTTAGGTGGCAGAAGCGTTGCATATATTTCACATATTTTTGCATGGTTTATTTTTAAAAGTGCTAACTAATTTATTTTTAGACACATATTGTAGTTACAGGGTTTAGAGCTGTATAGGCCTTTGATGCACCTTTATCTATCACAGATTTTCAGGGATGGGAAAGCCGTTCGATGTCGTTGGTACTGCCAAATCTGGATGTTGTGAAGATAGTGTGTTGTCCGCAAAACAGCTTGAACTGTACCAAAATGGGGTCCATGAAATGGTTCTCTCATCTAGGCTCAAAGATTTTAATCTGGAGTCGATCTTCCCATTTCTCGTGATCGAGAAACTCAATGGAAACTCATCCGGCACGCGACCTTGCAGAATGTTGGATAAAGTTATACATGGAGTGTCGTCGATTTCCATTTAGAGCTGCTCTTTTCCTTTTTCTTTTTTGTTGTTGTAATTTACGTCCTCCAACGTTAAGTCATATCGGACGATGAATGGAATGGGTGAAATGATGCTCAAATGAGCCCAGGGTTCATAGAGCTTGGAATTACCCGACATTCGCCTTTAAGGATAAGGGAAACCCCCGGAAAAAACCTTATCCAGATAACTCATCCTGAGAGATTTGAACTCGGGACCTCTTGAATAGAGCTGTTTGCATATTATTTTGCAAAAATGTACCATAAAGTACCTAATGCACGTTCATGCAAGGTTCTTGCAATTCTTCTTAGTCTTGCATTCCAACCCTAGCGTTTTTAATGTTAAGCGCCTTTCATCTTGCTTTGAAACATTTGCGATACAAAACTGTTGTATTATTGTTGCACTTGGCCATGGACGGAAGAGGGCGAGTTCATTTGTTCTGAAGGAAGTTGGATATAGCATTAACCTCTCGTACAGAGCATTTACCCGGTTCCATTTCACGAAATTTTTGCAGCATTTTTACCACTATTAAAGAAAAACTCAACAATGCACTTAGTTCTTTTTCTGAATGATATACTCGTCCCACTACGAGTACGGGTCTTATAGAAACATAGCGTAGAGTTAAGATTCACTACCGGCAACATGTTGGGAAAACAGGAAGTGGAAGATGCGCACAAAAAGAAGTGTATAACTTAGTAATCAAGAAGATACCCTAGAAACAGGTTTAGAATGCGACAGAAGACACGACGGGTTAGAAATTGAAGACAGCATGTTAAAAATGCTA
Source organism: Mantis religiosa (assembly GCA_030765055.1). Lineage (NCBI taxonomy): Eukaryota > Metazoa > Arthropoda > Insecta > Mantodea > Mantidae > Mantis > Mantis religiosa. Next base: position 42,947,378 of record CM060959.1, on the reverse strand, counting down.
CAAAACGATGGGCATGTTCTGAATATTAGTATTTCATACGAGTATTAGAACTGTCATCGTTAACATTAGATATGTCACACAAGGCTAGAGGTTCTTGTTTCATGTAAAATGTTGTCCATAGATGGTCTGTTTATGTTCGGAAACTATAAGGTGCAATTTAAGCTCTTTCTGAAGGACTAGATATCCATACTTTTATATGCATATAAGATATATCAGCACCACCAAGCTTAAAAAAGAAGTTTCGGTGCATGGGAATGTTTATTATTCCAAAAGCGTCCAGATATCTTGGTTTAATGTGAATTTTATAGTTAATTATTGTGATTTATTGCCGCTAAAATTACCATTTTCCCTTTTCTCCTCCTATTTTCACTCCATCTTAAGATAATGTATGCTATAAACAACACAGATAACACTGCCTACACAGGAATGTCGATTCAAACTCTTATGCCCGATTTCACCAACAAATGTTAAGACTTAACACGAGTTTAGCAATAGTTAAAACAAAAATTGCATTTCACCAACAAGTGCTAGCGTAACACAAGTGTTAAATCTTATGTTAAACTAACATGCCGAATTTCTAATGTTAAGTCCTTAACAATTGTAAATAGTCAAGATGGCCAGTATGAACTCAGCTGTTGAGATCGATTTGCTATATTTAATACCGTCTAAATGGCATTCATAATAGAGTACGACCTATGAGGAGAAATGATTTTGAGGAACTATACGAAGAAAATTGTTTTACGAAGGTATAGACTGTCGAAACATGTTGCTATGAAGTTTGCTGCGGAAGTACAAGAGAGGTTAGAACATGCATCGAAAGGAATATGGTGATCTCGCCTTTGCTTCAAGTATCAATAACCTTGCGATTTTATAATTCACTGAATTATGTGGATAATACATTGTTCACCTCCCGTCTTGAAACGTTTAAGGCACTTGTTCTTCGTAGCTCGTTTTAAATTTACGTAATACTGACAAGTTGTTTGGTGCTTGTAGTAGTGGCACATGCATTTGAATTAAATTCGTTTCCAATATTTTCCCCGCGACATCTTTCTCTTTTACATTCACTGCATCCGTCCTCATATTTTCCACGATATCCTTACACTTCGTCACCATTTCAATTAACAATTCTTTTTTCGTCGATGAGAAATTTGTCTCACGGCTTTATTTATGATTTTGTTCATCAGCCATTTGTGCAGACGAAAATGAAAACAAAAAACGCATCGGAGTACGTTCAGAAAATCATCCACAGCCTTCTATAGCTATGATATTTACAAGTTTCTTGGCGCTAACACAGGTTTGTTAACATTTTAAGAAAACAGGTTGGTGAAATGCAAGAAACCTAACATTAGTTTTAGCGTTGTGACAATTGTTACGTTACATTTGTTAACGTCGATTTTAACATCTGTTGGTGAAATCGGGCATTAATCTAGCAGTAACCAACTGCACTGGTGGGCAAATTAGCATAACAATGTTACATACATTACCCCGAATATCTTAATGGCACTCACCATAAAACTGACCTCCTGGGATCAAAGAAATGATGCTTCTGGTGCGCCAAGATCTTTTAGGGAGATGGTTCAAATTACTTACATGTGCAAGGCTACCCTGCCTTCCGATCTACTGCGCATTCCCAATGCTATTATCGTCGATTCTGAAGTCTGGTGTTTACAATAAACTGAAGCAGGCTTTGGAGCGCGGCTGTTAAAAGCTCCTCCATCTCATACTTTGATTGTAAAAAGAGTTCTCTTTGGAGAGAAAGTGCTGAATACAACTACAGTAAATGGGCAAATATATCATTGCCTATTGACACCCTTTGCAGGAAGAATTCACTAGCTGTCAGTCTATGCAGGTGAGGTCACATGGCAGAATTTACTGCCCAAGAGAGTTTTTCCCTGCTCAATTTTAGTAGGTACCTCTCAAGATGTTCATCTTCTAATCCCTGTACGAGAGCTTTGAAGTTTCCAATCTTTCAGATATTCTCTGAGCAACCAGTTCTCCAGTTAAAATGACGTGCTGGCAACCCTACTGCTCTACAATCAATTAGGCTCAGTTCTCTTCTTAGATCTGCCCTTTGACTGTCCGAAATTCTCACATGCACCAACAGCTATTTCAGCGAAACAAACTTGGGAAGAGCCCGTTCTCGTGGCATTCTAAAACGAGCTTGGAGGTGACAAATGACTGATGGAGGGTCCAGACCTGCCTAAGCATCGCAAGGTATTAGAATCCATGTATCACTTTACTCCCCTTAAGAGCTAGCTAAAATAGAATTACTGATATTATTTTCATTAATTTACCTAAATAACAGTGGTTTAACTATGAAATCTGGGACTTAAGTACTTGCAGCACAGCAAGTTGCGAGAAAAGGCGCGTGTCTCATAGCTTATGAGAACCCCTAGTGGTCTATCGGGACACATACGAGTCAGTTGGAGAATTTAATGTCATATCGGTATGTTGGCGATAGTAGCTCAGTGGTTTAGAGCAACCGCACGGAGAGCGGGAGATCAATGGTTCAAATCCCGGCTATGGCATTTTTCAATCTGACTCTACTCATTTAAACCTTAGCCTTCACACGGCTAGTGTGGAATAAATGACTATTTCCATCAAACGGCAATCTCTATGGCGCAATATATTAAGAGCCCAGGATATCTGGAATGCAATATAGAGGCTACCGTTCAAGCTCTCCTTTTATCACAAATATTTATTTAACACATAAATACAAATACCACCAAATAATTATTAATTTAATAAAACCGTGAATGCATATACACGACCTCTGAAAGTAAACGTTTGTAAAATCTATGACTATAGGTATTTAGCGAAGATCTAGAATACTTTGAGGATATTTTCGTGAGTATTTATTGTTAATATTACATTGACTAACTTTAACATTATTAGTCTTTAAGATATTTCTAGAGATGTTACTTTACCAATAGCTATTGAATGAGTACTACGTATTTGAACATGAAATTATATTTTTAGATAGAATGTATAATGAATTACTGTGCTATGTTTGATCATTTTATTTTTCTACGAGTGCCCCCCTGCCTCTGTGTGTGCTTTTAGTTTGCTTGGCATCCTATCTTATTACTTATGGTACTGTAGTTGTTGGACACCGATGATATAAAAAATTAAAAGATAACAGCGGAAAAACTATGCAAGCAATCGTTTCAGATCTAAGTTGAGGGTACCTCTGTGGTGTTTGCAGCTGATGAATGGACCAAAATCTGAGGAAAAAACCTCAGCGACTTCGATTACTTGAGTGTATGTGTGTAGAAATAGCAAATTTTCAGCTGTGGCTTATAGCATCTACGGCTATGAATGTAAAATGTCCTGCAAACAAAGCTAGCTGACTGCAAAGTACAGAAGTGTGCTGACAGAAAAAGGTTTCATACACGTACAAAAAACATTTGACTAACACTTCCGCACGGTCTCTGTACTGTGAAAGCCAAACAAGGAAAACGAACATAACATATGATGAGTTTACTTTCGATTCATTCTTTATGTTTTGCTAGATGGCGCAATCTAAAGCTAAGGTTAAATCATTCTTTGGATTTATTGTGAAGCTGCACTACCTATGATTATATCATTACTTCGAGGTACAAACGACTATATTATTTCAACATTAAAACTCCGAAACAGTACATTTGCACGTATCCCTATCTCTGCATTAACAGTGCACTTATATTAATTAAATATTTTACGAAATCTCTCCGATATCTTAAATTACTATCCGATATTAGGCACCATAAAATAATTCACCATATGTGCAACTCTATATATAATTGAAATAAATAAAACATTTTCTTTGTTACCCTGCTAAGGTGTTCCTAATATGTATTAATATGGTTTATTGACATATAATAGTAAAATAAAAATTATTTAAGCCACTTTAAAACAGCTATCCGATATTGGGCTCCTCTCCCCTATAAATAAGTAGCTAGTGCGTTGAGAATGCCACGTGACTGTAAAATCATAGTTTCCTCCCTTGAAATCCTCAAACAGTCGTGCTTTACACAGCTGAGCCATCCACAATTGCATAACCATACCTACCCGGATGTTTCACTCAGTAATGTTTGTTTAAAGGCACGATTCTCAAATGTTTAAAAAGTTCTCTGTCCTTGAAGCATAACTGTCAAACTTGACATTCGCGTGCTGTTCGTTTCGCAAATTTTTCACCGGAAGTAGGTATTTTGCTTTAAAATGGCAGCCTTCGCTACATCAGCGGAAGAAGTACAGCTGCATTTTCTTTGATAGTCGTTTGTTAGGTCGGCATATTCGTGTTACATCTCTCGCAGCTTACAGTTAATAACGGAGCCACAGAGAGTGTTAAAATCACTATGATTTTTACTCAAGTACTGTCAAACACGCTAAATTATTTCGGAGAACGTCGTTCAAATTCTACAAGATTCCAAGGAGGGACTTCATACTGTGCAGCAATAACACGAATACTTCTTTCAGATTTGCTAAACCAAGCATAAAATATTTCATAAAGAATAACAAGGTTTGCTCTGTAATGTTTCATTTGACGTACTTGAATTTATAATTTCATATGCACACGATTAGGGACAAATTTCCCTATAAAGTTTTAATTATCACCCTTTAAAAATTGTGATAGAAAGTTTGTGTTGATATTTGCTTGTTAGTTCTTCACTACGTAGTCACCATCCAGATTTACACATATTCCCCAGCGTTTCTTGACCTTCCGAACACCTTGATTGAACAAGCCTGCAAAATTCGCTTTAAACCACTCTTCCACTTCATTGTGTCGTCAAATCGGCGACCATGCAATGGATTATTCATTTCGGGAATAAGAAAAAGTCACTCGGTGCGAGATCGGGCGAATAAGGTGGATGCTGTAAGGTCTCAAAGCGACATTCCCTTGTTTTGTCAAATGCAACTTGAGATTAATGAGCTGGTGCATTGTCAGACGGAATACGAACAGCTTTGGAGAGCAAACCACGTCGTTTCTAAATCAGAGCTGCTCGTAACATGTCCAGGAAAGTGCAATAGTATTTGCCAGTGATGGTTTGACCGTTGGCAAGATAATCTGTAAGAATGACTCCAGGACAGTCCCAGAAAACTGAAAGCATGACCTTCCCAACTGATTTTTGCAACTTTGCCTGTTTGTGAGGAGGGAATCAGTATGTTTCCATTCCATGCTCATGATTTTTGTCTCTGGATCATAGTGATAGATTCCGTATCCAGACAATCAAGAAAAGTGATCTTCATCCTGTCCCAACAGCATCAGCATCTGTCCTGAAAGGTCACGCCGTATTTGCCTTCGGAAAGGGGCTAGCAAACGTGGAACCCACCGTGCAGACACCTTAGACATCTGCAGTTCGTCATGAATAATTTTCCACACACTACCATAACTAAGATGTGTCATTCATGATCATTTAAATGGTTGCTCGTATGTCTTCCAGTATTAAACACTCCACTTTCTTCACTATGGCAACATCGTCCGTCACTGACGTCTATCAGCTCTTGGCTCATCTGTCAGGGATATGTGACCAGTTTGAAAATTCCTTTTCCACCCCACAATAGTGTCATTCAATGTGCAAACATTTCCATTAACAGCCGTCATCTCATCATGAATTTCCCGGGCTGTTATACCCTTCAAATGCAGGAACTTGATCACACTACGAACCTCAATTGTTTCAATCTTACATATCAGTCACTTCTGGCACTCACTGTAGAAAAACAAAAGAACTCAACTCACCGAAGCTATCAACATTATATCACGAGGGATCTGTGATGACATTGAAAATTTTTCGTCCCTCTAGCATAAAACTACCGGGTGTTAATTAAACCTTTACGATATCCCCTTATATCTATGCGTAACTGAAAGCTCGACGGGGGTATTGCAGAAAGTACATCAGATTTAATGGCATATTTCTACAATGTTACAGTGATATATGACTGTAAGTGATGGAAATTAAGGCACCAATAGAATGAAATAGTCGATATCCTCCGCTTCATATGGGTAGTAAGATAATAAATAAAATACAAAAAAAAAAAAACCTTGTGTAAATGCGTGAAATGTGGTTATCATCATCCTTTAAATTGTTATATTAATGTTTTATATAGGTTAATATAATGTTTTATAATTTGGTATTCATTCATGGAACTGTCACAAAATTCTAATAACATGATATTGTTATGTTCTGGCCTTATGAACTCTGAAAGGAATGCGTTCACTACAGACACACACACGTATAGACAAGGTGGCGTAATGATATACCAGTCGCGCACAGATAGAAACGCTGGGAAGATAACATGCAGCCTACTTATTACACAAGCGGCAGCCCGTTGTGTAGCTTGTGACACTGGATATGAATATTGTATTTTCAAAGCTTCTTTATCACATTTATCTATAGCGCTACTTATAATTTCACGATATTCCGAATACACAACCTTAAATTTCTTAAGATCTTCAGACATGGTGAAAAGATAAGTAAATCTTACTGCACTTAACTAGTTCTAAATCTTGCTACGCAAGTAGGCTACGTGATTTTTTTTTCTGCAGGTGATTGCTGAATGTTTACTGTATTGCTCACTCGCTACGTAACCAGACGATTCCCCTCTCCCCCACCACTCATCCCACGGAGGTCACGAGTCCAGAACACATCTATAAAAGCTACGATTTAGTGGTTCGTTTCTGACACATTCGTTGAAATCTCCTTAAGAATTACTGTGTATTTAGATCGATACTTCAGCCTGAGACTATTTATAGGCTTTAAATCTATTTCTGGGCTATATCGGCACCAATTTTTGAGAAATAGTTCTGCTATCAACATTATCGACCTTCAATAGACGAAGAATTATTTTGTAAAAGCATTAATTCATTGGCATAATTCCACAAGAGCTGCATTAGGCCACTGTGCTTAAATTTACTAGTTTTAAAATAAGCTAACATATATGTAAGGCTTATTATCTTAATTTCAATTGTGTAGACGTTGGAATCATAAATTGTTGTAGCAAATAATACTGCCACTGTGACACCGACTAGTTAAATTTAAGGCCTCAAAGTTTATCTAGGTAATGCCACCTAAAATTGCAGAACATAACTTTTAAGAACGGAATAAAATCCTTCATTCAATGAATTACAAACAAACAAACAAACAAGCACGTTGGCCATAGTAGCTCAATTGGTTAGAGGAGCTGGACGGAGAGCAGAAGATCCGTGGCTCAAATCCCGACTATGCCATTGAATTTTTCAGTCTGGCTCTATCCTTTCATAGTGCGTCCTGCACACGGCTAGTGTGAAAGAAGAACAAATAATTTCCATTAATTGTACCTAATAGTGGTCCGAACTATAAAGCCCGGGCCTTAAAGTACTTACAGCATAGTATGTCACCATTAAGGTAATTCTCTCATTTGTCTATTAGAACTCCTAGTGGTTTATCGGAAAAACACGAGTCAGTTGGAGAGTTTAATGTCATGTTGACACGTTGGCCATAGTAGCTCAATTGATTAGAGCTCTTGGACGGAGACCAGAAGATCCGTGGTTCAAATCCCGGCTATGGCATTGAATTTTTCAGTCTGGTCTGCCCTCTCATAGTGCGTCCTACACACGGCTAGTGTGAAAGAACAATTAATTTCCAAACAAGCATATTGTGAGGAAATGTAACTTGTAGATTCCAGAAACTTGAGATTCCAAGATTACACACACCACAAGAATAACTTCGTTCACGGAAGGGAGATGTACTTAGAAAAAATTTGCACACCAATCATTTTATAATCAGAAATCGTGACATTGTCATTTATAATTACTCAATGCAGGATATTTCTCATAATATTGACACTTCTGCATTCAATTGACACGTGGACTAACCGACCATTGAGAAACCATCATGCTACTACATCTGCTATTCCAAGAATTGTCAACTTACTTTTGTGTTATATAACATAGTAACTTCTCGACCTATTCAAAGTGAACATGTAGGTAAACTAAAAAACTAAAAATGCCACTGGGAAACATGAACCGCGAATGTGATTTTATTTTGGCTAAATTAAAGGCTACCATTTAGACAAATATAAAGGTACATCACCCAATAACATCAAAAAGTGTATAAAATCATTTTGCGTGACATTTTTTGGTTTACTTATACATATGAAGCTAATATAAACCTTAATTTCTTTATTAGGCATATACAGAGTGTTTCAGAAATACCTTTACAAACTTCGGTTATTGGTTCCTCACACCAAAAGAAGGAAAGAGGTTCATATTGTGACTTTGTGGGTTTGTGAAATTAAAAGTCCAATTTGGAGAAATTCAGAATGTTCCTTATTTCCGTAGAAACACACTTTGGTCAACTCTTACAGTAGCAGAATTACGTATCATACACAAATAAAGCCTCCAAGATCATCTGCCACACCCACAAACAAAAGAGTTTACTTTCAAAACACAGCTGTACGCACACGATTATCAAGTTCCATTTCGACTCCCGCTCCTGGCGAGTCCGGCTTCCTTATATCCTCTACTCATATTTTTAGACATTTCTGTAATACTCTGTAAAAAACAAGAAATAAAAAACTTCCAGTCAGCTATTTGTATCTTTATCTCCGCGCTGAACTATCTGTCTGTGCGCTTCAGCCGCGCCTCATCGCAACAATGCGGTCGGCGACAATGTCATATCTCCCACAATCCTTTGTTTTCTCGTTAGGGCGTGTTTAACACTGCGGTACACTTATAACATACAAAACTTATAATAAATGCTCGAAATGTCGGTTGAAGTTTACAATATGAACATCTGTTCAAACGTATGACTTATATGAACCAGGAAAGTCTTGTGAGAAGAAATTGTGCAATACAAAAATGGAGGTTAAAACTGCAGGTGAATTGACAAAATAAAAATAAAAAATAAGTCCTCCTCTTGCTTCTATGCAAGTTGTCTTAAACAATTATCGTTATTGCCAATTCTTGGAATAACAGATGTAGTAGCATGATGGTTTCTCAATTGTTGATTATAAAATGATTGATGTGCAAATTGTTTCTAAGTACATCTCCCTTCCGTGAACGAAGTTATTCTTGTGGTGTGTGCAATCTTGCAATCTCTACCTTCTGGAATCTACAAGTTACTTTTTCTCAAAGTATGCTTGTTTTTTTGTTTGTAATGCATTGATTGAAATATTTTCTTCCGTTCTCAAAAGTTATGCTCTGCAATTTTAGCTGGCCTTACCTCGACAAACTTCGAGACCTTAAATGTAACAAGCCGGTATCACAGTGGCAGTATTATATGCTACGGGGGCTGTTCAATAAAGAATGATCAAAATATTTTACGGTCATAATTTTTCGTTCTAAAATTCAATCTTATTATATTCTGTTAGCTTAATGTGAAACAAACAAGCCGTAGTAGTTTCATTGTTGGTACTCCTGGTTCCCGCCTGAGAGAACCAGGCAAGTTCAGATATGTTCAGTATTGCCTACCACTGCAATGAAGGTAACACGCGAGGAAGAATATGCGGCTTTGAAATTGTGCTTTCGTTTCAACAAATCTTCAGTTGAGGCCTATACAATGTTACAGGTGGCCTATGGAGAGTCTGTTCTTCCCTACAGCACAGCTCGAAGGTGGTTTAAAATGTTTAAAGAGGGGGCCATCAGTTTCAAAGGTGGATCCGCTGCTCTAGCTATTGCTCTTACGGAAGAAAACATCAACACTGCTGCTGCCATTGTGAGAGAAAATCGACGAATTACCTTAAGATCATTTTCTGAAATATTGAACATTTCATTGGGTGCTACATTTTCGTGAAGAAGGCTGGATTTTGTACCACGATAATGCGCGGCCGCACATTACCAATGTTCTTGCTGAATATCGTGCAAAAATCTACATGAATTGCATCCCTCACCCTCCTTATAATCCGGATTTAGCCCCATGTGACTAATTTCTACACCCTAACTTGAAGAAACGCCTTCGTGGGAGGCATTATACTTCATCAGAAGCAGTGGTGAAGGCTGCGGAGGCGATTTTGAAGGATCTCTCGAAAAATGATTTCCAGCATGTCTTTGAAGACTGGCAGAAACGCTGGGACAAGTGCATCGCATTCAGGGGAGGCTATTTTGAGAAGGACCATCAAAATTATGAGGATGAGTAAAGGTAAGTTGTCAAAAAAAAGTGATAATTCTTTATTGAATAGCCCTCGTACAACAATTTATAACCACGTAGGGCCTCGGGGATACTCCACACGAGCCAGCCGGAGGTAAAGACTTGGAAATGACAGATTTAAAATCGCCATCCAGAACTGAGAATCGAATCGCAAACCCTGAGCACGACTCGCGAGCTTGTTAAGCATTCTATTTGAAATATTCAAGAATGTGCTTGGAAGCACAGAGCTGCGGACGGGCAAAATCCTATTCTTATACAAATAATGTTTAACGCCCGCTCGTTAACCCCAACCTTCAGAACTGCATCCCACTCATGACGCTCGATGTGGACAGAGGTGGGAGACGTAGCGGTTAGGCGGTAGGTTATGGACCATTATCAAGCTGTCGCGAATTTAACGCCCACTCTTACTGCATATGCAATACAAGCGGAGGCAATGGTGTAGAAACTTTGGGAGCTTTAGTTTAGGGTATCTCCCCAACATTTGTCAATCATGAGGATGGAGGAAAGCCTGAAATAACCTTAGGGAGGTTAGAAAAACAGTGCCTCCGTTACGAGTTGTGCTTTAAACGAACTCTGCTATTGTGATGATGAAAGGCCTCAGGAAATTTTTCAGATTATGACAACTTACAAACTAATCATCTACGAGGGCTGTTCAATAAAGAATGATCACAATTTATTTTTGACAACGTATCTTTACTCATCCTCATAATTTTGATGGTTTTTCTCAAAATAATGTCCCCTGAATGTAATGCAATTGTCCCAGCGTTTCTGTTAGTCTTCAAAGACATGCTGGAAACTATTTGTGAGAGATCCTTCAAAATCGCCTCCGCAGCCTTCACCACTGCTTCTGATGATGGATAATGCCTCCCTCGAAGGCGTTTCTTCAAGTTAGAGAATAGAAGAATGTTACGTGGGGCTAAATCCGGATTATAGGGAGGGTGAGGGATGCACTTCACGTTTATTTTTGCAAGATATTCAGCAACAACATTGGCAATATGCGGCCGCGCATTATTGTGCTGCAGCATCCAATCTGCTTCACCGAAATATGACCTTATACGCCCGATATGGCCTTGAAATGCTTTCAGGACATCTCTGTAGTATTGTCCAGTTACTGATGTGTGTGCAGGTACAACATGCTGATAAACCATTCCATGAATATCAAAGAATGAGGTGGCCATAACTTTCCCAGCAGAAGCGACCACTTTTGCTTTTTGGGGGGTTGGTGATGAAGGAGATTTCCACACTGAGCTTTGCTGTTTGATCTCAGAATCAAAATGATGTAGCCAAGTTTCATTGGCAGTGATTACGTTTGAAAGAAGCTCCTGATCTTCCTCTAATATCAACTTTAACTGCATGCAGACCTGCTCTATGCGAACTTCCTTTATTCAAGAATCAACAGTCTTTAAACCCCTCACGCACAACCACGTCTCATGTGTAATGTTTCTGTTACCAACGTGTGGGTGGCACCCAATGAAATGTTCAGTATTTCAGAAAGTGAACTTAAGATAATTCGTCGAGCCTCTCTCACAATGGCATCAGCAGTGTTGTTTTTTTTCGTAAGAGCAGTAACTGGAGCACCGGGTTCACCTTCCTTTGAAATTGATTGTCTCAACTCTTTAAACATTTTAAACCACCTTCGAGCTATGCTGTAGGGAAGAACAGACTCTCCATAGGCCTCCTGTAACGTTGTATAGGCCTCAACTGAAGATTTGTTGTGACGAAAGCAGAATTTCAAAGCCGCATATTGTTCCTCGCGTGTTACCTCCATTGCAGCGGTAGGCGATACTGAAAATGTCTGAACTTGTCTGGTTCTCAAAGGCGGGAACCAGGAGTACCAACAATGAAACTACTACGGCGTGTTTGCTTCACATTAAGCTAACAGAATATAATAATATTAAATTTTAGTGCGAAAAATTGTGATCATTTTTTATTTAACAGCCCTCGTACTTTCCACGATGCATATAACAGGAATATTTAGTTCAGCCAGCTGTACTATCCTGAAAAAACGTGTACATTACCAAACTACAGCTACTGCATCTAACCATAACTGAACGAAACATGCATATTTCGTATTATTAGTTTGAAAACTGGACAGACATTACTGGCGTTAAGATTTGAGTTCTTCGTCTCCTCTGTTGAATTAGATTACTAGACCATTTCTTCTAGAGTATGAACTGCTCTATCATTCTGCTGGTCCTCCTAGGCTTCTCCTCTTTCTAGAATATCATTTTTACACATCCTTACAGTTTTATCAAGTGCCCCCTTTTAGAAAATAGTTCACCTCAATCAAAAGAAGCAATAAATCGGAGCGAAAGGAAGTCATGACCTTTTCATGAACATGTATGAGTCATTTATTTGGATAGTGCATTGATTAAGAAGACAAAATGCAAAGTGCGAAAGTGAACGAATGTTCTGGTTTCCTGTAATGGAAGCTGAAGTACGACGGTGGTCTGAAAAGTTTCCGACCTAATAAAGATACAAGACATTTTTTTCACATTTTTTCAACATAGTCTCCTTGTAACTCTACACACTTCTCCCAGCGATGCTCCCATCTCTGCAACCAGTCTAAAATAGCACTCAGCGTTTTTCTCTGCAAAACAATTCTTCACGAAGGTGATTGCCTCTTCATTTGACCAAAATCTCTGTCCTCCGAGCGCAATTTACAGGTGAGTGAACAAACTGGAGTTTTCAGTCTGGTTCTACTCATTCAAACCTCAGCCTACACACATCCAAATAGTACTGGGCGCTTCTCTCTGCAAAACAATTCATCACGAAGGTGATTGCCAATTCATTTGACGAAAATCTCTGTCCTCCGAGCGCAATTTACAGATGAGTGAACAAACTGAATTTTTCAGTCTGGTTAGCCTACACACGGCTAGGATGAAAGAAATGATTATTTCCATCAATTTCCTGAATAACATAGTGGTTTAACTATGAAGCTCTCCCTTACGGTGAGTTTACCTGGATAAGCTATCCGGGGCTTTCCCTTATCCGCATAGACGAATGTCAGGTAGCTCTAAGCTCCATGCACCTCGGACTCATTTGAGCATCATTTCACCCATTTCATTCATCGTCCGATATGACTTAACTTTGGAGAACATAAATAAAAATAAAAATCTATGAAGCCTGGGACTTAAGTACTTACAGCATAGTAAGTCGCCACAAAAGGTGCGTGTCTCATAGCATATGAGAATCCCTAGTGGTCTACCGGGAAACATACAAGGCAGAAGGAGAATTTAATGTCGTATCCGCATGTTGGCCATAGTAGCTGAGTGGGTTAGAGCAACCGCACGGAGAGCGGGAAATCCGTGGTTCAAATCCCGGCTATGGCATTGGGTTTTTCAGTCTGACTCTACTCATTTAAATAAACAATTTTATTTCATTAACAGACACTATAATAGTTTTCCTCGGTGGTACATAAAGTTTCCAATACATGACCTCAAAAACCACACGCCATAAAAATATGTAATACCTAGGGGAAAGTCGTGCAGTATCAGTCGGGTTAAGTTTTTTTACTTTGCTCTGTAACTGTGGTGGTTAATCGGAATCTTACTATATTATTCTTTTATTTATAGTACTTAATTACATACAAAGTAAAAAACCTAAAATTATAAGGTTTGTAGAAAGTGTCTTACAGTATCGGCCACTGTCTTTTCTGTTACAATATAGACTGTCAGTGACACATTGCACTGCCACATATACAACAATAGTATGAGAACTTATTGTCACCATTTCTGCTCAGTTCACAAATGTTTAGCTTACTGGTTTACAGAGATCGCAAATATAACGCTGCTATAGGCCTCAGAATATCTTCCGTGTGCTAAGAGCTACACTAATGTGAACCCAAATGTTCTTTATTTCCACCGACTTACAGTTGAACACTTGCCAATTACACAGAATTACGTAATGCACACAATTACGATTCACCAGTTCGTCCGTTACAGTTCCACTTTGCTCTCGCAATTACGTACACTCCTCCGATGCACGTACACAGTCTTCTAGTCCGTACACTAGCACAGCGCTCCTAGGCTGCTCGCCAAGAACTGACTGAACTGAACTTTCCTCCAGCCCGACGCGTTGCTTATATAGGACCAACTGGCCAATCTAGAAGGTTCCGGATTAGATGAAATATCCTGTATGTTCGAGAACTCAAGGGGAGGGGAAAGAGACGGCACAGTGATGTTTTTCCAGCCACCCCTCGTTACCGCTATAAGACAAATGGGTGGGCGTGGCCAAACGCATTCTGTCCGGCCCCACCGCCAGCCGGCTCCACAGGAAGTCCCGACGTTCGGGTGACACTAACCACCATCAAGCACTCAGAGCAGACAAAGAACTGAAGAGAGGAAGAAGATATCCAACTATAGCGCACGTGGATGCACAAGCTTGCTACTGCTTACTGGAAATTCTGCCACATGGAGGTGAAAAGGGAAATCACAGTAGTGGCTGGTACTGCATGCCGGCCGATACTGTACGACTCTCCCCTAATTTCCAGCTATTGTCTTGAATCTTTTTTAATCTGAAGTCAATTTGCCAACATTTCAATGTATAAAACTATATCCATATTTTCAATTTTGAAGGAAAAGTGATTGTCTAGTTTGATTCTACTATTCAACCGCCTTATTCTGATTGACGGAAAATCCTATAACGTTTTATCATAGTGATGCCTAAGACATTTCATACACAGCCTTGGATATTAAACAGCCAGCACCTTATTTTTAGTTTGATAATTTTCACAGCTTTGTATTCGCTGAAAACTATATAGAACTAATAAGTTCTTGACTCACTTGACAGAACTAACCTTTGGTTCGTAACAAAGATTTACTTTCACATACACCTCCTAGGGAGCAATGCACTGATTTAAGATATTGAGTAATTCTGCCCAAAGGTATTAAAGACCTAACGCAGTACTTCAAATAAGTAACCTCAACTACAGTGTTTGATATCAAGATCCTGTTCATTGTCTTAAGGAACATAGTAGGGCGTTGGAATTATTAGTCATGGATCTGAGTGATTAGCTTTTTACATTCTCAAGTTTCAACGACCTTGTTGTATGGGCTTCCACCCGGACTTGTAACGAATAAACGTGCAGTTGCTGCAATACTGTGTTGCCAGATTTAACTGAAAATTATCTTGAGACAAGAAATGCAACAATCACTATGTTTCCTTAACACGTTTTCCAATTGCAGTTTCAAGATAAGCTAGATTATTTAAATAAAATTTACGAAAAGCTAATAAAACAATCTTAATTCAACAATATATTTGTACTATAAAATTCACATTAGATTTTATGATGATAATAATAAATAATAACAAATTAGATTTTGGTATTTATAGGAAGCCTACTCATATTGATAATTACATCAAAAATAAAAGTTTTAACCCTTTTTCGCATACATTTTCTGTTTTAAATAGTTTGATTTATAGATTAATAAATATACATCTTAATAAAGAAGAACTTAATAAAGAATATAAACATATTCATACCACTTTAATTAATGGTTTTAATAAAGACGTTATACAAAAGAAGATTGAAAAAATTATAATATCAAAAAACTGTTAATAATATTTCTACCTTTAAGAAATAAAAGACGATTATAATTTTAAAAAAATTACTTACCATCCTTGGGTTAATAAACATTTTAAAAAAATTTTAAGAGTTTGCTATAACTTTAGTTCCTCAAAATAAATATAGTATTAAAAATTTAATACATTATTCTAAAAATGTTAAAATTCCTAATAGTAAAAAACCTGTTATTTATCAATTTAATTGTTTGGATAGTGATAAAGTTTATATTGGAAAGACGAAACGTAATTTAGAAACCAGAAGGAAAGAACATTTTCGTAACATTAAGTATAAACAAAGTGATAAATCGACCGTAGTAGATCATTTTTGGTCATTTGACCCTGAAATAAATCCTGAAGTTAAATTATTAAAACAGTTAAATTGTCCGGTAGATTTAATGGTTTGAGAAAAGATATTTATTTTAAAAAATAAACATCGCGTAATGAATTTTGAAACACCGGCAGTCGATTATGTTTTTAGGTTTGTTTCGTTTTCAGATGTTGGTAATACTAAAAAAAAACATAAGAGAAAATGGTAACCGGAATCCTTGACAACGGAGTTGACTGATGATGAAAACAATCTGTTTTTGAAATCGATCTCCATTAGAAAGAAGTATTAACACCAATTTCTTAAGATAAGTGAAGCCTTTGTAACAAATATTTATATTTGTGTAAAACATTCGTAGTTTAATCGTGGAGCTACACCACAAATTTCAAGATTCATATTTTATCTTAATGGCTCTGCACCTGGGAATAACAATTTGAAGAGAGAAAAATCACTTTGATGCAGAAGAAAGTAATATATGTTTAACTTCACCAAGCTATAACATATGTGTATGTTTTAAGGAGAGATTAAAAGGTTAATCTTAGCAGTGTTAAGTGCACTAACCTCTTGATCCTTTATCTCAAAATTACTTAACAGGTTCATAGTTCACTTGCTTGTATAACAAATTTGGTTTATTATGTGTTTCAAATGGGAAGGTGTTTGTCATTGAGCGCTACTAGACGAGCAACCAATCGGAGTCCTGCGGTGTTGCCGTATTGCATTCCCGCTAAGTGGTGTGTGACGAGCGGCAAACTAATCAAACTGTATAAAATACTATTCGCGCTAAGAAAAAAAATTCAGATTTTGCCGAAACTGATCCATGTGGAAGGTAGAGAGTAATGTATCTAACATAGCCATGAAACCCCCATATTTTTAGCTCAAATAGTTTTTCTAATACATATAAATAAACCACTATTGCCTGTATTATAACAATAAATCGCGACGTAAGCACTGTATGAATATTATTGGTTGGCATGTATGCGTGTACGTATATTTGAAATTACTCAGAACTGAAACGTTAATGTTTGACATGACGTGATAAAAGAATTACTTTGAATAATCCAATTCGAGCGAGAGGAAACAATAAATTTCCTGCTGCCCTGGCAAAATGTGTGTGATCACTTTATATCTGTTTATGAATGGTTCGTAATCTCTATTTACTCTAGAGAGTTCAAAGTGGTCGGTGTGTATGTGCATATACTTTTAATTACTCAGAGCTGAAATTTAAACTACTGACAGGATGGATAAAAGAATTACTGTGAATAAGTCAAGGTATTAAATTCGAGAAAGAGCAAACACTGCATTTCCTGTTAGCCTGTGAAATGTTGTATGCTTATGTTTATGAATGAATGCTGAATAAGAAGTGTTTATTTACTCCGGAGAGTTCAGATCAATATCATTCAGTTCTTTACGCAACAGTAGAGTAAGAGTTAAATAGTGCAGTGGCTTCTTACGGTGAAATTAGTGGCGAGTCTAAAAGGTAGGTATTGCGAAGTCAGGCTCGAAGTATTATTTTTAATGTGTACACGTTCTTCAAAACTTTTTTCGGAAACAGGAACTAAAAATGAGCTATTGCAAAGAGTACTTCCGTTTAAAAACACGGAAAAAGTGTGTCAGCTGGATCAACTTGCAATTGAAACGGGACACGAGGTAATACACCTCCCACCTTATCACTGCCAATATAATCCAATTGAGTTGGTGTGAGCTCAAATAAAAAGGAAGATTGCAAACAGAAATAAGACTTTTAAACTGACGGACGTTAAAAAACTAGTTCACGAAGAAATTGACAAGGTAACACAACAGGACTGGAAAAACTGCGTGAGGCATGCAGAAAACCCTCAATAAGACGATTTTAAGAAAGAAATAGCACGTGACGAGATTTTGGAACCTATAATCTTAAATTTGCCAGACTCTTACGATGAAGACAGTTACAATGACGAATTTGGCAACTGCATCATTGTAAAAGTTTGTAAAATATAATTAGCTTACCCTTACGTCTGCGCCAAGGATACCTGTATGTTGTATGAGTGTGCGAGAGAGAGGGAAATATAAAAGGAGTGAGGTAACAAGCTGGCAACGCTGAGTGTGACACGGCAACTGATTAGCTGGACTCCAGAACTCTTCCCATATGAAACGCATTTTAGTTTTTAAAAAATATGCCAGAAGTTAATTTCTTTAAAATAATAACTAATTAAGACCAACGCAATTCAATGACAGAGTTTAGATATTGATTTATATTATCAAGATCTGTTTAACACTTCCTGAGAAAACGTATGACTTATATGATTCAGAAAAGTCTTCTGAGAAGAAATTGTGCAAAACAAAAAAGGAGGGTAAAAGCGCAGGTGAATTTACAAAGAAAAATATCAAATAGCTTGAATATTTGGATGCTGTCATATTTAGAAGTGGTGGGAATTTGTATATCACTTCCTCCCCTAAAAGATGGACTAAAATTTATCTCTTTACTCCAAAGAGATCGGAGCCTTCCCTCCTGCTGTGAAGAGGTGCACAAATAAAGACCAACCTGCAGATGCAGTACAGTTCGTAAAGGGATTTATACCGGATTTCACCAATAAATGCTAAAATCAACGTTAACAAATATAACGCAACAAATGTCTACGTGTTAACAAAAGTGCTAAAATTCTTGCATATCACCAACTTGTTTTCTAAAAATGTTAACACACGCGTGTTAAAGCCGAGAGACTTGAAAATATTACAGATATAGAAGACTGTGGAATAGTATAATTTTCTGAATGTACGGCGATGCGCTTTTGTTTTTATTTTAGTTTACACAGCTGAAAAAATGGCCGGTGAACAACATCAGAACAGAAGCTGTGGGACACGTTTCTCAGCAATACTGTGGAAAATAAGAGAACGGATGCGGTAAATGCGATAGTGATGTGACGTGGGACAGGATTGGAAATAAGTTTAATTCTAATGCAAACATCACATCCAAAATTAACTTCGACAGTATTACGTAAATTTAAAACGAGGTACGAAAGACAGAATTGACGAGAGACTTGAACGTTTCAAGATGGGAGATGAACAGTGTATTATCCACATAATTCATTGAATTACAAAATAGCAAAGTTATTAATACTTTAAGCAAAGGAGAAATTGGCATATTCCTTTCGATGCATGTTCTAACTCACTATTACGTAAATTTAAAACAAGATCGAAGAAGGACAAGTGACTTGAACGTTTCAAGACGGGAGGTGGACAATGTATTATCCACATAATTCAGTGAATTATAAAATAGCAAAGTTATTAATACTTGGAGCAAAGTCGAGATCTGCATATTCCTTTCGATGCATGTTCTAACCTCTCTTGTACTTCCTAAATAACCTACTTAACTTGTCTATATCTCCGTAGAAAATTTTCTTCCGGTAGATCCTCGTAATAGACCGTTCTCTATTATGAATGCCAATCAGACGACCAAAGTAAAGCAAATAGACATCAAAAGCTGCGTTCACGCGCCATCTTGTCAATTCTACAATTTTTAACGTCTTAACAACAGAAATATGGCTTGTTAGTTTAACGATAGATTTAACAAGAGTGTTAAGCTAACACTTGTTGGTGAAATGGAGTTTTTGTTATAACTTAGCACCAAACCAGGAAAGCTTTAGATAGATCTTAAAGTTTGAAACTATTTTATTATTAAATTATGCATGAGACAGCAAAAAAAAGATTACAGAACTCAAATAGTTGGTGGGCAGAGGTAGGATGAATTATGAAAAAAATAGGAATGGGAGATATATGGAGATTACAGGAAAGGAATACATGCGATGTGGATAAATTAGTAAAACACAGAATAGAAGATAAAGAAAGACAGGAAATATGGGGAAGTCTAGAAAATATGAAATCATTACAACTTTTACAAGTAAATAAAAAGAAATTGAGGACGAGAAGCATATGTAGATTACTGCAATAGTCAAGAGAGAGAAGGGCTAGCTTGGATGAGAACAGGAACAATATTTCTAACAGGGATAAGAGGTAGGGAAAAGGGAATTTGTGAACTGTGTGGGGGAAAAGAAAGCATAGAACACTATGTAACAGAATGCGAGGAGGTTGCAATATGGAGTAAAAAAGTTTGGGAAGAAAAATTGGAGAAAGTAGAGAAGAGGATAGTAGCTATAAAAATGTTAACGGATAGGGAGGGAAAAAAGGTAAGAAGTATTGCTGAGTTCTTGCATAAAGTAAAAGAAAAATCGGCCAGAAATGTAAAGAATATAAGAAAGGAAGATAAGTGGGAAGAAAGTGACTAATTAAATAATCAAGTGGGTATGGAGGTTAAGAGCTACCTGGCAGAGCAGAAGACCAGGGTGTCATGCAGCCAAGGTAGCAACAAGGTAAAGACAAATAAATGTAGCCAAAAGTTGTAAATTGTAAAATTTTAGAATATGCACAGTAAATATATCAATATCAAATTTCAAATTTGTGTTGTCATTGGAAAATTTATAAGCATAAAGAAAAAAACTTTTTGTAGTGCTTAATGCAATATTTTCTTCTTCTATTTTTGCTAATATTTCATGAAAATAAATGTTCACGTGGTCACACCCACCCACCCACCCAGAAAATACAGAATGCAGGAAATACAGAAAGAGACTGTGGGGCAGTAAAGGAATCTCAGCAAGATAACTGAGTACTGCATGCCATCTTCTCTTACTTCACACATGTCTACAGGCGGTGATATTGGTGATGCATAGAAAATTTGGGAAGGAAGTGTGCCAGGCTCAGATTTAGCATACCTCCCAGGAATACGAGAAATGAGGTAGACCTGAAAAAATTCAATCACGGAGAACGGCCTTGGTGAATGGAAAGATAGAATCAGACTGAAAAATTCAATGCCATAGCCGGGATTTGAACCACGGATCTTCTGGTTGCCGTCCAGCCGCTCTAACCCTTGAGCTACTATGGCCAACGTGTCGACATGACATTAAATTCTCCAACTGACTCGTATTTTTCCCGGTAAACCACTTAAGAGTTCTCATAAACACATGAGACAACTACATTAATGGCGACTTACAGCGTGTAAGTACTTTAAGGCCAGGGCTTTATAGTTAACCACTATTAGGTCAATTAATTAATTAATTGTTCTTTCACACTAGCCGGGTGTAGGCTAAAGTATGGTTAACTATAAAGCCTGGGCCTTAAAGTACTTACACGTTTAAGTCGTCATTAAGGTAGTTGTCTCATGTGTTTGAGAACTCCTAGTGGTTTACCGGGAAAAACACGAGTCAGTTGGAGAATTTAATGCCATGTCGGCACGTTGGCCATAGTAGCTGAAGGGTTAGAACGGCTGGACGGCAACCAGAAGATCCGTGGTTCAAATCCCTGCTATGACATTGAATTATTCAGTCTGATTCTATTTTTCCATACTTTAGCCTACAGACAGCCAATGTGAAAGCACAATTAATTTCCGGCCTTGGTGGAGTTTGAACCCAGATCTTCGTTCATATTTCCACGCCTTAAAAATCTCGATATCAGTGTCACTATGTGAGAGAGGCCGTAAAATAAAATGTTTAATCAAAAAGTGGTAGTCCAAAATGCTCAACCACCTTGAATATAAACATAATAAGTGAACGAAGTATCTATCTCTATAAGGATGCATTCTAATTTTCATGCTGCAACAGGTTCAAGGACCTAATTTTACTGGCGCCATATCTGTATGTAATTTCCAACAACAAGGTTGAGTAATTACAGCTTATAATCATTAACCTTTAATCTGTGCTTTCATTTTAATTAATTAAAATATTTTGCTATACGGTCTTCAAAATGCGGCGTAGCTTTAAATGTTATCCTTGACTGAATTAAGTTTCAGAATGGACTTCTCGAGTGTATTCCTATTTCCTTGGAGCCTGGTCTATGGTGGGAAGTGTTACACCCTTGATTACCACACAAAAACCTTGGTAGAGGTCGGCAAGTGCTGGAAGACATCCAAACCATTGTAAGATCCTCCTTCTGGATGTTTCTAAATCAACCCGATTTCTGGAGCATGCCCTTGCTGGAACGGTAATTACTAGGACCCGGATTTGTAAGCAACATGCTGCTCTTTAATTAAAATAGCTTATTTTATCCAAATCATATTAATTTAAAAGTAAATTTTCACATCGTGTTGCTGAAACAGTCGAGAGTCGTTATAAAAACGTGGATCTTCTTGATTCTAGCGTAAAGAAAGTGTACTGTCGCCGATTAGAGTTAAAAAATTTCATGAAGTGCATCCAAATTTGTCTTTACCTCCTCAGCCAGTTTTAACTCGATCGTGTTCTTGGTCAAAGGCTGTCATTCTACGTAGAACATTTCAATGAAACAAAACAGTGTTGTACTCCTTAGATGTAGAAGATACAAGCAACATCGCCACAGCACAAGAATATTTTGCTAGTATTGGCATTCAAGATAAGACAGTACATCCATAACCGCTTCTCCAAAATACCTGCTACGAGGGCTGTTCAATAAAGAATGATCATAATTTGTTTACGGTCATAATTTTTCGCACTAAAATTCAATCTTATTATATTCTGTTAGCTTAATGTGGAACAAAGACGCCGTAGTAGCTTCATTATTGATACTCCTGGTTCCCGTCTGTGAGAACCAGGCAAGTTCAGACATGTTCAGTATCGCCTACCGCTGCAATGGAGGTAAAATGCAGTTAAAGTTGATGTTAGAGGAAGATCTGGAGTTTCTTTCAAACGTAATCACTGCTGATCAAACTTGGCTACATCATTTTGATACTGAGAACAGACAGCAAGGCTCAGTGTGGAAATCTCCTTCATCGTCAACTCCCAAAAAAGCAAAAGCGGTTGTTTCTACTGGGAAAGTTATGGTCATCTCATTCTGTGTTATTCATGGAATGGTTTATCAGCATGTTGTGCCTGCACACACATCAGTAACTGTACAATACTACAGGGATGTCCTGAAAACATTGCAAGTCCATATCAGGTGCAAAAGACCACGTTTCCGTGAAGCAGGCTGGATGCTGCACCACGATAATGCGCGGCTGCATATTGCCAATGTTGTTGCTGAATATCTTGCAAAAATAAACGTAAAGTGCATACCTCACCCTCCCTATAATCCGGATTTAGCCTCATGTGACTTCTTTCTATTCCCTAACTTGAAGAAACGCCTTCGTGGGAGGCATTATCCATCATCAGAAGCAGTGGTGAAGGCTGCGGAGGCGATTTTGAAGGACCTCTCAAAAAATAGTTTCCAGCATATCTTTGAAGACTGGCAGAAACACTGGGACAAGTGCATCGCATTCAGGGGAGGCTATTTTGAGAATAACCATCAAAATTATGAGGATGAGTATAGGTACGTTGTCAAAAAAGATTGTGATCATTCTTTATTGAACAGTCCTCGTATATTAATACTTAAAAATTGTGCACATCTAAGGCTATTCGCAGTAAAATTTATAAAATGGCTATACAAGATAAATTGCTGTATCAGCAAATCATGCTTTAAACTATCCCCAGTCTTCATCCAAATATGTTGACGTAGAGCGCAATGCTACGTTCAGTTGTCGTGTGCTGCGCAGCCGCTGAAAGCACTCTTCTGCAGCGAACAGTGCTGTGAGATCCCATTCACTTTCACTCTTTGCTTGGTTCATCTAGGCTGTGGCTGTCTGAAATGTTTGTGTATCAGAGCATTTCAGCAATTAGGGAAATTTAGAACATCTGAATGAAACAATTTAATGATATTATGATAAATGTTGTGGCTAGAAGTACTACATTTTAACGGAACGTCATTGATATCCGTTAGGAAGAAAAACCTAGTACATCAGGCGCACTAAAATTTTCATATCAAAGGTGCATATAAAAAAAGCATGTGTCAGTTACGAAATTTCTTACAATGTTGCAGTGTTTGGGAAAAAGCTTATTCTATTTAGCACAGAAATGCGTATTAATATTACTAAATCCTTAAGAGTCCATAGAAGTAATCTAAATTCACAAAATTGCCCGATCCCAACTGCGGATACAACCCAAAACGTCTGAATTTAAATCCAGATCCAATAGATACAAAATTTCTGCTGATGTAAGTCACAGAAAATAGCTGTAGGAGCGTGATATTTCAGTTTGCTGCCTAATTTCAGCTTAGCGTGAAACAAAAGCTGAAACTTCTCGACAGAAAAAGATAACATCGGAGTTGTTCCAGAATAAGTAAACATTAACTCTTACTGTTTGCCTTGAGCGGTTGTTAACAGGGAGAGTTATCCATTTTCAGCGTTTTCTCTTCTCAAGCGAGGCGTTTCCAACGTATTAACACGCTTTCTTACCTGTAACGAAACAAACCAAAACACAACGTTAGTAAAATTGTAAGAGATTCAGAGTCTGTTATATCCTCACAAACAAAAGAGCAATCAGTGTAAACAAATGAGCAACGATGCTGTCCATTTAATTTAAAGAAAACGTTTTACTAAAGGGATTGATAAAGAAGATCAAGAAGCAATATTTGTGCATATGTATTGATAGAACCAAATTCTTCTTGTATTGTGCAAATTGAGTCAATAGTTCATGTCTTCTTCCATCCAAAATTCAAGTTTGGATTGGATGTGAATATTAGAAATCTTCTGTTCATTCTGCTGTGCCTAACCTTTATAGCAGTATCCTAATTTTAAATGATTCAAAAATATGATTAAAAATAACCAGCAATAATATCATTTTAGATTTTTAACACTTTCTCATACTGTTTTAAATATATAACATACATATTAATGCTAGAGGGGAGTTTTTTTTCTTTTTTCTATTGATCAGCAGTTAGATATTTTATAACGAATTGTCAAAGTATTTAAAGTGAGACATATTTTACATTAATTATGAGTAGCTGGCATGATTTAATTGTTATAAGAGTACTCAATCAGACTATATTTTTAAACTATTTTCGATCGTTGCCGTGATCATCTTCAGGGAAATATGCTGCAGCTGCTGATAGTGGTCTTCCTTCTTCCTGTCCAAGAAGCTAATTACCCCGCACTTTGGAAGTCTCCTGATTTCCAATGCCAACCTTTGGAACTGGTACACTGGTACAGGTCCCGACTGAAGAGATGATCTTACTGGACACAGATGATTGGATGTCACCTGTGATATTGACAAGTTGGAGTTGCATCGTCTCTGGACGTGAAGAAATTAAACTGTTGGAAGTTTGTTGAGGGAGATGTACTTCCTCTTCTATCTCCGTGACTGGATGAGTATTCTTATAACAATTAAAGCATGCCATCTACTCATAATTAGTGTAAGTTAGCTATTGGCAGACTCAAGCAGACGAAATAAGCTTAGAGGATTCTGAAACACGTACATAACCGTGCTTTCTTTAAATTGGCTTTCTATATCTAATGTAAACACACACACACACACACACACACACACACACACACACACACACACACACACACACACACACACACACACACACACACACACACACAAACACACACACATACACACAATCACACACACCACAGCTAGGCGTCTTGTTATATTATTTCTCTACTTAAATGCAAATAAGCTATAGGTACTGATTGCCCAGGATAAGAAGGCAAGCTAGAGAAATATGCAACGTAATCACTTTTGCTGTGTCCTCGGGGTGTATGCTCGCCTACCGAGTATGACAAGGATGGAAAACTCCTTTAAAATACACAAGTGTTGTCACAGTTCACCTATACATAATGCCTAACGTTGCAACAAATATTAGATCTGGCAGCATGGGTGACTCATGTACACTCTCCTTCACTCATATCCTAGTAAACAGATCCACTACTGGAACAGATCAACAGTTCAAGCTCCTCTGCGCTTCATAGACCTCTAGCCTTCTTATCCTGGGCATACAGTAGGCACTATTTGCAAAGGACAAGAAGACAAGCTAGAGGAATGTGTTGCGTAATCACTTTCGCTGTCCGCACGGTGCATATGCTCCCCTATCGAGTATGACAAGGATGGAATGTTCGTTTAAAATACACAAGTGTTGTCACATAACTCACCCATAGACAATACCTATCGCTACATTTACTGCAACAAACATTAGATCTGACAGCATGGGTGACTCATGCACTCTCATACACTCATTTCCTACAGTCTGATTTTTAAAAGAAGGTACATGAAGGCCATCAGGCAAGGGACGCGAAGGGTAAGAGGGAAGGTCGTTGCTATGGAAACGTAAACAAAGGTTGCCAGATTGGTTAAACTGTTGAATCACATATTTCTCAGCTTATCGATAGTTGTATGCGGGAAACAGATTTTGCTTGGGTATTCAGTTGCGCTGCGTATTGTTATCCTACTTTGTTAAAACACAATTAAAATACATTTTTATGGAAGCAGGACGTAGTGGAGGTGGACGGAGGAATCATGGCCCAAGGCAAAGATCAGTTTACGGTGTGTGTAGTGTTTAACACCCACTTTTACTACATACGACACCGCAGGCGGTGAAACTGATGATACATGAGATGAATGGAGCACCGGTGGAATGAGATGGCGGGGGAAACCGGAGGTCTCGGAGAAAACCCGTCCCAGCGCCGTGTTGTCCACCACAAATCTCACTTTGCGGTTGCCTGGGATCGAACCCGGGCCGCCTTGGTGAGAGCCAAGCGATCTAACCACTGAGCCACGGCGCGGGCTCAGCTTACGGTCGGGGTGTTAAATTGCACAGCCAAGCTAAGAGAATTTGTTTGTTCTCTTTGAGAATTCTTCCAACAGGAAGACGAGAGCTTGCTCCTTATCAATGAACAGCTTATTCCTTTTATCCAAAAGCGACAGTCCCATATCAGAATTCCTGTGGGTCAAAATTCGGCATATCGGCGGCTTTGATATGAACATGTCAATTACCAAAGTCGTTAATAATAGCGTATTACGATACTGATGTATACGGAACGAGGAAAGGCTTGAAAAAACGAGCCGCTGCACCGAGTTTTTTCAATTCTCGAGATTCCATTCTGTGATTACCACATGTGTGTTGCACATTTTTTTGACGCTATGTGTATTTATATCAATCTGAAGTTTAGTACTTAAGATATCAGCTGAAATATTAATAAATATAATTGAAGATAAATGTTAGATTTTAGAACGTGTATCGCGTATATGTGTTGCTATGGAGAAACACATGACGCATCGTGCGGGTATGTCAACTTATGATACATAGCAACAATAACGGTAAGTATGGAATATTAACATGTGAAGACGCTACAACCAAGTGATGGTGTGAGCAATTTATTTCTGTTTTTAAAGTAGGCTAATACAGATTAACTGTGCATGTTTTAGTTGAGGTGAGATAACTCGAACCCTTGTTTATGTTTTAAGTGTTGAGAGGATAAAGAAAGGCCATCTGCATGACTTCCTATCTTCCGATGAGGAACACTGCAGCACCACATGTGGGGAAACAGATGACATTCACGTATCTTCTTTTAAAAATCAGACTGTACTAAACAGATCCGCTACCGGAGCAGATAAACAGTCCAAGCTCCTCTGCCCTTCATTCCTCTCTAGCTTTCCTGTCGTGGGCATACAGTATATAGGTTTGACAAAAATGTGTTAAAATTCACGTGATTTTCTCTATAAACACATTTTACTTACGAAAGTTATTTTTGTATCACAAATGTTAATCAAGCGTGACACATTACATATTTAATTTTAAGTACAAAAGTTGTTAATAGACGCAAAGCGGAGGATAGCCGTCCTTTGGCCGGCGCGTGGTCATTCTAGTACCTGCCCTGGTCCTTTTCCGACAGAATAGCCACAGTATGCCGCCTTGCTGCTCCAGAAGGTTCGTTTTTTATATAAACAGCTTACCAATCCCAACATACTATTAGTTAGCGTAGTGAAATCCAGTAGAGCCGAGTGAAACTGAGCTACAATGCTGACATTTCCTGTGGACAGTTGGCAGTGAGGCTTCAGTTGAATGCAGCGGGCAGAACGAGTACAATTCCATTGTGAGTTGTGATTTGCAGTTCGGTTTGTTACAGATCAGCTGTATTTTGTTCTGAGTGAGTGCAGTAGTATCAAAAGTACGAGAGCTGTTCAATAAACAATGATCATAATATTTTACGGCCATAATTTTTCGCACTAAAATTCATTCTTATTATATTCTCTTAGCTTAATGTGGAAACAAACACGCCGTACTAGTTTCTTTGTTGGTACTCCCGGTTCCCGCCTGTGAGAGCCAGGTAAGTTCAGATATGTTCAGTATCGCCTACCGCTCCAATGGAGGTAACACGCAGTTAAATTTGATGTTAGAGGAATATCCGGAGTTTCTTTCAAATGTAATCACTGCTGATGAAACTTGGCTGCATCATTTTGATCCTGAGAGCAAACAGTAAAGCTCACTGTGGAAATCTCCTTCATCACCACCCCCAAAAAGCAGAAGTGGTTGCTTCTGCTGGGAAAGTTTTGGTCATCTCATTGTTTGATATTCATGGAATGGTTTATCAACATGTTGTACCTGCACACACATCAGTAACTGGACAATACTACAGGGATGTCCTGAAAACATCGCAATTCCATATCAGGCGCAAAAGGCCATATTTCCGTGAAGCAGACTGGATGCTGCGTCACGATAATGCGCGGCCGCATATTGCCAATGTTGTTGCTGAATATCTTACAAAAATCAACATGAGGTGCATCCCTCACCCTCCGTATACTCCGGAATTAGCTCAACGCGACTATTTTCTATTCCCTAACGTGAAGAAACGCCTTCGTGGGAGGCATTATGCATCATCAGAAGCAGTGGTGAAGGCTGTGGAGGCGATTTTGAAGGATCTCTCAAAAATGGTTTCCAGCATGTCTTTGAAGACTGGCAGAAACGCTGGGACAAGTGCATCGCATTCAGGGGAGACTATTTTGAGGACTATCCAAATTATGAGGATGAGTAAAGGTACGTTGTCAAAAACAGATTGTGATCATTCTTTATTGAACAGCCCTCGTATAACGTTTATGATACGCTAAGGGCCTTAAATGATAAAGTGTGTTTGGTATCTTCATTTGTTACTTAGAAAAAAAAAACTGAAGCTCAAAGCGGAAACGTATCCAAGGTGCATTGTCTGTTCAGACGGTGGCAAGAACATTACAACCTAGGGGCGTGATTTGAACAGCTGCAAAAGCGACTAATTTACGGAGATTCTGACGCTTAATATCGTTTACCTGAAAGTGTGATACCTGATTTTTGAGTTAAGAATGGTAGATTAGCAGTGCAGAAGTATAGGATGACATTGAGAGTGTTAGTAGTACGCTATAATCTTTTATAATTACTTAAAGGAACCAAGTTTGGGCCTATACGAAATCGGTAGGTAATAATCTCATCCTCTGCCTCTTATTAAGTAAGTGGGTCACGCTGTCACCAAGGTCTTCAAGAGGGGTACGACAATTGTTATTAGCTGTTAGTTTTACGTAACGGTATCGATACGTTAGCCGGAGGGACGGGCACAACTGTATAAGAACGGCGAGGTCGTGCTCTGATCCGAAAGGAGTGTCTCTTCCTTCAAGTAGAACCGTCGTTCATCAGGATTGGTGACAGCAGTAGCAGTAACTGTCCTTCCAGTTTATCTATTCACAATTGTCCAGCAAATACAATTTAAACTTTAAGTCACAGCAATCTTTTCACCTTGATGATGTGTGATTAAGGGCACAACTGCGCGGTTCTTAGCGCCTTTTAAAAAACGAAAACACGCTAAAACCCAGATAAAAAGAACTAAGAGCTCTCTACCTACTAAATAAAATCATCAATAAAATGCACACACACATAATGGCATAAGCGTAAAGGATTAAAAATACGAATAAAAAGCATAAACAATTGGACCACTAAATTCTAAAATTAACCTGTAAAAAACAATTTAAAAACCTTGACCACAGCCACAACCTCCACAAGTAAGTGGCGGCCCGATAGGGCGGCACCGCACAGCAGGTGTCTTATTTAGTAAAAAATTATGTGTAAAATAACAGTGGCCTAGGCGTAACCGAGCCAAAGAAACTTCCTCCTTACGAGAGGAACGACAGGAGGTTACCCATGGAAGCGGAAGGTTCTTTACGCAGCGGAGTTTATTCCTGCGGAAAGCAGACCACTCTGCCCACCAGCAGGACTTCACAGCTCTCCGCAATGTCGGTTTAAAATCTTCTGGGGTAAAGTCTGTTTAGTTAACTCATGTGCAGTCGGCCGCTGCCTTTGACGAACCCTTATAATCGTTTTACAACCTTGGCCCGCCTACTCGCAGACCTTTCCACAAG
Source organism: Mantis religiosa (assembly GCA_030765055.1). Lineage (NCBI taxonomy): Eukaryota > Metazoa > Arthropoda > Insecta > Mantodea > Mantidae > Mantis > Mantis religiosa. Next base: position 42,917,187 of record CM060959.1, on the reverse strand, counting down.
GTTGCCACCTTTCTCGATTCGTCATGGGTATCGTACGAGGTTTCGTCTAAATAAATTATCTTATGTCCATTACTGCAAAACTTTCTTAGTTTTGATGATATATATCGCCAAGCTACAATTCTACTGGATTCCATAATAACCCTTAACTTATTCAGAGTGCGGTATTTGAAGCCCAGCTCTTTTAGGAGGCCGCGCAAAGTGCAGTGCCCATAAGGAAAATCACGAATTTCTTGCAAATGTGCAACCAATTTGTCTAAGGTGGGCGCTCACCCTTTTGCATAGAATCTATAAATTTCTCGACGAATTAAATCGCATGTGAAATTATCTACTTTAGAGAAACGTTTCCTTTTGTCTTCACACTTGATTGGCGTCTTTGGTATTCCTTTCGTCACAATATTTCTTACTGTATTTTTGTGAATACCCAGAATTTATCATCAGGTTCAGTGCATGACCCCTTACCAAGATTATTTGTCAGCAAATATTTATATGTGTTCAAAACAAGCGCTTGAATTTGCTTAGGAACAGTTCCCGTTAAAACTTTGTTTTTGAGGCTTTTCCAGTAACATATCTCGGCCCAGTTATTCACACTATAATCATCACTTTGATTATTTTCACTTGACTGAAAGTTATCTACTACTTCATTTGCATTTACCACTGCATTTCCCTCCCACGGTCTCCACATTGTGACACACAACGAATTTGTGTACGTAATGAAACAGATCAACTGGAAGTTGGAACTTTGGCAACTGAGACTCCACGTGGAGTAGACATGCGACTGTCACTTCGAGAAGGTCAGGGTTGCTATTGGTCCTCAATGACAATGTTCCTTTTCTGAAGTGTGGACATAGATTTATGACGGTCATTAGTGGGCGGGAGGGTGTGTTCCCTTTGGGGTGCAAACTGCACACGCGTTCACTGAACAGACTTTACACCCCGGGCTGGGTCGTTGCCGACTTAGCTGCCAAATCCGCACTTTCGTTCCCCGGCAAGCCAACGTGCGCAGGAATCCAGGCACACACCACGTTCACACCAGAGATGTATAGAACGTGGAGGGCATCCTGGATACGCTGTACTATCGGAGGGTAGCTGTACTGCGGAATATCACCTTGAACATCAAGATTCATCTGATCTCTCTTCTTTTTACCCTTCTCCCTCTTTTTACCAGCTTCCACTGCTATTGACCTCAACTCTTCTCTTTCTTTCAGTGCAACTTGGAGGTAATTTGATTATTTGAATATCGGTACTATAACTGCCTCCTTTCAGTAAAAATGTAACTCAAAATACGAATTAGAGGATAAAGGTTATACATATTTGCTTAAACGATAAGATATTTACTGTTGTTGATTTATTTAATGAAAAAGTTCTACAATTTAAGCATTTTTAATATCAAAATTGTATATTGTATTGTATAATATTAAAATTGTATAAAAGCTTGCTAGAAAATTATGCTGATAAACTTTTGTTATTTAACATCTGTCAAACACCAGAACGAAAACAATTCATATTTGCACACCTTTTTCTAATAGTTATTAATGAAAGTATAAAACTAACAGAAAATTTGGGTTACACTCTTCTTTTAATTTACGTCCTCCAACGTTGTTATATCGGACGATGAATGAAACGGGTGAAATGATGCTGAAATGAGCCCAGGGTCCATAGAGCTTAGAGTTACCTGACATTCGTCTTTCAGGATAAGGAAAACCTCCAGGAAAACCTTATCCAGGTAACTCACACTGACCCAGATTCGAACTCGGGACCTCTTGAACGCGAGGCAGACATGCTACCACCACACTACCGAGGGGGGCATACAGTTATTATATATATATATATATATATATATATATATTAACAAAACAACTATCTTTGTCTCATAATTTATTTCATAATTGAATACAAGTATGCATTTAATGAAATCAAAACGTCTTGCTAATGTTTGACCTTTAGACCTATAAAAGAGTGTTCATCAACCACCTTATCAGCAGGCACATTCTTTCAAGCTCATTCTGCATTCCAGGTTTCTGACATAACTAATTATCATTTATTACGTCCATTAAAACGAGTATCGATAGATTACCCAAAGGAATATTTTCTCCAGTGAGAATATGAAAATGTACTAAGGCCCTTGGCTGAAAATAATTATATTTAGCAAAACTTTTTGATGTTTGCAGTCTTTCTACACTCATGCTTGTATCATGATCATCATAATTTATTGTGCATATTCCAAAATTTTACAATTTACAACTTTTGGCTACATTTATTTGTCTTTACCTTGTTGCTACCTTGGCTTACATGACACCCTGTTCTTCTGCTCTGCCAGATAGCGCTTTACCTCCATGCCTCCTTGTTACTTAATTAGCCCCTTCTTCCTCCTCATCTTCCTTTCTAATTTTCTTTACATTTCAACCCATTTTTCTTTTACCTTCTGCAAGAACTCACCAATACTTCTTACCTTCTTTTCCTCCCTTCCCACTAACATTTTTATAGTTACTATCCTCTTCTCTACTTCCTCCCATTTTTCTTCCCAAACCTTTTATCTCCATATTGCACCCTCATCGCATTCTGTTACATAGTCCTCTATGCTTTCTTCCTCCCCCCCCCCCACACAGTTCACAAATTTCGTTTTCCCTAACTCTTATCCCTCTTAGAAATATTATTCCTATTCTCATCCATGCTAACCCTTCTCTCTCTTGCCCATTGCAGTAATCTACATATGCTTCTCGTCCCCAATTTCTTTTTATTTGCCTCTAAAATTGTAATGATTTCATATTTTCTAGACTTCCCCATATTTCCTGTCTTTCTATATCTTTTATTCTGCGTTTTACCAATTTACCCACATCGCTTGCATTCCATTCCTCTAATCTCCATATATCTCCCATTCCTATTTTTTTCTATAATTTCTGCTATCTCTGCCCACCAATTATTTGAGTTCTTTAATCTTTATTACTGTCTCATGCATAATTTCAATTATTCTTACAAGCGCTTATTCGTCTTATTTAGTTTACATTAATTGACATAAATTTTGCATAGATAGATTTGTTGCACATTTTCTTAAACATGGTGCAACGGAAGGAGAATGCAATACTCTAAAGTAATAGTCAAGTCTTTTAACAGCTGGTCGTTATGTAATGACATCGCACTTTCTTTGCATGGCCAGAGAGAAAAAATGAATGTCGACTCCTTGTTTGTAAGAAATATGTGTTAAAATCAAAAGTCAAACCAATTATAATGCACTTTTCGAAAATGTTTATGTGTATAACGAAAAATGTATAAATAAACTGTAGTTTAACGAGTTCTACACTTTTTACTCTAAGCTGTTCTTTATCTCTTACTGCAACGCTTATTAAAATTATGAAAACCAAATTATTATATAATATATAACTAAATTATTTATATTTAAACAAGAACATTAGTCATTTTTTAAAAAAAAATCAAAAGTTTAAAAATATTCCATGTAAAGTATAGCTTGGGAGGAACTTCTTACAGAACTTCGTGTTCCATTCTTAGAAGATGAACTTGAACTCTTAAGTTTTGTATTTTACAGAATTAGAACCCTTATACCTTAAAGAGACTTTTAAAATAATTTTATATAGGTGCTTATAACCAGTTTGTCCAACATTGAACGTTATGGAAATTAATTGTTCTTTCACACTGGCCGTATGTAGGCTAAAGTATGGAAAGATAGACTCAGAATGAAAAATTCAGTGCCACAGCCGGGATTTTAACCAGGATCTTCTGGTTGTCGTCCAGCCGCTCTAACTCTTGAGCTACTATGGCCAACGTGCCAACATGACATTAAATTCTCCAACTGACTCCTGATTTTCCCAGAAAACCACTTAGGAGTTCTCATAAACACATGAGACTTAATGGCGACTTACTATGCTGTAAGTACTTTAAGACCCGGGCTTTATAGTTAACCACTATTAGGTCAATTAATATAAATTAATTGTTCTTTCATACTGGCCGTGTGTAGGCTAACGTATGGAAAGAGCGCCTGGACGGCAACCAGAAGATGTGTGGTTCAAATCCCGGCTATGGCATTGAATTTTTCAGTCTGAATATATTTCCATTGAACGTTATGTTTTGCCAAAAACAAGAGACAAACTTGGTGAAGTACGTCCAAAGTAGTTCAAGCCCTAACAGCCTCTTCTTAGCATCAAGTAATTTTAGCAGACGAAGATAACTTATGACATAATCACGTTTTGCTCGCAGGTAATTATCATAAATGTTATGCGTCTGGAAATAGCGGTTAGTAGATAATTGCAGCAGAGAAATTGATAGACGTCCACACTTTTTTGCGTGAGAAGAGTTGTCTGTCTTGCCAAAGGCATTGTGACTAGAACGTAGTCAGAAAATTCCACCCCGGATTTAGATAGTGTAGTTCATCCGTCCAAATGACGCGACAACAAATCATGCAGATGAACTAAACACAGTGCGACGTAATGCTCTGGCTAAAGTTCCTGTGTGTTTCGTATTTTGTCTACAGTTTGGATACATTCCTCAACATGTCAATATGAGATACAGGTATTCACGGCAGTAGGCGGCTGATTGAGGGTCAGCACGTTGTGTCATACGTGTAACTGTCCTAGACGGACTTAAACACTTAATGACAGGATATGTGGGGTTTTGTAGGGTGGCGGGTTTAGTTTAGGTGGATGAAAGAAGGGAGATAGCCGTAGCTCCTCAACGGTTGCCGACTCGGGTGCAACGCCTGTGTGCACCACTGGTGTGAGAATATTTAGGAAGATTTAAATTTAGAATAATTCCCAGTCTAATTCTCAGGTAGGTATAATTTTGAAGTTGTAATGTCAACTCTATTGTTACGGGGAAGCCGGTGGAGCTTGAAGCGACGTTCTGTTCTTTGATAGTTCCCAAGAGACCTAACCAGGGTGCTCTGATATTGAGGCTAACTCGAATAGAATTTTGTGGCCCGGCGTCTAATGACATCTTCCACATACTGGAGAGATGATGCTTCATGAAGGTATCTCACGGGAAAGCAGCGATATACAGAATAGATGGCCCTAAGAAAAGTGGGTGACAACGGTGGAGTTTTCAAGTGTAATTCAATTTTTTATATTACAGCGTCAATGTACAAATGCCCAAATGTGGGATTTTTTTATAACTTGTAAGTTTAACTTCCAGTGTACACTCCGACTCTCTCAGACAAATTAAACGTACTATCGTACATCATGACTGGACGATCAGAATGTCAGACCTTCGGTCTCATGTCAGATCACGGCTAGGCCCTCTACTGTCAGTGGAGTGTTTTGTAAAGTAGGATAATATACGACAGAAGATCAGGTAGAAGTTACATATAAGCCACCTGATGTGTTATTTTATGTGCCTAGAAGCAGCCTCGGGCGTTTGTAGCGCTCTCCAGGATCGATGTCGTACTCACCTAGACCACGGATGAGGGAGTTGAACTTGTGGGAGAGGTCTAGATAGAAGGAACGTGAAAGGTTATGGATGTTGTCTGTTATTGTGGGCATACGTAGGTCTCGTCGGATAACTACGTTGAGGATGTACCAAGGGGCGTCTGTGGCAATGCGGAGGAATCGGGATTGTAGAATTACAAAGCGGTGTAGGTGAGACTTGGCTGCTACTCCCCATATTTCACTGGCGTATGTGATGGCTGGCCGTAGTACTTGTTTATACAGGAGCAGTTTTATAGGCAGAGACATCACTGATCGTCGGTTATAGAGAGGGCAGAACATACCCATTCTTTTGCTAACTTTATTAGCCACATATGTAATGTGGTCTCTCCACGTCAATTTGATGTCGAGTAGAACACTAAGATACTTAACGTAAGTTTTCCAATGGACGTCCTCACCAGCTAGGCGAATTGGTGGAAGGTCCGCTATTCGTCTTCAAGAGAAGGTGATGGCCTGGCTCTTCTCTGGGTGGACGTGTAGGTGCCAACGTTGAACCAGGTGGTCGCACTTTCGTGAGAACTATTCTTGGAGCATTTTTGGTTATTTTGGAGTGTTAATACTAAAGACGTCGTAAGGATTTTAAGTTGTGAATTCAAGTTGTGTGGTTCAAGAATCCTTTGAAACAACGACACTCGACACTGCTAGACATTGCCTTCTATCTCATGAAGGCTCAAGGATCCATTATGCACCGGCCACCAAAATTCAATACATTTCAGATTGGAACCAGAGCATTTGGGGAATCTAGGGAACGAGAGCAAATGAAGGAGCTTAGTAACACTTTATTGGGCCTCAGCAGCACTGGCGCTATCCTCAGGACCTTTAAAGTGTTTTTAGGGAGTAGTTGCTCAGAAATCTCAGAGACAGTGGATCTCATCTGTACGTCTCAGGTACTTCAAACCTCTAATACAGAGATTGGACAGGAGCAAGTACGAGATCCACTAAAGCTAAACAGCAAAAGGCGTCAAGGGTCTCTTTGCAAATCCCTTTTGAGGGTACCTTCACTGAATAGGGCAGCAACTGAATCCTACCTGTAGACTGTCAAAGGCAAATTAAGAGAGCTACTCGAAATTTTCAACCACTTCTTCCAGAGCTTTATTCAGTTCAGTATGAACTGAAAACTTCTGGTTTGTTGACATATCTGGAGATGTCCAATATACTTGGAAAAATTGTAGTGAGGATAGATTTGACCCCAAATGTATCAACTGAACTACTAAATTAAGCTCAAGGGCAGTAATATTACCACTTCATGAAAATCTTAGCTTGCTCTGAAGCAATGACTGAAAGATACTTATCTTTCATAATCACTTTTAAAAATTCATCTAGCTCAACAGCCTTCTCCGTTAAACATAATATCTACCCATATATAACAAAGTACTGGTGTCAATTTGAATGTTTACATATTTGACAGTTATACATGAAACAAAAAGCAGATGATAAATTTCGGCAAATTCATTTTTAACTACTTTTAAATAACGTGAAAGGAAACTCGCATATTTCCACGAGTATTTCTGATGCTCCAGTTATGTTAAAGAGTTAGCAAGAAAACAAATGACGGCTGGGAGGCCCTGACTTCCAAGAACGCACTTGTTATGGATTCTCAAGCAGGTGAACAGGTTCTTTTGCGCCCAGGTCACTTGTTCACTGTGCTATACATCGTCGTGGCACCTTAAATCGTGTCTACAAAGAATCATGGACATACTGGAAACAAAGATCACATGGAAAACATATTTATAACTTTGTAGCGAGGTCTGCAGAGTAAATTAGACAAAGTTATCAAAATTATGACGTGATGCAGCTTTCGTTTTACATTAGATCCCTTGTATTAATCATGTATAACCTCTAATTGGTGGCTTTATTGGACAAGACTGCAAGAAAATTATAATCGAAAAAGAGTTTGTATTTTACGAAAGGAGCAGATGTTACTAAACTTTGTATTTGTCACTAATATATTATTTTAATCTCCTTAGAGGGTTTCCTTCAGAAACAAATGTGTAATAGGACATGAGAAATAAAAATTGCTCATGTATTTCAATAAAAAAAATTGAACAGTATAGGTATTCAACATTTTCCATTTTTCATTTTTCTTTAAGCTGTTTAATCGAAATGAACTAGTGGCTCTTCCTACTGCAATAATGTAGAAATTATTTGTAGATATTTATTAAAAGCACTACAACGGTTATTGTTAGTATTTCGGGCAACAAGTAGATGAAATTTTCTTTCCGAAAAGGGGTGTGTATGATTTTCTATATAATTATGCTGCTATGATACAATGAATACGGCCGTTACGCTCTTTAGGATGACCCAATATTTCCTTTGGCTTTGTGAAAATTGCACTAAAAGGTACACAAACAGACTTATAAAAGAAAAAAGTTCTCCAATTTGAGGAGTTGCTTATGAATCGTATTTTAGAATAGAAGCATATTCCCATAATGATTTGAGTAACTTTGAATACATCCAGAAAAAAAAAGACGATCAGGTAATTATATGACGCATTCAGCAGCCTTTATAGTGGAACATCTTTCAAAACTAAGATGTATAATTAGATGTCCCCAACCATTAAGAACTGTTATTGTAGTGTGTTAATTACACCTTTATGCATGATTCTTAGGTTTGCTCCACCTACCATTTTTGCACAATTAGTAGTTATACCTAAAATGTTTTAATGTAGTTGTGTGCATAAATATATTCTATGGGACTCAAAAGTAACCAGTAAACGAAGAAAAAATACTGATTTAATTGTTGAAATTTAACTGCTTCACAACAATGTAGCAGTGTATTATACAACAATACATGTCTTATATTAAGTCCAATCCCTGAAAATTTAGCTCCGTCTATAACTGCTTTTCAAATAGTGAGGATTTGTTTTTGTGATAGGCAGTTGTATGCCATACATATTTTGAGAATGTGAAACAATTGTCTTCCAGAAAGTGTAAAAAACACCTGATATACTTTGCTATATCTGTGGAACTTTGTTGTTCAAGCACTGGACCAGAAAAAATTGGAAGCAGAAAGAGTCTCGTGCCAGAAATGAAAATTGTAATTCATGAGTGTGTTGTGGGCCCTAAAAATGTTCTTTTATCACCTCTGCACATAAAATTTGGCTTAATGAAGCAATATGTGAAGGCTTTGAATCAGGATGGCAACTGGTACAAACATATCTGCAAGAAGTTTCCTGGAATATCTGCTGCTAAAATTTAAGAGGGAGTATTTGTTGGTCACAAATTGGGAAGTAGATTTCTGAAACCTTATTTGAAGCAACAATGACAGATACTGAAAATCAGGCATGGATTGGTTTTAAGAGTGCCATCAAAAACTTTCTGGGAAATTACAAGGATCCAAATTATAAAAATATTGTATATAATATGCTTGAGAACTTTCGGAAGCTGGGCTACAATATGGGTGTGGAAGTACATTTCCTGCTCTCTCATTTGGACTTTTTTTTTTTCTTCAGAAAATCTCGGTTGTGTCAGTGAGGAGCAGGATAAAGATTTCACCAGGACATAAAGGAAATGAAAGACGCTACCATGGCAAGTGGAATGTGAATATAATAGCTAATTATTGCTGGTCGCTGAAAAGAGGTGTATCAAAATTTTTCCATAGTAAGAACTCTAGGAAACGTTCATTTCATTTCAAGGCAATATGTAAAACACTGGTCAAATGTTCCAATTTAAGTGATGATGTGAAACATTAGTTAATTCTCAAGAGTGTTGTGTTCCTAGTTATGGATTTATTAACTTATACTTAATAATATAACAAATTCGATAGAGGTCAGTTTAAAAATGCATATTTTACTATTTCCTATATTGTGAAAAATTGGTATGTGATGGAGAAAAACTAAGTTCATATTCTGATTAGGGACAATGACACATTAAAATAAAAAACCCAAAGAAAAAGTTAAATGTTGCATATCAGTGTTATTTATACCTATAAAATGTATACATCGTAAGAGATTCAAGTTTGTAATGTTCCTTAGAACTTCCAGGGAAAATTTAAAACAACGGCGAATCAGTTTTTAATGAAACCAAGAGTACTGATGTAACATCCCAAATAATTACACTGTAATGAGTGAATAAACATACTAAACGGTACCCATAACCAATGTATACTCAAAATTTATTACATTCGTTGTCAAAATAAATAGCTTTTAAAATTACTTTTAATAAACTAATTCAATAGATAAAACAAACCTAGGTTAATGTGTTCTTCTTTCATAGCAACCATTAGATTCTCAACGACATGTTTCGAGGTTACTCAAATGGCTCTCTTCTCATAGGATGTCGTCTAAAGTTTCGTCCTGAAGGTCTGTAAAGCAGTGCTTGATATGGTAATCTTGATGGTCCCATGTTCTTTCCAGTTACGTAGATAACTTTGGATTTCTTCAACAATATACTTGTCCACTAATTTATTTCTTATATCTACATTTTAGGATCCCAATAACGAACCTAAAGTTTCATTTGAGATACTTCCAAACTTAATATCTCACATGTATATTTTGAGGCATATTCAATATTATTTTATACAATTTATATTTAATTTTCTTCCTCATACGAGGCATGTTTTTTTAAGTCAGTACCGTTTTGCGATTCCGCCGCCGCGGTCGGTTTTCCGCGCATGCGGGCTGGTTAGCTACATCTCTTGTCTACGCAATGACACCATTACTGTCTTATTCTTCGTTGTATACGTTGGTTACTGAGTGTTTAAAATGCCTCCGACAATCGTGAGTCCCGCCGATTGTGAAGTACTGGCTGTTGTACGATTTCTTAGTGCTAAAGGCGTAAAACCGATTGATATTCAGCGTGAGATCTGTGAAGTTTACGGACCAAACATTATAAGTGATGGAATGGTAAGAAAATGGGTGACAGCATTTAAAGATGGCCGCACAAACGTGCATGATGAAGAACGGAGTGGGCATCCTTCGGTCGTTACTGAAGATTTGGTGCAGAAAGTGGACGAAGAGGTGAGAGAAAACAGACGCTTTACAATTTCAACATTGTGCGACTATTTTCCTCAATATTCATGTAGTGTTTTGTATCGCATTGTGACAGAGAACTTGAAGTACCGGAAATTGTGTTCACGTTGGGTTCCGAAAATGTTGACGGTTTTGCACAAAACCCAACGTTTAGGCAGTGCATTGACTTCCCTTGAGCGGTACCACAATGAAGGTGAAGATTTTCAGACCAAATTGATACTGGTGACGAAACATGGGTGGCCTACGTCACACCAGAATCGAAACAACAATCCATGGAATGGTGACATTCATCATCACCCACAAAAGTGAGTTTAAGCAAACAATTTCTGCCCGGAAAATCATGTGCACAGTTTTTTTGGGACAGAAAAGGAGTATTGCTAGTGGAGTTTCTGCCTCGTAATGAGACAATCAATGCAGCGTCTTATTCTGAGAATTAAACAATCTGCACAGTGCAATCCAGAACAAAAGACGTGGCAAGTTGAATAAGGGTATCGTTTTGCTGCATGACAATGCCCGTCCACATGTGGCTAATCGGAATAAAGATCTCATCAAATCTTTTCAATGGAAATTTCTAGATTATCCTCCATATGGCCCTGATCTGGCGCCCAGCGACTACCATTTGTTCCTGCACTTGAAGAAACATCTGGGCGGTCAGCGTCTCCAAGACAATAACGAAGTCAAAACAGTTGTGATACAGTGGTTAACACGTCAGGCGGCAGAATTTTATGAGGAGGGTATTAAAAACTTGTGCCAATTATGACAAGTGCCTCCATATTCACGGGAATTATGTAGAAAAGTAGATTAAGGTACAGGCTTTCATGTAAAAATAAAATTATTGAGATATCTATGTACGTCCTTTTTTTAATTCCAAAACGGTACTGACTTAAAAGCATGCCTCGTACTTCTACCGAAATGTATTTTAATGCAACCGTTAACTTTGTTCTATAATTTTATGCAAAGATAATGCCCAAACAATTAATCGCCAAGTGAGAAAATTATTATGACCTAACAAGTACGTGTTCAAACAAAGCAGCCCTATGTGATGATTCAGAGGTCAGGCCAAACAACATTCAAAATTAGCGATCTTTACTGGGTCGGGGCCCAATTAATGTTCCTTTTCGGAGGTCCTTGATTTTAATAAACTCGATTAGTATGCAACCCTGAAATTATCTCGCTTGTGTAGTTCACAAGAGTGATGCAAGAACTTCCAGCATAAACACTAGTTTCTTCAAAGGCGAAGGTCAATGTTGGCTATTGGTAAGAATCATATTTACAAACGCTAACAGAATGTCTTATAATTATATGCCGTAACTCACAGGCTACTTAATAAATAATCACTTCCTTTCATGTAATTGAGCAACAGAGGACATCGGAAATATGGCTTCCAGCAGTAAGGTTTTAAATTAGCAGCTAAGAAGGGAATAATCTTCATAATTTTACAAGGTTATAAGGATTAAAAACTGAATGCCTTCGAGGTATTACTCGTTGAACTATATAGAGAATATATTAACATCTCAGTTAAAATTTAACATTTGCGTTTGAAATAAAATATCCAAAAGTTAGAAAACGTTCGTATTGCATTCATTTGATTTCTGCCTATCTTCAATATATTATTTTTGTATAGCTACTGCAAATTATTAGATTAGATTAGCGTTCAGTAGGTTTACTTGTAGCCAAAAAAGGCTGTGAACATTGAACATGTCCAGAAGTATAAAGTTTAATAGCATATATATGTACAAAAGTTAACATAAGACACATTATAGTATACAGGCAATATGAACAACAATATGGAAAACAAAGCAGGGATAATTATATATGATACAAAATCAAATACTTTTTAATTCAGCTTTCACTTGGCTTATGCCAGTACGTCTAAACCTTTTTGCAATGTATACCATACATTGTTATTTCTCAAATACATATACATTAAAAATAAACTTTCAACATGCATCAAAGATTTATTGGTAATGATTTGAGACTCCCGCCGACACTTCTACCCTGAAACCTACCCAGTATTCGCCTAGCGACCCGGGAAAACCCCCGTAAAGCCCGTGGGACAGGTAGGTTGACCACGGGAATCGAACCCGGTCCTCTCGAATGCAGGCCACAGACGAAACTGCCTGAGCCATCCCGCTCGGTGAGATACCCATTACCATTCATTTGACATTTTCAACATATGTATCATTTTTATAGTGTTTTGCTATCAATCTTTTTTTTCCCCCAAAGCCTCCGTCTTTTACCCATTCTTACCCTTTTCCGTATTAAAAAGATAGGTTCTATACGATATATTTTGTACCAATCTGGTTCAACATTTCACACGAAACTCTTGAGGGAATGAACTTAATACTGACATATGAATTTATAAAAATGTGAATTAATATGAATATGAGGATGGACTGTTACAAAAATTACCTATATATAAAATTTTTGTCTGTAAACTCCAGAAGAGCAAACAAAACTCAATGCACCTGTTTAGTATACTAATATTTTTATAACGGTAGTGTTCCTTTTTTTTCAAATTGAAATTTCAACATCAAGTTAATACCAAATTAATTATAATAGCATTAAAATGAACTCTTGTCACAAAGTATTAGAAGTATCTGCATGAAATTTAAGCATAATTTATAATTCTGATATGAGTAGCATGTAAAAATGTTTAAAACATTTGGAAACCACTTTGGAAACTTTAACGTGGGCATAAATACTATGGTACAGGGTAATTAATGCAGCTTTAAGTTTGGATGCAGACGATGCCACACTGGGTTTCAGCAACAGCTACTTACTAAATCTAGAGATCGATGCAAATTTGTCCTCCAATATAGTGGCACGATATTTTAGTGAAATCAGGCTGTGTACTAATGCAGAAAAAAACGAATTAATTCTATTTGATTTTAAGAGACATCTTTTCGAACCTCAGCTTAGTATAGGCAATAATCTAGTCCAGTGTGTGAAAAGTGTGAATATTTTAGGTTTAGTCCTTGATGACAAGTTAACTTGGAACAACCACATTGAAAAACTAGAAAGTAAATTAAGCTCAGGACTTTTTGTGTTGCGATATTTAGCTAATTTTCTCTCAGTAGATACTAGTAAGTTAGTATATTTTGTATTAATATATTCACACATTTCTTATGGCATCGTGCTGTGCCATAACTTCCATATTAAACTTTAACAGAATTTTCCCCTACAGAAAAGAGGAATCAGATACCTGACAAAAATAACACGTACGAGTTCATGCAGGCCGTATTTAAAAAATTAAACATACTTACTCTTATTTGAGTTTGATTTATGAGTCACTATGTTTACACTCAAACTTCACTTACTTGTTGTTGTATAATTGAAACGTTTTCAAGATTATTCGATCTCATCCTCAGCTGTTTGGTGACTAAATGAACCTTCCTCTTCTTCCACTACTACGGAGCTCCGATCACTCTGCCATCTGGTGTTAGGGGCACTAAGTAAGTGAAGTTTGAGTGTAAACATAGTGACTCATAAATCAAACTCAAATATGAAGAATACTTCACTGTTAATAATGCTTCTGCTTTTAATATTTATACTTACTCTTCCCCGCAAATTTTTTCTGCGAACAATAAATACTTTTTGTACATAACAGGAATATAACCTCCACAAATTCCGGTGTCCACACATATGAAACAAGGGGAAATAATAACTATATAGTTAAACGTCACATAGGCCCCAATACTTTGGTCCAAAACTACTTAATAAGCTTCCGGAAAGTCTAAAATATACTGTGTCAGCTGCTAAGTTTAAATCTGAACTGACTAAATTCTTGTTAAGCAGAGCCTATTACAGTATAGATTGATACCGAAATTAAGAATTGCCATAAGTAAAGAATCATGATGGATGTCAAATGAATGTTTGTTCTTTGTTACAAAACGGGCAAGGCCAGTTGAGTCCAATAGCAGTTGTGGGGGAAAGTTGTTATAACAAAAGCAATGTAAGAAACAGTGTCCTTAGCAGATTTCTAAAGGGGCTCACTTGACTTGTTGAATAGGGTATTCTTTGGATCATTCATAATGGCGACAAAACAGCCACAAAGGGATCTTTGGTTGAAAAGGAGTTTTGAGAAAGTGAAAGTGATACACCCACGCGCATCTGTGGACAAGAGTCTTCGGCGTGGAGCCGATTAGAGCGGTCCTAGGCGTGAGGGCGATTAGGGCAGTCCTCTTGTTCTGTCTTGGATATTTGTCGGTCCATATATACGTGAGGAACGAATAAAGTTTATCGAGTAATAAACATTCTGACGTCAGTAACTCTAAACAGGGATATTGGTAACCCTTGGTCGGCAACTTCAATTTCGATGTTCTAAAAAAAAGAAGCAGTGAATAAATAAGTTGGAAACGGGCATTCCAGTGTCATTAAATATCCTTCTCACACACATCCACGCATACTCTGTGAGAAACCTCATTGTTTTACCCTGAGCTAAACAAAAGTGCTTCAAACTGTATTGTCAAGTGGAACATTGTTCGCCACATATATTGTTGCTTCAAATTGGCGTCCCAACGTGGAATTGTGTGCCACCCATAAACATTATTGCTTCAAGATGAATATTTTGATGACAACTTCGATGATTATAAATAATTATGTTTTGTATATCTAGATTAAGAGAGAGTATGTATTACAAATGGCATTGATTGTGTTCAATCACTGTATTAAGTTGCAATAAATATGAAAATGGAGTTTTCTCACAAAGAGCTGAATATTAAAACTGTTTTCAAAAACTAATTATCTTTTATTTCTTCATTTAAGAAGCGTGAAAGGAAAGTTCAAAGTCTGGAATTTATCGGTAGCTATTGACCGAGCCGTTTCCCTGAGAACGGGATACATCAGGACAACACAACCTTCAGGGCATTGCTCACACTGGAGCGAGCAGCCCAGTTTAAAAATACACACTTGTCCCTCAGTTTCTCCCTTATAATTACTGACCGTTATTGCCAGACACACATGGCACTAACTCATAACGCCTTACAAAAAGAAGGCGGTGAATTAGGTTTCGGCGTGAATCATTCTCACCCACTTCGACTGTGTCTTCTAAAATCGATCGCTTTGTGCTGAGGTCACCGAACTTCAAGCTAGGACTTCTTCTTCGAATATTATACTTCTAAAAACATTTCAAACTTTGAACTTTACTAACACACCTGTACTAATATTAAAGAGAAGATGCATTTGAAAAGTTTTAAATACTTAATAAATTTTGTTAATTTGTTCGCATCAAAAGCATTTTGGACAACTTCCAACTTACAGCACTAAATGAAAATACTGATGTGTTTCTTCCACGTGACGTTCTTTGGCCAAACTAATTATTGTTACAAATCCCTATTCCTCTATCTACCTTAAGTTAATCAATCAATATTTACAGTAATTATTTTGTCTATTAGAATTGGTTTTCAGGTACAATGACATTAGGAGAACACAGCAGGCTCTAAGCAATAATCAAATATTTTAAGAAATTTGAAATTCCCCTTCCATCTTCATATCTTATAATGCCAGTCAATAACAAGGAATCTTTCGGAAATAGTTAGTTTTATAGAAAATAATGTTTGAAATATTATAAACTTTAAAAAGATATAAACGTTTTCTGTAGTAAGATTTTGCCTAGTTTTTTATGATTAATCAGTTATGCAAAAGTAATTCAGAAAGAAGAGAACTTTATTTGATATTTCCAGAACATTTAACATATATATTTCATTTGACATGAAAATAAATTAAATATATGCTATTAGAATCAACACTGTTAAAGGAAATTAATTGTTCTTTCACACTGTGTGTAGGCTAAAGTATGGAAAGTTAGAGTCAGACTGAAAAGTTGAATGCCATAGCCGGGATTTGAACCAGTTTATTGCAGAGGTTCCACTCCCATTACTTCTGGACCCTTAGGACCAAGGACGCGGTCCTCCTTCAAACCGGGAGCGATGGATACCATGGGGGATTTTCCATGGGGCAATACCTTGAGCCTAAAAAGCCCCCCCCCCCCTATCGACTACTACGTCAAGACGGGTGGAAGTGGATACGCCACTTACGCACGTCAACCCCGCAGGGAAGACTACCGAAAAACCTCGGTCGGGCCGCCTGGTGATCTAGCACACCTCCTACTAGCTCTGCAGGCTAGTACCCGGGACTTATAGGGCAACCCTCTACCCCCTCCGGGCTGACGTAGCCTGGCCTGAGGCACCCAATTCCCCGTGGGTGTCGGGAACACACTGCCCCCTCGAGTCCAACCCAATCCGAACAACTCCCCGACGGGAGGGGCTTGGCAGTTCGGCTCGAGGTTCCTCTAGTAACGTCAGAGGTACCACGAGTGCTAAGGGTCAGCGCCCGCACCTCGGCAGCTGAAGGGGACGGGAGGGATTTGAACCACGGATCTTCTGGTTGCCACCCAGGCGCTCTAGATAACTGGTTAACTATAAAGCCCGGACCTTAAAGTACTTACATGTTGTAAATCGCCATTAAGGTAGTTGTCTCATGTGTTTATGAGAACTCCTAAGTGGTTTATCGGGAAAAAACACGAGTCAGTTGGAGAATTTAGTGTCATGTCGGCACTTTGGCCATAGTAGCTCAAGGGTTAGAGCCGCTGAACGGCAACCAGAAGATCCATGGTTCTAATCCCGGCTATAGCATTGCATTTTTCAGTCTGACTATCTTTCCAAACATAAGTTAAAATTATTTTTGATCAGAACAAATTTTTCGAGTGAAGGACGAGTTTGTGTTATTCACGCATGCACATTTTTGAAAGAATGTTCTTTCTAAATTCAGGGATTCTCAAAATATTATTACCGTGAAGTTTTGGTATCAAATTATCACATAGATTACACTTACTGTATCTGAAATTATTTTTCGGAACCCAGATTGAAAAAGATGAAAGATAGAAACCTACGAACAACGATTTGTCCGCCTCGGTAACATAGATGGAAGCATGTCTGCGTCACGTTCAAGACATCCCGAGTTACCTGGATAAGCTTTTCTTGGGGTTTTCCCTTGTCCTTCAAGACGAATGTCGGTTAACTGTAAGCTCCATGGATCCTGGACTCATTTAAGCATCATTTCATCCAATTCATTCACCGTCTGATATGACTTAACGTTGGAAGACATAAATTACAACAAAAAAGGATTTTGCTCTTAAATTAATTACGTAATAGTACATAATCGCATATTTCAGTTTTTGAGCGGAATTCAAGAAGCATTTTATATTCTCATATTAAGAAGTGATTAATTATGTACAAAAATTAAATCTTGATAATGGTTTGATATAGATCATTTAAGTTTGGCGCCCACTAGAAGCTTCATGTCCTGGGTACACAGTTAAAATTTCAAAACAATCAGTAGGAAACGGTGGATTTGTTATTATTGGTTTGTTTATTGTTACAGATGTAATGTCTTAAATACAGAGTGAACTAGTGCTGCGTAACAGTGACCTCAGTGGCCGTTGCGGAAGTGAACGCCACTGGAAACAGGTCTGGTTGACAAAAGATTTATCTAAATCCAACGTTGGGCGGACAATGTGCAGTTATATTCAGCACAATGCCTACTTTAACTAAGAATCGATCAACCGCTTTTTGTTGCATGGTAAACGCTCCGTTATTCTGAAATGAATAGGCAATGCATAAGCGCTTCGTATTTCTTTTTTTTGGACAATCAAGATTCTTTCCGTAATGACGGTAAGAAAACGCTAATTGCACACTCATCACAGTCGTCGTTAATGAGTTAATTTGAAGGTTTCTCATAGGGGATATACAGCCAAAGTGAAAAAAAAAGTTAAAGAAGCAATTTTATCTAAAAAGAAGGTTCGATTATATATTACGGGATTTGCACGAACAGTCCTTTAAAGCTTCAACACGTGTCCTTATAAGTGACACTGGGACTCAATTTTCCGGCACTCTTAATATAAGCAAATAAATACAATACTGTGCCAAACAAAAGCTCTGGGTCAAATAGCTTTCCAGATAATGCAATTAAATCTGTTTAATTAAACGGAAACACAAATTGCCTAAAACTATCGGCCGAAATCACATTTGAAACAGAAATATGACAAGTAACATTTTCTAATATATTGTGATCGATATAAAGCTGAAACATTTCAATAGGAAATATTTGAACTAATAATAGGACACACATGCAACTTTTGGAGGACATAATACACAATTGGGAGGTTACATTACAGTATTTACATCTCAGAGAAAATCTTGCAAGTCTCCTCCACATGTTTGCATTCGTCTCACAATTTTCTCTAAAGTTTTAAGGAGATGATATCCGATTGAGAGAAGATTTACTTCCAGCAAGATGGAGCAACGTGCCATACATCTAATGACACAATGGAACTTTTAACCAGTTTCTTTGATAATCCAATAATTTTAAAAGGTCTGTGGTCTCCAGATCCCCTGACCTAACTCCACCGAATTCCTTCTTGCGAGGGTATCTAAAAATAGAGTGCACAAGAATAGGCCACGGACGTTTGATGTTCTCAAGGAATCCATTCGAACCGAAATAAGTAACGTTGGCGAGGATACTCTTCGTAAAACTTCAGAGAATATGGTGAGACGAATGCATACATGTATAGATGCTGGTGGAGGACACTTCCAACATTTTCTTTGAGATGCAATGCCATCTCCCGGTTGTGTATTACCTTCTCCCAAAGTTATCCGCGTGTCCTATTATTGTTTCAAAAGTAATCGCCTATTGAAGTGGTTAAGGTTTATATGGATCACACTGTATTTTGTAACAGTGAAAGTAAATGTAGGTATTTGATTGAGGTTAATATAATCTGTGGACAGTTTTTTGTTTTTATAAAGTTTTTGATGTTCAAAGTATTCTTTGTCTTTCAGCATATAAGTAGTTATTCTGTGCTTGCTAATAATTGATACCAAATTTAAATGATTGAATAAGTAAATAATCATGGTGGATTTCAAAGGAATGTTGGTTCTTTGTTACAACACGTGCAGGGGCAGTTAAGTCGAACAGCAGTTGGGGTGAATAGTTGTTTTAACAAAAGAAACGTAAGAAACAGTGTCTTAGTAGAGTTTTAAAGGGTATCACTTGACTTTGAATAGGGTATTCTTCGGACCCATCATAATGGCATGACAAAATAGTCACAAGGGGAATATTTAATTGAATAAAGGGCTTCGAGAAAGTGAAAGTCACACACACCCACGCGCAGCTGTGGACATTCAGTCCTCGGCGTGAAGCCGATTAGGGCAGTCCTCTTCTCCTCTCTTGGTCGAGGGCAGACTAGAAGTGGTGAGAGAAGATATTTGTCGATTCATATGTACGTGAAGAACGAATGAAGTTTTATCGAGTAATAAGCACTTCACATACAGTAACTCTAAATAGTGATATTGGTAACCCTTGGTCGGCAACTTCAAGTTTGATGTTATGATAAAAAGCAGTCAGTAAATCAGTTTGAAACGCATTCCAGTGTCATTAAAACTATCCTTCTCATACATACTCACGCATACCCTGAGAGAAATCTCATTGCTTTACCCTGAGCTAAACACCATTTGTTTCAAACTGTCCCGTTAAAGTGGAACTCTTTGCTCGCCAATATAATTTGCTACAGTATAGAAAAACAGAAAATTCATTTGTTTATCCTTTAGATTGCATCTTTAGGTAATTTCTACAAATTTACTTGTAAATAAACCTGGTGCCCGAATATGTAAAACGGAGAAGTAATACGAAGAAATGGTCCAATTTGGTTAAAACGGAACGCATGGGTGCATTAAAAATACCACCAACTTTTAGTCGTTCATTATGAAAAATATTCTTAAACATGACTCATAAGAAGCTAATGTAATATTTATACTATATATGTAGTTAAAAAGTACAAAATGTCGCATTCATTTAAAGCCTCAGATATAGTGTTCCTTAAATGCCCAGTAGTGCATATCCTACGGGCCTGAAGTTGTTTCCGATGTCCTTTACTTGAATTTGACTACTTGTAACACTTAATGCATTGAAAATGTTTCACGTGGTGTTTGTAATCCCCTACCCGTCCCTCCCCACCGTGTAAAGTATGGGTGCGAGTGCTTGTGATGGAAAGTACAGGGTGTATATAAATGAATATCGTGGTTTTAAACTCGTTATAATATTTATTACATTAAACTTACAATTACAAATGATATGTCAAATGAAAAAGCAATTTAGTTTTGTTTGTTGCAACCAGTGCGCATGTGCGTGTAATGTTTCTGCAGCAATCCGCTAGACAGCGGTAGTAGCAAAGATGACGACTAGCAAACAGAAAGCGTTTTGTGTTTTGTAGTTTGCAAAGACCGAATCTGTAGTTACTGTGCAACGTGCGTTCTGCATTAAGTTCGGTTGTGATCCTCCTAGTGATAATATTCGTAGATAGTATCATCAGTTTGAAGATAGCGTCTGTCTTTGTAAAGGGAATAGCGCGGGACGACCAAGAGTAAGTGAAGAGACTGTTGAGCGACTGAGCCCAAAGAAATCAGTCTGGAAGGCTCGTCGTGAATTACAAGTTCTTGTGTCGACTGTTTGAAAAGTTGTAAGAAAACGCTTACGGCTACATCCTTACCGTTTACAGTTATTACGGGCTCTAAAGCAGACAGACTACGAATTAGGTGCCAACTTCGCAAACGACATGTTTCATGACGATGACTTTATGGATCGTGTTTTCTTCAGTGATGAATCGACCTTTCACCTTAAAGGACATGTTAACACTCATAATGTGCGCTTCTAGGGCTCAGAAAATCCTCACGAGATGGTACAAATGCAACGAGATTCCCCTAAAGTGAATGTTTTTTGGGCCGTATCCCGGCGAAACGTTTAAGGGCCTTTCTTTTTTTGTGAACCTACTGTAACTGGTACTAATTACATTGATACATTAGAACAATGGCTCTTCCCTCACTTGGAAGAAAATGAGCCAGAGAACTTGATTTTCCAGCAAGATGGTGGGCCACCTCACTGGCATAACGAAGTACGTGATTGGTTGAACGTCACTGTACCCGAGCGCTGGATAGGCCGTAAGGGCCCCAATGACAGGGCTTGCTATGCATGGCCTCCACGTTCTCCTGACCTAACGCCATGCCATTTTTACGTTTGGGGATTCATCAAGGATCGTGTGTACGTGCCTCCGCTACCAGCTGAACTTCCTGAATTAAGAAACTGGATTGAAGCAGCTGTTGCTACAATTACTCAATACAGACTTATCAACGTTTGAGAAGAACTCTGTTATAGACTTGACGTGTGCCATGTGACAAAGGGTAGTCACATTAAACATTTATAAGGTTCTTGGTAAAACTGTTTGAGTTGCTTTTTCATTTGGCATATCGTTTATAACTGTAAGTTGAATAAATATTATAAAGGCTTAAAACCCCGATATTCATTTATATAGTTATACACCCTGTATAAAAGACGATATGGAACAAGTGAGATATTTTTCCTTTGTTATAAACAGTAGCAAAAACGACAGCATAGAGAAGGAACAATTTAATTGTGGTTTTATAAAATAAAAACAACATAGTAGTACTTCCAAGTAAACGTCCAGTCACGTTTTTCATGGAAGCGAAGTGGAATAAGGTTGATATTATCGTAGAAGGATTACCAGGAACGAAACACCTTTAATTACTATAACCTCACTTTTCATGGGCATGTTTTTGTTTCGAGGACGGGCTTCTTAGTATACATTATTTAAGTCTTGTATTTTCAACATAACATTAGCCCCCGTTGAAGATTTGTGTTGCAGTTATCCGTGGGAAATTGCTTCAACATAGGCTGTTATGCTTCACTTCACTTATTTTTTTTTATTTTACTTTGCTTGTATAAGGAATTACTCCCCAGGACTTAGAAATAGGTGCCTGTGGTCAGACGCCTGTCGAGGGGCCGAGGAGCTCTGGATAGGACTTCATCTAGGATAGGAATCAGTCCCGATACTTGATATGACGGAAAGGAAGTGCAATGAATGAAAGGAAAAGTGAATATGTAACATTTGATGAAATGAATGGCGGGGAACATCAGAGAAGCTTTGTCCACCTCTACTCAATTCGCTGGGGTCGATCATCTTGGTGAAGGGTGAGCGGGCTGTCCATTCGGTCATCCCGTAGAGGAAGGGAACCGTCCTATTCAACCCCCAGGGGCCTACTTCGGTAGGTACGGGTTTGGCGCACCCGGGGTCCCGAGCCAACAGTCTCCCTCGTGTGGGCTCCTCTTTGTGGTTGAGGGAGACGGTCAACAGGCCCACCCACGTGGAGGCCGTGCGTGGAGACCCGTGGAGAAGGTTTTTAGATTATTGTCTAGTTTAGAGTTTAGGATTTAGTGAACGAAATTTTTAGTAGGTTTTGATTGATGTTTTTTATGTACGTGCATTTTTAATAGGTTTTGTTACACTTGTATAGTTTTTAGAAAGTTTTATATCTGGCTTTTGCCATGACTAGTTTTCTAAAGGGCGCTGATGACCGCCGTAGTTGAGCGCCCTTATATATATATATATATATATATATATATATATATATATATATATATATATATGTATATATATATAATCATCACCACCATCATCATCACCGTCCTATTCAGGTGCTGTGGTGCGAGAGCTGCGGACCCTGAGAACTCGTGGTACCCACTGGAGCCAAAATTTTCCGGTGGACGAGGAGGTTGGAGAGGTAAGGGGAACAAAATTATATGATCGTTTAGTTTAGCCTAGTGAAACAAAACTGTTCTGTGTACAACTTCTCTACCTACTAAGTATATATGAAATATATTATTCTTGTTTGGTTATTTCTAAAACAATTCTTTAAAAAGTTACTTTTAAGCTTTTCTTCGATTATTTTTTAACTGTTGAGTCAAAATATTATCTTATTGAGGATTACAATATTATCCTATCAGCCAATTTAAATTTTGATCAATAGTTATACTGTAATCTTACTAACATGAATTAGTTCATATCCCATCTATAAAGCTAATCTCTCTTTTCTAATGTGCTATAATTTTCCAAAAATCCTCTTTTTAAATGCTGTTTGCTTCTTAGCTGGAAGGTTTTTTTATATATTAATTTTATTTTGACAATAGAACGTATAACAGCATAAACAACATTTTCATATTAATGCAAATGGTCACATGATTCATTGTTTAATTCAAGCAGTTTAATATTTGCAAATCTTGTAATTCAAATTACGTAATCGAGCTTAGAGAAGCTCTTGATGTGCTTTATTAGTATGAGTTTCTCCAAGTATTGTTGACCTATTGGTACGAAATCTTATGTTACTATGTACCACTTGTTACTTTATATAAAATTTCGTGAGAGGAGAGGTAAAGCGAGATACATTTTTGTGCAGTACTTTTACGGTTTACTAATAAAATAATAAAATTTATTTATAACGAAGGAGATTTCACAGACTATTCACAAACAGTTCATTTGTCAAGAATAAATCTTGAACATATGGTATGGTAACAGAAATAGCTAGAGTTCTTTCGAGAGAAACAAAAAGAACGTGTAATTTGGGAGTAATTTCTTGAAAATTTTCGTACCGTTTCCTTAAAAAAAATACTGCAGTTAAATAACAGTTTGATACTTAAATAAATTTTAGATTTTGGAGTATGTTGTAGACACACTTATCATACAGTTTTTTTCTAAAAATATTTTTATTCGAGTGATCTCAAAGCGTGTATTTCCAGTAAAATATAGATGTGGAAATTTAGGGTGGAGTACAACACTCTTCTTACCATAGGTAACTAGGGGGAGAAGAAAACATGAACTTTAAGCTACCACTGCATCCCTTTGCGGCTCACGGGGCTTTTCTGCCCGAAATAAACAAATTGGTTTACTGCCCAATAATTATGGTCGGCGATGACGTCCCTGCCAGTTCATTGTCAAGCTTGATATTTGTTTGTATGAATTTACTTGTGGTTGCAGGCAACTGTTTTAACAGTATTAACAGAAGAAGAGTGCAAGATAAGTGACTTATGTTGCTTCCCCCCCTCCTTTAATAACAAACACCATTTTTAACTTAGGGTCTAGCATTAGCAAATAGAGAGATTCTTGATTGAAATTCAGTGTCAGTGTAGGTTATAGTTTGGGTTACGTCTATGCATAGCACATGGCGCGCAATTTCAAAAGTTCAACATTTGGGGCTATTCCGCTCAAACAAAGAGGGGTTATTCTCGCCCAGTTATAATATAAGTTTTTGTACTATTTTAACCTAATTATTTCTTATAAAACTATTACTGAATTTTATTTGATCGTTTGAGATGGTACACAAATATAAACAAAGGAAGCTGGAACGAAACTGGACAAAGAACGACATTGCTCGTGCTGTTACGAGCGTATTAAACGGCGATGTAAGTATGAGAGGAGCATTGGGGCTTTTTCAGAGTGCCTTACTCTACACTCAAGGATCGTGTTCATGCACATCAACGTTAAGAAGCTTTAGGAGGAGTGTACAAATTACTTGGTCATTCTACAGTGTTCAGTTTGGAGGAGGAGAAAGATTTAGTTTCCAGGGTTACTTGGCAGCAAGAGGCTTTGGATGTACACCGGAGCAAAAAGAAAGAAAAGTCTAGATCTATTATAAAACTATATTGTGGGAATAGTAATTCAAATGATTACTTAGTTCCAGTTCAAATAGAATACAGTGATGAGGAAGATGTACCATGTGGATTTTGTTGGTTAAAGTTTTACTATCTGAAATCAGCAACCAAAGGAGACTGGATCAAATGCCAGAAATGTGGACTATGAGTTTCATGAAGTGTGCGTGGTGCAGTTGGTAAGAAAAACTTCATTTGTGGCAAATACATTTAATTAAAATACAAAAGTACTGTGAGCGGTAATAGCCCCAGGGCCGGGCGGAATAGCCCCGTTAATTCTGAGACTTCCTTTTTGTGCAACATTCGCTGTTTTATTTGATCACAACTACAGTAAGTAAAATATGTGTGTTTGTAACATCTGTACGCTTTAAGGGATTAATAAAGGTTGTTCTGATCTATGTTTAACATAAAAATTGTTTTCATTTGTTTCACAACACCATACATTTGAAATGAGCGGAGTAGCCCCGCCCTACTCTATTTTATAGAAACTTTTGGATGTTTTTAAGACCCTTCCTAAAATATAGGTATTCGAGCTTCTGGAAGGATTGATTTAACTTTTTCTGAATCATGAGGCAGGCATATTTGTTTTACAAGACGGTGCTGTAAGGCAATAGACAAAAAACGATCACTGTATGCAAAATTGTTTGCTAAAGAGGTCCAACACAGAGTCAAAGCACTTGCTATAATTTTAGCACTCACGTCATAGCTACATAAGATATAATCATCTAGAAAGCTGCAGCATTCAGTCACTGGAAAAATATGCTCGATTAATCTCATACGCAAAACTGGCACACGTATCAAAAGATGTTATCAAGCGGTTCCACTGAAAAGCAATTATATGGGGTGGTCCCTAAACAAAACATTTATAAACAACAGCAGGTGACCCTCCCCACACTTGACCTTGTTCAAGGTGACGGGTCACTTACCCCACTTTCTTTCTCGTTCAAAGTTAGTACAAGGACGCATACCAGTAACCATATTTCCATATTTAATGGCTCGCAATAAGGAAGAGTCGTAAAATAGTCTATAATTATACAGCTTCCGAATCACTACTGCTCTTAAAACATGAGCCTAGTCATCGTCCTCTTTCAGAAGTTAGAAGTTACCGTCCAACAATGGATTACGTTATTTACAGCTTTTACCTCAGGCAGCTATTACTAACAAGGTAATACACGTCTAAAAATAGTTAGCTTCCATTGTTGTAACAGGCCATAACAGCTGCTGAAGTGGAGGTAAGCTAACCACAAACTGCAGTAAAGCCAATGCCCGTTTTTATGTGAGTGCATGACATTTACGCTTCCGGTAACAGATAGCACCCAAAGTGTCATCACTGGTCTCTTTGGAGGGATATATCCAAGAAGAAACAAAGGTTTTGATTCAGTACAAAGAACTGATAAGAATAGTAATAGTGGTATATTATGAAAAGCAGCGCTAGAAACTGAACACGTCCTCCTAACATTCCTAAAACATCTCACATATCGAACAAAAGGATAGGCTTCTGCCCAAAGTTTAAGAATTTCACGGAGACAAAGCCAAACGCTGGGGAAGGCGTGTAAAGCAGCTAATTCTTATAAGTATCATCGATATAACTTTGATATTGAAATAGAGGCAACTAATTTAACCGTAGAACAACTTTCAATTAAACCGCAAGCTTTATCAAAGCAGTGCTCTAAGTCTGCAAAGCTGCCATCCGAGACAATGCATCCAACAAAGCCCTGAGTACTAAAATCAGGAAAATCAAAAGTTCGTCCATATCTTACAGAATATACCAAACAGTACTTTTTCCAACTGATATTACCACATTCTAACATATTGGAAACAATAAGACAATCAATCGCCTATAAAAAAACAACCACAACAAACAGTAAATAATCAACTATCTTACATTCTATATATTACAATTTCCAGGACCATATTTTAAGCATAAGTGCAAACAGTGCTGCCAAGCTATGGAATAAATCAGTACGGCAAATAACGCTTTAAGAATATTGATATTCTGACTGTGGGTTCGTAGAATTAAAGACCTTATTTGAAGAAACTTAAAGTGCTCTTTATTTCAGTAAAAACACACTCTGTACACCCCTTACTGGCTCTAAAATGACGGGTCATACACACAGTAGGCTCTCGTTGCTTCACCACACGTAAACAAACGAAAGAATGCAACTGTGGTATACTTCAAAGGTCTACTACTCAGCTGCACATACACAATTAACAGTTCTCAACTCGCAACTCCATTCACTGACTAGCAGCTCTCTCGCGACTTGCTGTCCAAGAGAGAGAACAAGTCGTCTGGATGCTCCCGGACGGTGGGTAGAGCGCCACGGTACCTATCCGCTGTGCGGATTTACCCGTGCGGTCTTATAGGATTGGTGTTTTCTCCAAAGCTTGGATGTCCTTGTTAACTGATGGACCTGATTCGACCTCTGCTAGTGCCCCTGGCGGCGGGATGAGCTTCCAGGTAGGAGGCCAGTGCCCTAAACCGCCACGCTAGGGGCGGCCTGCGTTGCAGTGTCCGTCCAGCGCGGCGGGGCCAGGAGCGAGAGGTCGGGTGGTTGGGGATCGTTTAGGTTATGGTTCTCCTCGAGGTCACACAGGGGGACCTGGCTGCCGGGGGTCAGCCGACGGGCCAGATCCAGCCCTGGTGTGGCCGGAACAGGGTGTAGTGTAGAGGGGATGAGAGGCTGGTCTCACCACCCAAGGACGTCCTTGGGGAGGCGGTAGCTCTTTCTCCTCCTGGGCACACGGTGGTCGTATTGTCCTAGTGTGTTCACTAGGTGGTTGGGATGGGATGTAATCCTAGCATTGTGCGCGTGCGTTCACGCACAACGTCCTCGATGTAAGGTATGCCAGAATGGGTGTGTAAGATGTGTGAAGGAAATATACGTTCGGTATCGTAGATGATCCTAAGCGCTCTGTTCTGCACGGCTTGCAGTCTGCGGATGGTGGTACGAGCCACCGATCCCCAGACCTCGCATCCATACAGGATCAGGGGCGGGATGATCGCACGATACACCCGTAGTTTCAGGCGAGTGGGCATGGTCGAACGGAATATAGGGTATAACTTCCTAAGCGCTGCATGGCCGAGGCTGATTTTTTCACGGACATATGGAGTGAATGTGAGGCCACGGTCCAGTCGGACACCCAGGTATTTGGCAGATCGGACCCAAGGAATCCTCCTCTGCCTCAACCGCAGGTCTCCTTCCGGGCGCCAGCGGAGGACCTTCCCCAGCAGAAGGGCAGAGCTCTTCTGTGGGCTGATGGCCATCCTCCACCTTTCACTGCACGTGCCGATGGCTCGGAGTGATCTTTGCAGCGGAGGGAGGCAGTAGCGGATGTTTTTGTTCTGGGCCAAGATGAGGACGTCGTCAGCATATTGGCACAGAACAGTGCGAGGATGTGTAGGGAAGTCAGACATGTAGGTGGCAAAGAGTAACGGCGACAGTACACTGCCTTCCGGGACTCCCGCCGCTATGGGTCTGACGGAGGAGAATTTGCCTTCGACCCGCACCCTGAAGGTTCGATCCCGGAGAAAACTACTGATCTGGGTGAGGTATCGCGTCTCACCGGTTATTTATATCCGAACCATGGTTTCTCGAAATTTGCCGAAGTAACACGATCTTTCACGGTGACGAGAGAAGGAAAAGGATTATTCAGACATCATTCTGACTCCCTATCTCCCCGACCCCCTCACTCCCTCGGCAAGCACCAAGCGTTCAGTCCTGCGTGGGAGTGGCTCGGACGCTATCTGTCTCTTTCTTTCGCCACTTCTCTCTCCCTGTGGGTGTGTGTTCGCCTACGTGGGGGCAGCCATCAGCAAAACAATACCTGGCAACAATATCATTATAAGCTATTTATCCAACGCGTATCTTTACGTATCTTATAAATTAAGATGCCAACTTCAAAGCGGTCATTGAAAATAATGAGTATGGGTGACTCGCTTTACTAAACGGTCTACTGATCCCAGTGCTGTGTATTCAGTTCCTGGTAGCTGACAGCGTCATTGAGGAATAAAACCTTTATTTATTTTAAAAAGGTGCTTGTTTTAGACATTTAATGATGCCGGTAGTTTTTCTGATCTGTATCATACATGATTATACATGATTTAGTTCTTTATTAACTTACATTTCATATATCTTAGTCGAGTTTATTAAGGCTCTGAAATTAAAATCAGAATTAAAAAATTAAGTTAAATTGTGTTAATTTATTCTATCTATACTTGAAACAAAAGTCTATAATCCTCTAATCCTGTATATAGTGATACAAAATATGCATATGTGGTAAATGAAACTCGCCCCAGCGCTGCTACGCCGTGTGTGAACTTATATCTTAAGGTCCAACCTCGCGTCAGTACAGTACAGTCTAAGTGAGATATTCATATAATGCATGCCTCAAATTATTTCCTGTTCTCTTGCGGCAGCTGTTCAGAGCGCGGTGACATCACACGCTGAACTCGGTTCAGTGCGAGCAGGTACAGCGATGTGAACATCACATTAGAACGATCTATCCTCCCTTGAGATAGACAATTTATGTTTTATCAAGATGGAAGAACTCTTATAATATCAGGCTAAATATTCAGACTTCAAAACCGCTTCATGGTTCGAGGTGAGAGATTGACTTGTTAGAAGGATATATAGGTATATAATAAGAGGTGGTAGACAATTTTACAGAAGATAATCGTGAGAAAACCTGTGGTACTTTACTCAACAGATAGAAGTTAAGTAACCCTGTGAAAAGATACGTCATCAAGGATCCATATGAGTGGCCTATAAAACTGTTAACAGTGAGAGTTGATTAACGCAGACATAAGTACACTGGCCCCATATGACGCCACTCTGCTCAGAAAACATTTATCACGCATGTTTATAGCCTAAGGTACTAAAACTGTACAAGAAACAAGTGACGCACTAGATTCACTTGAGATTATTATGAACAATGACGAAACGTTTATGTTCGCAAATGACAGGAAGATTTATACTGCGACTTGACATCCTAATGTAAATTGTTAATGCTTGTGTAAGTTGAATACTATGCATATTTATAGATGGTACATTTAAGAATAGTTTAAATATTTAGTCAACAAAATTTCTCAATCACGAAACAACAGATCAAAATGTATTTTTGCTTCCCTTTAACAAATAATGAATCAGAAACATGTGCAATTGTTTAAACAAGCAGTGCATGAGTGCTTGAATTATGGTGATTTTTCAACAAAATATGTTTTTGAGAGTTTGAAAAAGCTTCTCATATTGATATGTATAGCTTTTGGCCTTCTACCATTATTAAGGGATAACGCTTGCACTTAGCTCATTAAATCAGAGCCAGAGGAAGGCTCAAGAATTGAGTTTAATAGTGAATATCAAGGGGAAAAAGTCACACCGTGGCTCAATGGTTAGACCGCTTGGCTCTCATCAAGACGGCCCGGGTTCGATCCCAGACGACCGCAAAGTGAGAATTGTGATGGACAACACGGCGCTGGGGCGGGTTTTCTCCGGGACCTCCGGTTTCCCCCGTCATCTCATTCCACAGGTGCTCCATCTTTATCTCATATATCATCAGTGCCACCGCCTGCGGTGCCGTATGTAGTAAACGCGGGCGTTAAACACTACACATTTCATACACCAAGGGTAAAAAGAGCAAAATTATAATTTTCTTAAGAACCTCTGTTGCACACTGAAGAAGTAGATGATAGCTCCTACTGAAGAGCGTTGCTCTTAAATGCCAAATGACAGACGAGTTGAAATTTTCTGTGACTACATAAATGTTACAATACTACGAGGACTGATCAACAAAGACTTAGATTTAGTCCCCTCCTCCTTCAATGCACTTTTTATAGCGTCTCTGCCAGTCCTTGAACATGTGCTGCAGGCCATTCCTTGTCAGGTCCTTCAGAAACGCCTCACTTTTCTTGAGCACTACTTCAGAGTTCTCAAATCAAATACCCCTAAGCTTTTCCTTCAGTGATGGGAATAAAATAATGTCACAGGGTGCAAGATCGGGCCTTAAGAGGGATGTGGTACACAGGTAATGTTGAATCAAGCCAGAAACTGCATGACTTGATTTGCGACGTGAGGCTGTGCATTGTCATAATGAAGTCGTCACATAGTCCTAGAAAGCTCTGGTCATTTCTTTGCAATGTGCTTCCTGAGTGTAGCCAATACTGACGTGTAGTATGCTGCTGTAACAGTAGTGTGAGGGGGAACTGCATGCGACGTGAGGGCGTGCATTGTCATGATGAAGTCGCCACCCAGTCTGAGAAAGCTCTGATCGTTTCTGTGCAATGTGCTTCCTCAGTGTAGCCAATGCTGACATGTAGTATGCTCCTGTAACAGTAGTGTGAGGGGGAACTGCATGAGACGTGAGGGCGTGCATTGTCATGATGAAGTCGTCATATAGTCCGAGAAAGCTCTGGTCGTTTTTTTTTTGCAATGTGCTTCCTGAGTGTAGCCAATACTGACGTGTAATATGCTGCTGTAACAATAGTGTGAGGGGGCACTGCATGCGACGTGAGGACGTGCATTGTCATGGTGAAGTGGTCACATAGTCCGAGAAAGCTCTGGTCATTTCTTTGCAATGTGCTTTCTCAGTGTAGCCAATACTGACGTATATTATGCTGCTGTAACAGTAGTGTGAGGGAAACTGCATGCTGGCAAATCATTCCATTACAGCAAAAAATGTAATCACCATCACTTTCCCTGCAGATGGAACAATTTTTGCCTTCACTGGTGTTGAAGAACCTGGCGATTTACACACTATGCTGGTCTTCAGAATCACAATGATGCAGCCATGACTCATCTCTGGTGATAATCGAAGCTTAGAGGTATTCGATTTGAGAACTCTAAAGCAGTGCTCAAGAAAAGTGAGGCGATTCTCAAGACCTGACAAAGAATGGTCTGCAGCACGAGTTCAAGGACTGACAGAGACGCTACATAAAGTGCATTGAAGTATGTGGTGACTACTTTGTAAAATATTATGTAAAGATCGAATTCCAGTAATAAAGATCTGTGGAAAAAAAGTCTCAGTCTTTGCTGATCAGCTCTCGTACATAGATGGAAACACTATTTCCTCCCGAAGTGTGGACGAATTATCCGAAAGATACGCTCGCTCTGTTCATTTAGATTATCTGTTTAAATTTTAACATTTGACGAAGTGTATCTGCAATAAAGTACCTACGTATTTGTATCAAACATTTTTAAGTATACCTGGAGCAACGGCCCTGTCTTCATAAAATAAGAAAGAAAATATTTATTTCTGCACGACCCCGTGTGCATAAGGGAATGTATTGGGGTGAGTTAATATATAAAAGGGAATATTGGGACCGACTTCGAGAGTAAAAAGGAAAATTTAACACAAAAATGCACAATGATTATTCTACTTCACAGGGCACCAGCCATCATAACTAGGTTCTGGCGCGTCTTTGCTTCTCACCGCTGCCTTCAGTAGCAGCTACATTCTACCAAGAATAATGGAGGTGCTCATGCGGAACCCCACCCAAATCTCTAACTTTTCTTCCAGGTCCATACAATATTTAATGTGTCTCACGAAATCACCTGGGAGTTTCCAAACAACTCAATTTTAGTGAAAGTATTCCTCTATCATTAAGATGATAAAGTATGCGAAAACAAAAGTGGTGGTAGTTATACAGAAACAAAATAGTACTTTATGATGCATGAAACAATTTACGTTATATAACATTCCTATTAATGGTGCAACAAATAATTAATAGCCCAGTTAATGAAGCTGGTTGCATGGAATGTGCTTTCCTAACGAGCTCTAATTACGTACTACATTTCGAGCGTGGCTAATTTCAGGAAAAAACTGCATCTGAAACGGAAAAGCAATAAATTAATAGCAACAAAAAAGTGTATTTAGTGCTCCAGAAACATCGTTGCATATGCTTCCGCGAGTAAAACTTGGTCATGTAAATGAGATTATATAAAACTTCATATTATTACAACAATGTTTGGTTTCCAGTAATACCATCACTTCTATCAATACTTCGAGACACATGATACGATTCATTCCGCATGAATCATGCGAAACAAACACATGTGCACACAAAGTAAGTAATTTCTTAAAGTTCGTTCGAAGAACAGTTTAAATCCTCAAAATACTACCTTTCTTGCTGTAAACTCTGGAAATATTCTGCAACTGGTTGCTTACTAGAACTACCTGAACTTATTTAAAATAAAATTAAACTTCATTTCTATAAAAAAGATATTTATCTTATAAAGCAATAGGAATTCCAAATGCTAAAGCTGTTCTCGGGAAGCAAGCCCGGTGAAAAGACGATTAGAAATATACGTTTCGGGAGTGTACATCTCTCCCATCACCATGATATTTATTAAATTTTATAACCACAAATGAATTACTGGATACAATACAAATATCAACAAAAACAAAACTCTATAAAAATTCGCAATAATGAACAAAAGACTGTTTTCAGTAAATTAAATGCCAGGTAAGCGGATGGCGTGAGTATAGAAATTTAACTGGGTCAGAGAAACGTAACTACTTAACTTGATTATCAAGTTATATTGATCTGTGCTTCTTAAGTGACGGATTTTCATTTTAAGGGCGGTTTCCAAGAGGAGCTGAACTGAAATCCAGCATCACGATTAAGCGTGCTCCTCTCGGAGGAAATGGCCAAAGCGTCCTTAACTCTTCGTTTCCAGTAATCGTTGCATTTTACCAAGATGGACGTCTCCCGAAAGTTGATCTATGGCCGTTATCAAAACAATGCTCTGCCAGTCCAGTCTTCTCAGGTTGCATTAAACGAATGCTCCGTTCATGTTTGTTTATTCTGGTACCGATGGTCCTTCCGGTTTGTCTTATATACGGTGCCCCACGTTCATAGGGAATGCGGTGCACTCCCGGAACTTGCAAGTCCAGTTTGTCTTTCACTGGTCTCAACAGATGTTTATTATTCAGAGGTGGCTTGTGGATGATCCTGATGTATTTGGCGAGAATTCGTCTGATTCTGCCGGATAGATTACCGGTAAATGGTAGCGGTAGGCTTATCTGACGCATGCTATATTACATGTTTCCCTTTCCTAGCTTTGGTGATCGAGACTTCAACGTCATATTCGGAGTAGCCGCTTTGACGGAAAGTGAGTCTCAGGTGATGTAATTCTTGTTTTAAGTGGCTGGGATCAGAGATAGATAAAGCTCTGTGGGTCAGTGTATTGGGAACTCGTAGTCGTTGAGACTTATGAAGAAAACTATGGGCGTGTGTGCGCGCGCACGTGAGTGCACCCCTACACAGAGTTAACAGCTCACTTGCAAATGACTTACACTGCGGGCTGTTATACCTCCAAACATTGTTCTAGAAAGCCGCCGAAGTTTCAAGGCCTTTCGCAGCACAGCGAGAGTAAGATAGAGCTCTCATTCTCTTTCTCTCTCTGTTTCCCCCCTCCTCTCTCTCTCTCTCTCTCTCTCTCTCTCTTGGCAAACTTCAGCTCTGCGGCTACGCGGCGGCGCGGCCCGCCGCACAACAATGCCTCGGCGACAATATTTTCTTAAGTTATATTTATTATTTTTCGGAATAGTAGTTTCGTTTTCAGAAAAAAGCCTTTAAGTCCTCCAAATAATTAACCTGTAATTGACTACCATAAAACTGACCAGGAATCTGCATGTGTGGGTTTATACTTAGTTTCAAAATTTCTGTTCTGTTTTCATTTTCAGGATATAGCTAGTATACTACAGATAAAAACTGAATGTATAGAGGTAAAATAATTCTATGTGATGATCTTTAGCTTCCTACTCATATCCAATAATGAGACTGTCCATGTTTATAAGGAAAATTTGTAGACACCAAAGCAATAAAATAAAATTGCAAAAGGAGAAATGTGATAATTTTCAGACGTTTTGAAATATTTATTTCAAGATACTGTCTTCGTATATTGATTTTTTTAAGGATGGGTTGGGGTTTCTGCTTTGCTACTTCAAATATGTATTCTACATGTCCTATGTCCTTTATTCCTTCTGCTATATGAAAATGACGAAACAAATCTAACAGATTTTCTTGAACGAAGTATTTCACGTTCTTAGGAAGGTGTGGAAAGAAATTTATGAGAGAAGTTTTTAGATGTGTGTTGGAAACTGGCTTACCTTGCGACAATATCAGACCTGTTGTGAAGTAAGAAACGTGGCAGAAATGCCTGTGTCTTGCGATACAGAAGAGAAAAAGAACGCATCACGTGTGAACTCACGTTTCTTCTTAAAGTACTTCAGTTTCGAAGTGGAAGAATGTTCTCTTCCAGTGAACACTACCTCCATAAGTAAACAAACTGTTGAAAAGTTCTAAACAACGAAGAACAGTAAAGTGTATATGTAAAACCCATATAATTGCAAACTCCCTATTATTTAATTGGATTTTGGATTTACTAAAGGCAATAGAAAATATCTGGAAACCATCCAGAGGCTGAGAGAGACATCCTTGATTCCGGTTCCAGTTTTTGCATTTTAATTCAGTGACAATTGTAACCACCCAGGGGGAGGGAAGCCGGATGTATGAGCCTCACCAGGGAGTTATAGTTGTGAGGAGCTCTGCGCCATACTTAGTATTCTCTCAGTTCTTCCCTCCCTCTCGAGGACAAAGACATTGAAGGCCTTCTATAGGTATGGAAAGATAGAGCCAGACCGAAAAATTCAATTACATAGCCGTGATCTGAACCACGAATCTTTTGGTTAGCGTCCAACCGCTCTACCATTGAGCTGCTCTGGCCAACGTGCCGACATGACATTAAATTCTCCAACTGACTCGTTTTTTTTTACGAGTAAACCACTTAGGAGTTCTCATAAACATATTAGACAACTACCTTAATGGCGACTTACAACATGTACTTCAAAGCCCGGGCTTTATAGTTAACCACTATTAGGTCAATTAATGTAAATAAATCTTATTTCCTTCTTATAGGTATGTTTACATGTTAAGCCCATTTCCGAAACTTGCCATAAAGTAATAATGTTCAGTATCAAAATACAGTCTAACACACGATATTCACTTAGATGCACGTGTTTCACAGATGCCACACTTTTAGACTTCGAAATTGGTACTTGATATTTAGCTCTTTCAAATTATTTTGGTCCCTATGTACGAAGCATATTAGTTAACTTTATGATCAAGCTACATTAAGATACATTATGCATTGTTTCTAAAATAATACATTTCCGTTGCTTGATGCTGAAGCACAAAACAGTAGGCATTTTGAGTAAGGCGAAATACAATGTTGGTGCACAAGTGTTACACTATACCACAGTAGAGAAAGTCTCCAGGGCCTGAGACGCAGGAGGGTTGGCGAAGATTCCCACACCCTCCCTGGACAGGTTTATGCAATCCCATGTCAGTTCAGTTACACACCATTCAAAAACATTCTGACGGCTTCTACTTTTGTGAATAAATCTTCTCGGTTTTAATGTACAGAGTGATTAGGGTGCATGTTTTTTTAACGGTTCTGCTCCTTTTGTAGCATGCGTACTCTCTCAGACATTCGCTTTCCTTGTCCAGCTGTGTTAGGCAGCACATTCCTTTCAGATGCCTTCCATGCGTTGCTGGACAGTAAGACAATTTGAAAATTTCTTTGAACCCGTGTAAAGCATCAGTGATGACGCATGAATTATGAATGTAAATACTATGAATTGGCTATTTGTTTATGATTTGTGACTTTGTTGCATTTAATTATTTTTATATTAAAT
Organism: Mantis religiosa; assembly: GCA_030765055.1. NCBI lineage: Eukaryota > Metazoa > Arthropoda > Insecta > Mantodea > Mantidae > Mantis > Mantis religiosa. The sequence continues at coordinate 42,880,545 of CM060959.1, read as the reverse complement.
AATGCTTGATTAGTTTGGGTAAACTAACGTAACATTTTAGTTCTATATTAAATTCATCTTAACTTTTTTTCATTTATGCATTATTTTGTCTTTTAACTTGGTAACTGTAATACCACGATTATACTGTGTGTGTTATATCAATTAGTTTCGATCACTTAGTTTTTGAAAGAAGAGTCTTTTGCTCCGAGGATTTCTGTTTTTAAGTATAAAACCTTAAACACGAGTGGTTATTGCTACCAAAGTTCAACATTATTTGTTATAGCCGCAGAGTCAAACAGCCAAACATCGCAAGGTTCAATGGCAGATTCCAGTGTGCTTTGTTCTGAACAAAGGGACACGCCCTCTCATTGGGTACGACTGTGTAACAGCCACGCAATGCACAAGGGAGTGGTGGTCGAATACCAATTCAAGGTGTCAGTACTAGAATTACATATATGTAAATGTTTCCCAAAATTTTAGGCAAAACTTTAATCTTTTTAATGAAATTAAACACTTAGATTCAAAATATAAAATTCTGGTTGCATGAAACGTGCAATGTGAATCAATAAAAGGAAGCTCTCGGTTATCTTTAAGCTGTTATGTTAAGCTGCATAAATCATTATTCTTTGTTTGAATTAAGAAGTCAAGATGCAAAGAATACACTAAAATGTTCAAAATTGTGAAAAAGAAAGTCAGAAACTTCCCTAAAACAGTAAAGAAACCTCATTTTATGGACCAGAGTTACCCAAGATGAATATAAATCATGGTACCACTTGACACTCGAAAAGAAAAGGACTTTTCCTCAACTTCCCAGCCTTAATAATCAATCTCTTAATAGACAACTTAAGGAAGTAAAACTATAGTAAAAAGGAAAATTTTCAAAGAAAATTATTTCACACATTAGATGTAAAAAAATTATTTTGAAATTTGTTGCAATTGGAGATACACATTCCTGTTTTGTTCTTGTGCATGGCAGATCCGAGGAAGTCGAGATGCATAGAGTAAGAACCTAGGCCAACCTTAACAAATGAAGCATACTAAACGCTTGTTAACTATAACGAACAACGTGCTTGTTTAAAATGCAAAAGCTTGGCTGTGTCCTGAGGGGTTATTCCCCCTCGCCCTTTTGGCTGCATGCCACTGGATGACGTGTCCCCACAGTAGTGCAAGGACATGCATTGCTCCGAGTGTGATATGCCCTTCCCAGCACCCGAAGCATAATGACCGCTTAATTGGACAATGCAGAACCGTTTAATCCGCCTCGTGGCTTCTTACTACTTCAGCGAAAATCTTTTGTGTGCACTACAATAACCTGTGGAATAAACACTAGTGTTGAAAATCGTATTTTTAAGTTGTAGCAGTTACTTTAGATATTTCATGTTTTATTAGGAATAGTCAAAGAGATTAATATTTGTAACAAAATAAAGGAATAATGTCAAGTAAGTAATGGTGTAACCATGACAACGTAATATGATACTAGGTTGTTAAATGTTTTAAAAGATTTTGTTCTTCTGCTCATGAAGGTCTTAGGCGTAAGACGTGTTTTTTTTTTTCTTTTTCTTTTTTTTTTTCCTCCGAGTGTGTGCAGAAACAATTTTGTGTGCCTCAAAGACGCATAAGTAATGTGTGCACAAGAAAAGAAATAGTTCATCGTTGCATCTACCGCTGTTTGTAAAAGCGACTACACTAATACCATTTAGAATTGTATCAAAGAATTTAAAAATGTTTATTAGGAATTAAATTTCCACCCTTGAACATGAAACGTATTATTTATGGAAATTAATTGTTCTTTCACACTGGCCGTGTGTAGGACGCACTATAAAAGGGTAGAGCCAGACTGAAAAATTCAATGCCATAGCCGGGATTTGAACCATGGATCTTCTGGTTTCCGTCCAGCCGCTCTAACCATTTGAGCTACTATGGCCAACGTGCCAACATGACATTAAACCAACATGAGAATTTAATTTGGAGAATTTAATGCCATGTTGGCACGTTGGTCATAGTAGCTGAAATGGTTAGAGCGTCTGGACGGAAACCAGAAGATCCATGGTTCAAATCCCGGCTGTGGCATTGAACTTTTCAGTCTGGCTCTACCCTTTCACAGTATTATTCATTCTTAAAAAGTAGTAATGCTATCTTTATCAGCCCCTTTACCGCGACCCTGGGAAAGAAAAAGAACTCATCGCTCAAGAATTACAGATGTGCCTAATTATCCAGAGTTGCAGGAGAAACTTCTGGATTACTTCAAGATCGTCACTAAAGGTGAGAAATTCATCTGCATCCAACTTCATCCCAAATAATCCTGCTTCAAGATGGTGCCAAAGCGTGGTGCATCATCACAGCATTTTCAAACATCGCATGTGTATAAAATATTACTTCAAGATGGCCTTCAAGATAATCCACTCGAAGATTATCTCATCACAATCCTTCTAAAATAATCCCTCCAAAGTATAGAAACAATAATAAAAGAATCTCTAAAATACACAAGATACATCCTGAATTAAATAGTATTGAAAAATACTTAATAAAACCCAACAAATATAAAATATGAATTTAGAATAATATACAGTACAAGTTTCTAAGGTTAAGTAAACATCATCAATTTTTCAATGTTTATATAATTTTATGTGCATTATAGACAATAGGAATACAAGAACAAGGTGGGGCAGGTCGGGCTGTCGAGTGAGTAGTATTGCCGCACAGTTCGGCTCAATTATTTGGCAGGGGCTTGACTCCTAGTGTTGTCAGCATCGCTAATAAAATTTGAAGAATATCGATGTCCTCGGCTGCTCTCGGAGTTGTCCTAATATTTATGAATATAGGATCAGTGGCAAGGATCTCGTGATACAGGGCGTTCTGGGTGGATCAATTAGGGAACTTGGAAAGAAACACAGGTTAATTCGATGGATAGGGTCAACATGAAAAATTCAATGCCATGGCCGGGATTTGAACCACGGATCTCCTGGTTTCCGTCCAGTCGCTCTTAACCTTTGAGCTACCATGGCCAACGCACCGTCCTGACATTAATATTCTCCAGTTGACTCGTATATTTCCCCGGTAGACCACTAGGGGCTCTCGCATCCGAGATACACCGTTTGTGGCGACTTACTATTGTAAGTACTTGAGTCCCAGGCTGCATCATTTAATTCTTATTATTCTAGTTAATTGATGGAAATTAATCATTTCTCCACACTAGCCGTATATAGGCTAAGATATTTGATGGATAGAGTCAACATGAAAAATTCAATGCCATGGCCGGGATTTGAACCACGGATCTCCTGGTTTCCGTCCAGTCGCTCTTAACCTTTGAGCTACCATGGCCAACGCACCGTCCTGACATTAAATTCTCCAGTTGACTCGTATATTTCCCTGGTAGACCACTAGGGGCTCTCGCATCCGAGATACACCGTTTGTATCCATCAAATATCTTAGCCTATATACGGCTAGTGTGGAGAAATGATTAATTTCCATCAATTAACTAGAACAGGTTAATTCTCTTATGAGGATCGGTTGTACTTCAATTACTCTCGAAATACATGTTAATTGGGTGAACTCTGAATGGTAGGCTTCGCGCTTGCGTGGTTGCACTCCCGTGTCTATAACACGACTCGTCGGATTAGCACCCAGCTACTAACTACCTTTAATTGAACGCGATTTCTTTAGCTTACTCGTCCGTTCCTTAAAGAACGCGATTTCTGCCTTCGTGCTGTCGCACGACGATCTAGCTCGACCCCCAGCTAGCGACTGAACTTTAGATATGTCCTTTTTTCCCCAGATGGTTATATAACACTTCGCTTCCCCCTTCAGTTCATTATTTTTAATTAGTTGGTCGGTAGAACACATATGGAGTCCCAGTTAAAGTCTGTCTACTCAACGCATGTGCACGGCGGCCCCTTTCTTTGAGGAAACCTCATAATCGTTTTACAACATGGACCCTCCTCCTGACGGTCCCCTCTACAAGGTTGCAACATTTTAACATCACCGTCTTGCACCTAATGAAACAGAACAACTGGAAGTTGGAATTTTGGCAACTGAGACTCCACGCGGAGTAGACATGCAACTGTCATTTTCAGAAAATAGAGGTTGCTATTGGTCCCCAACAACAGTGTTCCATTTCTGAAGTGTGGAGATAGATTTATGACGGTCATTAGTGGGCGGGAAGGTCAGGTTCTTTGAGGTCCCTTTGACTGGGAACTGCACACACGTTGGCTAAACAGACTTTAAAGTCTGTCTACTCAACGCAAGTGCACGGCGGCCGCTTTCTTTGACAAACCCTCATAATCGTTTTACAACATGGACCCTCCTCCTGACGGTCCTTTCTACAATGTTGCAACATTTTAACATCACCGTCTTGCACCTAATGAAACAGAACAACTGGAAGTTGGAAATTTGGCAACTGAGACTCCACGCGGAGTAGACATGCAACTGTCATTTTCAACAAATGGGGGCTGCTATTGGTCCCCAACGTCAGTGTTCCATTTCTGAAGTGTGGAGATAGATTTATGACGGTCATTAGTGGGCGGGGAGGTCCCGTCCTTTGAGGTCCCTTTGACTGGGAACTGCACACACGTTGGCTAAACAGACTTTACGAAAATCTCACCCCAGACCACCCACAATGTTCCCTTCCTGCCAAAGTATGTTTGAAACTAAACACTGGGTGCGACCCTTAAGATTTATGGTTGCGGTCAGCTCTCCTAGGGGAGAAAAATCCCACCGTTCAGAGTCCGTAACAAACTTGACACTCCACAAGAAATATTTGTTTCAGTACATGTATATATATTCCTTTAACATTCAATTAATCAACTCGAGGAAGAGAGTGCCGTTTCAAAGGGAATACACCAAACTTTAAAAGATAGTCAAACATTAATATGTAGCTGGTCCCTAAGTGATTGTTCTGGCCAAGAGATAAAAAAATGAACGACTTCCTATTTGAAAAAAGCATAAGCACTTGAACATTCAAAGCAACGACAAGGGATGTGTTAGACAAATTTTGTGGTTTAACGATAGCTATATTTTTTTGTAATAGCATGCTTTAATCTATATTGTTGCCAGGCATTGATTTGCTAATGGCTGCCCACGCGTCGGTGACCGCCGAGAGAGAAGAAGCGGAGAAAGAGACAGAAAGTGCTCCAGCTACGCGCACGCGCGCGCTAGCGTTAAACACTTGCCGAGAGAGAAAGAGACAGATGTCTGGATAGGTCTCTCTTTCTATCGCTGCGTCCTGAAACTTCGGCAGCTTTCGGGCGATCCATTGAGTTCTAGAACAACGAGTGAAGGTATAAAAGTGCATTGGCTAGTCAGTCGGGGCTAGTTAACAGTCGAGAACTGATAATCGTGTGTGTGCAGCTGTGTAGTCATTTGAAAGTTAATTCTTTTGTTTGTGGACATATGACAGACGACCTTGAAGGTTGCGTTTGTGTTGTTAGGTAATTCTGCTACTGGCAGGGCTGTACAATGTGTGTTTTACTTAAAATAAACAGGAGTTTGTATTTCTACGAACCCATAGTCACAATATCTTGCTATTCAAAGGCATTTCTCAGAAAATTCGAGATAATTTGTGGTAATATATTTCAAACATACAGTATTTTAATCAAAATCATTGAAGCTATGTTTGAGAAAATCGGAATTTCCAATTTTTTTTCCATGTAAAGTGTAGGTTAGTGGGAGAATTTTCTGAAAATCTGTCACATTCTTATAATATGGATAGGGCAGTCTTACGAAGGGAATTCGGTACGTCGACCAGACTCTATTAGTCTATGATCCAAGTGGGGCATCCCCGGAAGGAGGGGTGAGGTGAGAGTAGACACAGGGTGGCCGACCTAAGGAGTCAAGGTAGTGAAGAGCGCAACTTCCTTAATATTGACCAGTGGGAAACTCCCCGGTAGGCCAGAACAACCGGTATCTCACCCGGTGTGGTCGTGAAATGGCTCCATCAGGCCGGCCAGAGACCGGAGGTGTACTACCAGGAGGAGGTTTACCAGGAGCACATCATCCTGCAAAGCAGGTCCTACGAAAGAGACCACAAGATGAGAGATGAGATGAATTGACAGTGAAGATGAAATGGTAAGAAATGATATTCAAGGTTCGTAATTAACCTGCCCAACATTCACCTAGCGACTCCTGTAAAGCCCCTAAAGCCCCCGGGTCAGGTACGTGGTTATAACACCTATTTTTTTTAAATACACGTGGACTCTTTGTGGATTCGTGACAGAGATGGCAGCACTGTACACTGCTTAGAACTCTAGTGGCAGCGATGAGAGAACTGTTTTCGATACATCAAATTGCGACGTCTTCATTGCAAAAACACCGAGTAATCATTCGGTTTCTCCACTTTCGTGGTGTGACACCTATTGAAATTCATCACCAGTTGAGTGAGGCATGTAGTGATGGTACCATGGATGTGTCTAATGTGCGTTCTTGGGTGCGACAGTTCAATGAAGGTGCAACATCGTGTGACATCAAACCAAGACACTTGTAGACATCGCCTTCAAAATTGGCATTTCCGTGGGATCTTGCACGCAATCCTGCATGAAGGTCTGAAAATGCTCAACCGGTGATCCTCCAAAACGACGTTCTCCACTCGCTGCATCATGTTCTCAGACCGGTTGGTGCGAGGCCATGACTGACTTGGTTTTGTTGTCATACGATGTTCTGCCTTCATTGAACTGTCGCACCTAGGAACGTACATTAGACACATCCATGGCACCTCAGTCAACTGGCGATGAATTTCAATAGATGTCACACCACGAAAATGGAGAAAATGAATGATTACACGCTGTTCTTGCAATGAAAACTTCGCCATTTTAAGTATCACAAAAACATTCCTAACTCTGATCGCTACCACTAGAGTTGCCATCCCTGTCACGCATTCACAAAGACTTCACATGTATTATTTTTAAACAGAGTTCCTAACTGGTCCCAGTCGTCAAAGAATAGGTGTTATAACTTGAACGCACCTCGTAGTTCAGCAAAGGGAATCGAATCCGGGGCTCTCAAATGTGAGCCATGCACGAAACCACCTGAGCCATCCCACTCGGTTGGAATATGCAAAACGCTTCCTTCTTAACCAATGTTTTTCATAGATATATGGACTTTGTTTCCTATAAAGGCAGTTTTAGACCATTTTAGAACGCCTATGACCTCTACTGTATATTTACGATGAAATCTTGGTATTGAATTTGGGGCGGAATAGTGCAAGCACCTTCTCTGTCTGATAAAAGTGCTACAGAAATGTATTCAACAACGTTCATAACCGTTAGATCTTGTAACAGTTGCAATTAATGCACTTATATAATGAAATGTATAAAAGGAAAGAAAATCGATACACTGAACTCCACCTCAGTACGTCCTTGTATCTGGACGAGTTTCTACGATGTTTCGCTCAAGACGCCTTTATCAAGCCGATTTTCTGAAGAGATTTCAATGCTGGTATAGCAACGAAACTCCTTGCGCGTCTAACAGCGCTTAATAGGAACAAGAGAAAATCACAATGGCTGACCTCAGATGTAACCGCTGATATGCGTTTGTAGCATACGCGTGTCTAGCCGTTGGCTAGTGGCACACGATACGAATATTGTGGCTATGTCTCTGGTGACGTGGCAACACCCCACCATGTATGTATGTAACACATTCCCAAATTTTACCGTGTTACTGAATGCATGACAGTTTAGCAAGCCAAATGGTATATTCTCCACAACTTCGAAAACGAACACTGCAATGTATAAGAGAAGGATCAATAATTCTTTTATTATCATCAAGATTATTAAAAGAAAACAAATTCTGGTAACATATTCATGAGTTTTCTACCTGCGATTCTTACAGAAGCTTTACACAAAAAATGTACGTTTCTTGTAGGGCAATATTTTTCTATCTCTAGCGGTTTATCAGCCCTTTAAAAGTAATCCACTGAAGAAGTCATAGTAGACTGTTCCCAGAAAATGTAGGACATCCTTTTATTTTTTGGGGAATATTTCAAACATGTGGTATCAAAAATATAAGGAGCCATTTTTTTTTAAGAAAATAAAATCATTAATCATTTTTCCTCGGAAAGGTTACTTTTGGGGAGGGGAATTTTCTTGAATCTTTGTGCTGTATCCCGCCACACACACCCGCGCGCTTTGCTTTTCGATTCAAAATGTGAGTTTTCAATGAATTTTTAATGGAATGAGTAAAATAATTTCTCTGCTTATAGATAATATTGAAAGAAAGGAAAGAAAGGGAAAATGAAAGAGAGAATGAAAGAAAGAAATAGAGGAAGAAGGAAATAAATAAGGAAAGAAAGAAAGAAAAATGTGAGAAAGAAAGAAAGAAAAAGAGGGAAAATGAAACAGAGAGAAAGAAAAAAGAAAGAAGTAAGGAAAGAAAAAGAGGGAGAAGGAAAAACTGAGAGAAATAGAAACAGAAAGAAGGAAAGAAGGAAAGAAAGAAGGGAAAAAAGGAAAGAGAAAGAGAGGAAGAAGGAAACAAACAGAAGAAAAGAAAGAAGGAAATACATAAAGAGAGAAAGAAAGAGAGAGAGAAAGAAAGAGAGAGAGAAAGAGAGAGAGAAAGAGAGAAACAGAGAGACAGACAGACAAAGAGAGAAAGAGGCAAAGAGGGAAAAAGAGAGAACGAAAGAAGGAAAGAAAGAAGGAAAGAGGGAAAGAAAGAAGGAAAGAAAGGAAAAAGGAAAGAAGGAAAAAGGAAAGAAGGAAAGAAAGTAAACAAAGAAAGCAGAGGGAGAAAGAAAGAGGGGAAGAAAGAAGGAAAGAAAGAAAGAAAAGGGTGGGAAGGAAAGAAAGAAAGAGAAAGAAAGAGAAAGAAACAGAAAGAAAGAAAGAGAAAGAAACAGAAAGAAAGAGAAACAGAAAGAAAGAGAAAGAAACAGAAAGAAAGAAAGAAAGAGAAACAGAAAGAAAGAGAAACAGAAAGAAAGAAAGAGAAACAGAAAGAAAGAAAGAGAAACAGAAAGAAAGAAAGAGAAACAGAAAGAAAGAGAAACAGAAAGAAAGAAAGAGAAACAGAAAGAAAGAAAGAGAAACAGAAAGAAAGAAAGAGAAAGAGAAAGAAAGAAAGAAAGAGAAACAGAAAGAAAGAAAGAGAAACAGAAAGAAAGAAAGAGAAACAGAAAGAAAGAAAGAGAAACAGAAAGAAAGAAAGAGAAACAGAAAGAAAGAGAAACAGAAAGAAAGAAAGAGAAACAGAAAGAAAGAGAAACAGAAAGAAAGAAAGAAAGAAAGAAAGAAAGGAAAGAAAAAGAAAGGAAAGAAAGAAAAAGAAAGAAAGAAAAAAAAAGATAAAAACTCGAATTAACGGTTCTCCTTAAATTCCTGATCTTTCAAGCTCTTTGTAACAATTTATGACGTATACCAATCAGTAAAAGCTTTCTTCTGCAAATAAAGTGTAGTTTTTATGACCTTAATCATATTCTGAAAGAGTTCCTGCATCCGCTTTTTTGTTTTTCCCCTTAGGTGACCCATTTCTCTTTAACTTCTTGATATCATGTTTCTGACCACAATAGTTTTTTTTCCTTCTTCTAAAGGATCTATACTGTGGCTCCAAGCTCAATTTTTTATGAGTTTTACCTCACTTCTCGTAACACTTCACAGTTCTTGTCTCTGTTTTATCCAGTTGTGTCGCCATACCTTCCAGCAGTTTGAAAGCGCTTGTTTTGAAAATAAGTTATTCATTTACGTTTATATGTAGTTACGCATTGTACATGGTCAAGCTATATGATGTGCACAATGTAGAATCAAGTTGTACGTGGATATTATGAAAATTAAAATCAATTATATGACATGTGAACGAGTTTTGTATAGAAAAGTGTCTTTCTACGAACCTAGATAGGCAGTAAACACAAGCTCGTTGGAAGCTTAAACGTATCTCATTGGTTTGGTGGATAAAGCCTAGTAAAATGTTATAACATTTGAAAATATTCAAAAGTTTAGTACTTTTAACAGATTAGTATGAGGTGTAGTTAGTGCTCTTTGCCTCGTCAAAGAGAATTGCTTGCACGGGTGACTCTAGGAAAAGCATTCACCATGTATATAAGATAGGGTGTTACTGTCATATGTTTCTGTAGCATGGAGGGCAACGACACATTACTGTCTAATACACACGGCGTTCACTTTTATTCGTTACTTCCCGCCCTCCGATTGATCAAGAATGACGTCATAGTTGACTGGTGAGTCTATCTTGGATTCATAATGCCCTCTACTGAGAAGTGGTAACTTTTTGCGGAACAGTAAACAAATTACAGCGCTCTGTGGTTGCGCTGGTAACTAATACAACCAGCTCCCCCTGGTTATGAACACAGAGCACCACTGTTCATGATTGAATGTTACTTTCGTACTGGCATTAAAATTGGCGCAACATACAAATATAATTTATACCGCTGCATAGAGGAGTTTATGCAATGCTATCCAGCATTCAGAGAAGTCCCTCGGAGCTTATTGTTGTCAAAAGTGTAAAATTACCGTCAGGTATACATACCTTTGTTTGCAACATAAACGTCTTACGTTTTATCAGTATACGATATCATTTTTTTTTTTTTTTTTTTTTTTTTTTGTCATTCTCTCTCTCTATTCTTCTCTACAGCTCAGCTCGAAGTTGGTTTGAAATATTTAAAGAGGTGAGACAATCAATTTCAAAGGAAGGTGGACCCGTTGCTCCAGTTACTGTTCTTACGGAAGAAAACATCAACACTGCTGTGCTGCCACTGTGAGAGAGGATCGACGAATTACCTTAAGATCACTTTCTGAAATACTGAACATTTCATTCGGTGCCACCCACACGTTGGTGACAAAAACATTACACATGAGACGTATTTGTGCGTGATGGGTTCCAAGATTGTTGATTCCCGAACAAAAGGAAATTCACATGCAGGTCTGTATGCAGTTAAAGTTAAAGTTAAAGTATGCAAATGAAATCACTACTGATGAAACTTGGCTACATCATTTTGATCCTGAGAGCAAACAGCAAAGCTCAGTGTGGAAATATCCTTCATCACCAACCCACAAAAAAGCAAAAGCGGTTGCTTCTGCTGGGAAAGATATGGTCATCTCATTCTTTGATGTTCATGGAATGGTTTATCAGCATGTTGTACGTGCACACACATCAGTAACTAGACAATACTAGAGGGATGTCCTGAAGTACATATCAGGCGCGAAAGACTACATTTCCGTGAAGCAGGTTGGATACTGCACCACCATAATGCGCGGCCGCAATATTGCCAATGTTGTTGTTGAATATTTGGCAAAAATCAACATGAAGTGCATCCCTCACCCTCCCTATAGTCCGGATTTAGCCTTATATGACTTTTTTCTATACTCTAACTTGAAGAAACGCCTTCATGGGAGGCATTATCCATCACCAGAAGCAGTGGTGAAGGCTGCGGAGGCGATTTTGAAGGATCTCTCTCAAAAATGGTTTCCAGCATGTCTTTGAAGACTGGCGGAAATGCTGGGGCAAGTGCATAGCATTCAGGGGAGACTATTTTGAGAAGGATCATCAAAATTATGAGGATGTAGTCAAAATAAATTGTGTTCATTCTTTATTGAACAGCCCTCGTATAAACCGACTGACTCATATGGTGTATGCTAAACGCATCACGTTTTTCCCAAACGTCGGAAATGAGAGAACGTGGCAAGTTTCCAGTTGTGGATATTCTACAACAGTTTAGAATTTCGTATTCAATTCACAAATGTTGGTTACGTTCACAGCATCCTTAATTTTACGGAACGAAACTGTTTCTGCCGTGTCACAGTTACACTTTCATATTTAATTCTCAATGAAAACATCAAAATAAAGCATCTAGTTTCGAAAAGAAACCATATAAAAAATGCTCCTAGCTACTGAATGGCTTTGCTTCAAACTTATGCTGGATGATATTTATACTTGGCTAACTGAAGCAAGTATATGTTATGTAAGTCGATTTCACATGCATTGAGGTAAAAATGTGTTGCATTAGCAAAATTGCGAAAGGTCATTCACAGTTTAAAGTGGCCAATAAAACAACTTTACTGCCAGCTGCAGTATTACATGTTTATTTCTGAATGAAACACCTTTACTGTCAGACATGTTCCTTGATCATTTCAAGTTTTTTCTAAGACATCATATCAATTCGACTGACAAGCAAATGCTAACATCAAAGCAGTTAAAATCCATGGCCCTCTTGACAAGTTTATAGTGGCTCGGACACGTTGCTTTACCACCAAAATTAAAAAGCCGAGTTACGTGCAACCGATGTGCATAAAGCGTGAACAAGGCGAGGAAGGACTTTCAGCTTTGACTCCGATACGTGCACCGTTATGGTTAGATTTGGAAGAAACAGCCAATACGTGTAGGCTTAAAATGCCTGCTTTCATTGACACTTAAGAGCTGAAAAGTGGAAAGCGTTAATATCATAAACACTAAGAAATTTTACCGGGAACCCATAGATAAGTTGTGGAGAAAACTCAAAAGCCATTAAACTCATCTTTACATACGTATTTGCATCAAGAAGGTACAATTTTATTTTTTAATTTTAAGTCATAACAGACGATGGATGTTGAGGCGGCCGTTGCTCGTTAGGAACCTGGTTGAGTCCTCCCAGCACTCAAACACCTCATAATGTAGGGAAGGTGACGGATCAGGGTTACGGATGGAGGAGGTTTACAGGAGAGTTCGGGGTTTTCCTCGGGGTTCGCTCTGCATGGACTCTCTTCTGTTACAGGGTCTGGGATACGTCCTGACTGATTAGCGAAGAAAACAGCTCAACTGTTCCATGATCGATTTATTCACAATTGTAATCAAGTACACATGTATTATTTTATCTCGACAGGGACCCTGTGCGGTAGGGATGAGTAGCAATTGTGGTGGAGGTAGTGCACCTATCGGCACAATGCGTCACACGCGTAAGAATACGGGAGGGGAGTGCGGTGGATATCGTGTCTAAAAACAAATCTCACTCTCGAAGCCAGTATTGCAGCTCTTATAAACTAAGTTATAATTGTGGAAACGTAGAGTCAGAATGAAAAATTCAATGCCATAGCCGGGATTTGAACCACGGATCTTCTGGTTTCCATCCAGCCGCTCTACCATTGAGCTACTATGGCCAACGTGCCGATAGGACATTAAATTCTTCAACTGACTCGTATTTTCCCGGTAAACCACTTAGGAGTTCTCATAAACACATGAGACAAACTACCTTAATGGCGACTTACAACATGTAAGAACTTTAAGGCCCGGACTTTATAGTTAACCACTATTAGGTCAATTATTGGAAATTAATTGTTCTTTCACACTGGCCGTGTGTAGGCTAAATTGTGGAAACGTAGAGTCAGAATGAAAAATTCAATGCCATAGCCGGGATTTGAACCACGGATCTTCTGGTTTCCGTCCACCAGATTTGCGTGGAAGATTATCATCATAATTCTTCTTCTGTGTTAACCCTTTACTAATGATTGTAGTCTTAACTTCAGGTATTTGATAGATAATTTTCTAATACAGCATATTTCGTTCTTGGCTAAAAATATACAAGTATGGGACTGCTGTCATCACGTGAAAATGCCTAATTTAGACGTTTGAAACAACGAGTAATATGGTGCAACATAATTCTGTCTAATTTTCCTTATCGCATAAGCAACATATGGGAAAACACCAGGAAAAACACTTAGTAAAGCAAATGTCGTAACTTATTGTAAGGGCCCACAAGGGAACCCCTTTGATTGGTCCCAAGGCTTGTTGAGATATCGAGGAATGTTGATACATATTTATGACCATGAATACAGTTGTGCTTCAAGGTGAAACTTCACGTGAAGGCAACACAAGGTCGTGCAGTCAATGTTATAGTAATGACCCTTCCTGAGTTGGTCACAACGGGTCTTAATGTTTATATTGATAAATTTGCATCTCATTTTCTAATACTGGTTCATGAAGGGATAACAACGGATATTTTCCACAAAACATTTGTTAGCAAATTTATAAAGAAGCTTAGTAAAAGCAAACCTACGAGGGCTGTTTAATAATAAATGATCATAATTTTTACGGTCATAATTATATATTATATTGTGTTAGCTTAATGTGAAACAAACACGCCATAGTAGTTTCATTGTTGCTACTCCTGGTTCCCGCCTGTGAGAACCAGGCAAGTTCAGACATGTTCAGTATCGCCTACCGCTGCCATGGAGGTAACATGCGACGAATAATATGCGGCTTTGAAATTTTGCTTTCGTCTAAACAAATATTCAGTTGAGGCCTATACAATGTTACAGGAGGCCTATGGAGAGTCTGTTCTTCCCTACAGCAGAGCTCGAAGGTGGTTTAAAATGTTTAAAGAGCGGAGACAATCAATTTCAAAGGAAGGTGGACCCGGTGCTACAGTTACTGCTCTTACGGTAGAAAACAAACACTGCTGCTGCCATTGGGAGAGAGAATCGACGAATTACCTTAAGATTACTTTCTGAAATACAATGGGTTCCAAGACTGTTGATTCCCGAACAAAAGGACATTCGCATGTATATCTGCAGGCAGCTAAAGTTGATGTTAGAGGAAGATCCAGAGTTTCTTTCAAACGTAATCACTGCTGATGAAACTTGGCTACATCGTTTTCATCCTGAGATAAAACAGCAAAGCTCAGTGCAAAATCTCCTTCATCAACCCCCAAAATAGCCAAGGTTGTTGCTTCTGCTGGGAAAGTTATGATCACCTCATTCTTTGTTATTCATGGAATGGTTTACCAGCATGTTGTACCTGCACACACATCAGTAACTGGAAAATACTACAGGGATGCCCTGAAAACATTGCAAATCCATATCAGGCGCAAAAGACCACATTTCCGTGTAGCAGGCTGGATGCTGCATCACGATAATGCGCGGCCGCATATTGCCAATGTTGTTGCTGAATATCTTACAAAAATCAACCTGAAGTGCATCTCTCACCCTCCCTATAGCCCGGATTTAGCACCATGTGACATTTTTCTATTCCTTAACTTGAATAAACGCCTTCTTTGGAGGCACTATCCATCATCAGAAGCAGTGTTGAAGGCTACGGAGGCGATATTGAAGGATCTCTAAAAAATGGTTTTTAGCATGTCTTTGAAGACTGGCAGAAACGCTGGGACAAGTGCATCGCATCGCATTCAGGGGAGACTATTTTGAGAAGGACTATTAAAATTATGGGGATGAGTAAAGGTACGTTATCTAAAAAAAAAAAAAAAAAAAAAAAAAAAAAAAAAAAAAAAAAAAAAAAAAATTGTGATCTTCCATAGACTGTATCCTCATTCTGGTCTTCTTCAGCCTTTCTTTTTAAATTCCTCTTCTGTCTTGCTTCTTTCTGCATTAATCTCATAGCTCTTTCTGCACCAGCGATGCGAATGTTGTCGATACTCTGCAAAATTGTTTCATAAACACACCAGGTTGATACCCTAACTAATGCATAACTTTCTTTGTGCCAACATTCCCATCATTAAACACTATTACAGCATCAAATGTAGCAATTTTCACCACTATGGAAGACACAAATGATGTTTTGGGACACCTTTTGCATATCAAACTGTTGAGGCTTTCATTTCGGTTTTATGTCTCTCCGTAGAGACATTATTTTAGCAAGTCTGGGTGTGCTAAGAATTGGTAGGTGGGCTTTATAGAGTCGAAGACAGCTGATGGAAGACTATGTGTTGTTACTATGCTACTATGCAACACTAGGGCATTTAATTTTTAAAGATACATACAGACCACGTACAGTCATAATATTTTGGTGTTTGATAGCTAACACTATATACTATTTTACAAAACAATAAAAAATTTAGATATTTTCAACATTTTCACGTACGTCCTCCCTTAACCTTAAATGTTCACTATAAATGCCCTTTCATTTGGAAACTATAAAGAAGTAACATTCTCGAAGTAAAAAGTGTTCTGATTCCTTAGCGAATATTTCTGGGCTTTTTTTCCGACACTTGTTTACATAAATTGATTGCATCCCTTAGTGCCATTTTTGAAAATAATAACTTCAACATGAACTATATGCAGGCATTTTTGTAATTCTTTCCAGTACAATGGAGATCAACGACACCGCCAGAGGTGCACATTATTTCCATTGTGACTGTACATGGCTTCCTGTGAGCTGTACATCCGCTCTCATTGTGTGAAGTTACAGAAACATGAAATTCGTCTGTACTGGGAATTACCTCGTCCCACTGCAGTTAGATATATCTGCTAAAATCTATGCTCAAGTTGTTACGTTTTATCCACAACAAATATCGCTCCTCCAGTGTTAAATGTATCACATGTAAACTGAGGGTTTTTTCATGGCATTATGATGTTTATGTATATCCCAACATATATAACAGTGGATATGGACAGTCATGTGGTCCAGTGTTTAGCTTGATAACTTCCAAGTACAAGAGCTAGCGGGTACCATTCCTGGCGGAGGGTATCCTTGAGTAAGGATTATTCCATAACTTCCTCGAATTTGGAAGCATGAATAAGAGTGTGTGTGTACTGAATGTTTATAAACAGAATGAGAGCAATAATTAATACAATAGTACACCAATGAACATCATTAGTAATGTCTATTTGAGCTATCTCGTAGTGTTAAACTCCTTCATACGCCTCTCTCTGGGGCGGACAGTGAATAATTCTGGTAAACTACATTCCCAACCTACAATCAGGAATCAAACTCAGCTCTCAGAATGAATATACACGCTATAATGGGATAATTTAAATTGGGTTGATAGCATATTTGAAAACTCTCTTCTTATCCATATATCTTAACTACTTATATTAAATATAAAGGGAGATAACAGCAAGAGGAATTCCGAAATGTAAATTACTATAACTAAGGTGCTTCTAGAAATATCTGGCAAATTTTCTTAATCAGAACTATGGAATATACTCGGGAACGACAAAGTTTGATGCAGGCCATTATTAACTCATCTGATAGAAATTAATCATTCTTTTCTCACTAACGTGCGTAGGACAAGGTAGAGCTAGGCTGAAGGATTCAATGCTATAGACGGGATTTGAACCACGTATCTCCCGATCTCCGTGGGTAGGTTAATTACATACTCCGATTTTCCTGTAAAGTCTGTTTAGTTAACGCATGTGCACGTCGGCTTCTGCCTTTGACGAAACCTTATAATCGTTTTAGAACCCCCGACCCTTCTTCTCCCAGATCTTTCTGCAAGGTTGCCACCTGTCTCGATACGTCATGAGTATCGTACGAGGTTTCGTCTAAATAATCTTATGTCCATTACTGCAAAATTTCCTTAGTTTTTACATATATATATATTATATTATTATATTATATATATCATTATGGAATCCAGTAGACATGTAGCTTGGCTATATATATCGCCAAGCTACATGTCTACTGGATTCCATAATAACCCTTATCTTTTTCAAAGTGAGGTATTTGAAACCTAGCTCCTTTAGGAGACCCCACAAAGTGAAGCGCCCATAAGGAAAATCACAAATTTCTTGCAAATGTGCAACCAATTCGTCTAAGGTGGGCGCTCTCCTTTTTGCATAGAATCTATAAATTTCTCGACGAATTAAATCGCACGTGAAATTATCTACTTTAGAGAAACGTTTCCTTTTGTTTTCACACTTGATCGGCGTCTTTGGTATTCCTTTCGTCACAATATTTCTTACTGTATTTCTGTGAATATCCAGAATTTATCATCAGGTTCATCGCACGACTCCTTACCAAGATTATTTGTCAGCACATATTTATATGTGTTCAAAACAAGCGATTGAATTTGCTTAGAAACAGTTTCGTTATAACTTTGTTATTTTTTAGGCTTTTCCAGTAATATAATTCGGCCCAGTTATTCACACCGTCTTCACTTTGATTATTTATCTCTACTTCAGTTGCATTTACCACTGCATTTCCCTCCTACAGTCTCCACATCGTGATACACAACGAATTTCTGCACGTAATGAAACAGATCAACTAGAAGTTGGAACTTTGGCAACTGAGACTCCACGTGGAGTAAACATGCGACTGTCACTTCGAGAAAATCAGGGTTGTTATTGGTCCTGAACGACAGTCTTCCATTTCTGAAGTGTGGAGATAGATTTATGACGGTCATTAGTGGGCGGGCGGCTCAGGTTCCTTTGACTCGGAACTGCACATGCGTTAACTAAACAGACTTTACCTCTATATGATCTCCATTATCATTTCATATTGTCACGAACGCATTGTTGAGACGAGGCGGCGCGATGAACGAGTTCTGGAGAGTTCGTGTTTCTTCTAGCACCGTCTTGATTGTTTAAGAACATTCCGGATAGTAAGTTAGAAATAAGGAAGCCGCAGCTCATCAAGGGGACAGTTGTTAATTGAATTTGTGTGCGCGAACAGCTGTGTGAACATGGTTTGTGGCCGATGACCTTGCAAGTTGTATTGTGTATGTGACGTCATTCTGGACTGTCAGGTTATCAAGTGTGTTTCTACAGAAATAAAGAGCAAGTTTTGATCACGCTCATTTTCTTCTCGGGCAACCAGCCAGGTGAAAAGATAATTGGATATCAACGTTTCGGGAGTGTACATCTCTCCCATCATCAGGATATTTATAAAATGTCATAGCCACAAATGAAATACTGGATATATCACAACTTTAAACAAAGACAAAACACTATCAAAATTCGCATTACTGAACAAAAGACTGTTTTCAGTAAATTAAATGCCAGGTCAGGAGATAAAATGTTTGTGGTTGTAACATTTTATAAATATCCTGATGATGAGAGAGATGTACACTCCCGAAACGTTGATGTCTAATCATCTTTTCACCTGGCTGACTGCCCGAGAAGAAAGTGAGCGTATTCGTCGCCAGGAAACCTTCAGGTCTTATTTTAGCAATTTTTGGTGTTTGTAGCCTGGTCTCTTTCAGGGTCGAAGTGTCGGCGGGTGTCTCGGCGGTGCTTGGCAGGATGATATGCTCTGAGGAAAACTACTTCCTCCTCCGGTAGGTCGCTGGCGGTCTCCGCTCCTCTGCTGGGACCCCCGTAGGGGGAGGGATGCGTCCCTTTCAGCTGCCAAAGTGCGGGCGCTGCGGACCCCTAGCATTCGTTGTACCTCTGACGTTACTAGAGGAACTTCGGGCCGAACATGCCGAGCCCCTCCTCTGGGAGTTGTTCGGATTGGGTTGGACTCGAGCGGGAAGTGTGTTACCGCCACCCACGGGCAATTGGCTACCTCCGGCCAGGCTAGGGGTAGAGGGTTGCCTCGTAAGTCCCGGGTGCTAGCCTGCAGAGCTAGTAGCTGGTGAGCTAGACACTGGCAGCCCTACTAAGGTTTTTTGGTAGCTGGTTCATTAAGGACCGGCGCGTAAGTGGCGTATCCACTTCCGTCCCGTCTGCCGTGTGCAGGCGGGAGGGCAGTTTATAAAATAGGTACTGTCCTGCGGTAAATATACCCGAGAGCCCGGGTTCAGATCCTACGGGGCCAGGACTAATGGGAGTAGATCCTTGCATTTAATTTAATCTGCTGGGACCATTTCGTGACCGCCAGCCAGGGACTTTTGGAGCTCGGATCGCCTGCCATGGATCTTTGGAGCTCGGCTGCTGGGCTCGTTGATGTACCACAGTAGGGGAGCGTGTCCGTTGTCCTGGCCTTTTGGGGGAGGTCTCTATCCAAGTAAACTGTAAGGACCCTGCCCTCTGCACTGTCGTGGCTCCTTGGATCGGCCGCCCTCTGTCTCCTTCGCCTCATCCTTCCTCTCGGAAGTGCCCCACTCGGGGGCATAGGAACAATGGGCCCAGCTGGTGGCCTACGTACCAAATCCCCTCTCTATTGATATCCTAAATCCGTCTCTTGCTCATAAATATGGAGCTTGGGACTTAAAGCACTTACAGTATAGTAAGTAACCATTAAGGCATATATCTCATATCTGTGGGACTTCTTGGTGGTTTACCGGAAAAGTGCGAATCAGTTGGAGTGTTCACTATTATGTAGCGTGTTGCTCAATGGTTAAGAGCAACCGGACGAGGACCCAGAGATCCGTGGTTAAAATCCCAGATGTGGCATCGAGTTTTTCAGTCTAGCTTTACCTTTCCGAATCTTGTCCTGAGCAATCCACCTTTTCAATAGAACTAATTTTTACAATACAGGTACCATTGCAAATATGGAACACTTCAGTTAACTTATTTTTTCTTCGGAAGATAGAATGATGCTCATATGAATCCGGTTCTTACTCCATAATTACGTTAGTAACGCATTCTAACCTAGAGGGCCACTTGAATGTGAGGCGGATACACTATCCTCAAATTTCAGAAAAGAAGTCCTGTTGAAAGCATTAAAATACTTATGGAAGAAAGAGAAAACAATAAGGAAACAGTGAAGAAACATATTTTCATCTAAACATCTCATTCATTGTAAAAATTGAAAGTCTCTTCCATTTTGAACTTTAGAAACAAAGAAATAAAACAAATAGATACTATTCCAGATCTTCTCGGGAAACAAGCAAGGTGAAAAAACGATTTCACCTAAGAAGTCTGGGCTGGTAAAGCATTGCTTTGATAACAACAGAAAGCCAACTTTCGGGAGGCGACTATCTTGTCAAAATGCAATAGTTACTGGGAGCGGAGAGTTAGGGAGGCTTTGGCCAGTTCCTCCGAGAGGAGCACGCTTAATCGTGATGCTGGATTTCAGTTCAGGTCCTCTTGGAAACCGGGCTTAAAAATGAAAATCCGTCGGCTTATGAAGCACAGATCTATACAGCTTGATCATCAAGTTAAGTAGCTACGTTTCTTTGACGTAATGTTCTACACTCACGCCATCTCTGGATCTAGCATTTAATTTACTGAAATACTGCTCATAGAGACATTAGTTTCATAATAACGTTATGTATATTTTATTTCTTAAAAGTGAGATATATTATCTTAGAGCAAGTTACGGGTTTTAAATATTTGGGAACATGTGTCAGTTATAAATATGAAAATGACTTTAGAAATAAATTACCAATGTTTCAACAAATATGCGGCATAATATATAGAAGCCTAAAAACTAAAACCACAAAAGAAACACGGATGAAATTTTATAAAGTAATGGCTGTGCCTGCTTTTCTTTTTGGTTCGGAAACATGGGCATTAACAAAAGCATACAAAAACAAGATACAGGCTGCCGAAATGAGATTTTTAAGAGCAGTAAAGGGATGTACTCTTTTAGATAAAATTCCAAAAGAAAAAATAAGAGAAGATTTAGAAATAAGTTCTATAGAAGAAAAAATAATAAATTATGGAAATGAATGGAGAGAGCATATTGAGAGAATGCCGAGAGATAGGATCCCAAGAAGAGTTATAAACTATAAACCTCGAGGAAAGAGACATCCGGGAAGACCACGAAAACGATGGTCAGACATGTTTTAGGCCGGAACAGGCAGCATTGCCTAGCCCTTGGAGTGAAGAAGAAAAGTGAGATAAACAAAGCGTATTGATGTATATTCCAATTGCATACTGTACAATCTTGGTGTATATTTAGTACATTTTTTATGTCAACATAATGACGTAAGTGAGAAAAAAATCACATGACTTCCCCTAATTACTGATCTGAAAACTGTTCTTTTGCAAGCTTATTAACCTACTTTTTAATCTAAATAGGCTTGCATAGGCATAAGATGAATGCGACGAACATCTTGGTAAAATGCAGGAGTTGCTGGGAGCGGAGAGTTAGAGGCTTTGGCCATTTCCTCCGAGAGGAGCACGCTTAATCGTGATGCTGGATTTCAGTTCAGCTCCTCTTGGAAACCAGCCTTAAAATGGAAATCTGTCGGCTTAAGAAGCACAGATCTATACAGCTTGATCATCAAGTTAAGTAGCTACGTTTCTTTGACTTAATGTTCTACACTCACGCCATCTCCTGACCTGGCATTTAATTTACTGAAATACTGCTCATAGAGACATTAGTTTCATAACAACGTTATGCATATTTTATTTCTTAAAAGTAGGATAAAAGAGGCGTATTGATGTATATTGCAATTGCATACTGTACATTCTCGCTGTCAACATAATGACGTGAGAAAAAAATCACATGACTTCCCCTATTTACTGATCTGAAAACTATTCTTTTGCTAGTTTATTAACCTACTTTTTAATTTAAATAGGCTTTCATAGGCATAAGATGAATGAGACGACCTTCTTGGTAAAATGCAGGAGTTACTGGGAGCGGAGAGCTAAAGAGGCTTTGGCCAGTTCCTCCGAGAGGAGCATGCTTAATCGTGATGCTGGATTTCAGTTCAGCTCCTCTTGGAAACCAGCCTTAAAATGGAAATCTGTCGGCTTAAGAAGCACAGATCTATACAGCTTGATCATCAAGTTAGGTAGCTACGTTTCTTGATTTAATGCTCTACACTCACGCCACCTCCTGACCTGGCACTTTTTGTTTTCAGTATTGCGGATATTGGTGTTGTATCCAGTTATACATTTTGTAGTTATAACATTTCTTAAAAATAACCTGATGGGAGCGATGTACGCTCTCGAAACGTCCATTTCAAATCGTCTTTTCACCTGGCTTGTTTCCCGAGAAGTACTGGAATATATACGTCGCCAGGAAAGCTTCAAGTCTTATTAAATAGATACTAATTAAATACACGTATAAAACAAAAACATGTCAGTAGTTTCTACTCTTTTAATTACCACCTGCGCAATTCTATGACATCCACATCCAATACCGTTAGAGACCTTGAACGTGAAGTATTGTCATTACATGACCTGCATTTAACATCTTCGGCAATCAATTAAGTACTTTATGTCTTCAGCAGCTTTGTTTAAACACTGCATTGAGTTATGATCCTATAATAACCAATAAGAACACTCTCTCTCTCTCATATGCATGGGCTCTTGTACGTTTAAAAATGATTTACTGTTGATGCCACAGAGGTTACCATTTGTTAAATATTTTTTTCTGTA
The DNA here is from genome assembly GCA_030765055.1 of Mantis religiosa. Lineage (NCBI taxonomy): Eukaryota > Metazoa > Arthropoda > Insecta > Mantodea > Mantidae > Mantis > Mantis religiosa. The sequence goes on along the minus strand of CM060959.1, from coordinate 42,857,701 downwards.
CTAATATTACAGTAAACACTATGGAGCTTCTCTGCCAAGAATTGTTTTCCTGAAAGATTGTTATTCCAAACTATTTAATAAGTATCTAGTTATTAAGATTAGAATTCCTTGTCAATAGGTACGTCTAAATTAGTGGCTAAAATGTGTACACACTCATTCGATTTCGATTTCGCTTTGAACTCTCTCATATAAAATTTTCATCATTTTTCACGAATTGATATTTGGAGGAAATCACTTAAGCTTGTAGTGTATATTACGGTAGTAAAGGATTCGACGATAGCTGTGTGAACAATTGAGAGATTGTGCTAAATATGATCAACAATTGATATCTAACAATATTTCTATTATGCACTGAGAGAACAATTGAAGCACCATCACTGACATGTCCGAGAGCATCCTTTATTTATTCCCATTATCCAGAAAGAAAAAGAAAGTGTAAAGGAAACACTTATACAGGACTTTGATGGATCGAATGGATTTATTTACAGAATGTTTTATTATTTAAAGTTCTATTTTAATATCTTAATAAATAAGGACACCATATTGCACTGTTCCACCTCCATCAAATTGATCTTGGTTTGTTTTCTTTGGCGTTTCTAATGATAATTTTGGATGTAGTTTGCTCAACCTTGTGATTGGCATTATATTTACCTTGACCTTTCCAATTACATGATATTCTTTTATAGCTTTAGAATACTTCCAACTTCTACTTTTTCCCTAGATCGTTGTTTTTCTTTATCCAATCGAGAATAATTATCCAGCTGCGAATTCTGGAAGCTTAATTTCTCCTGCTTGTTTTAAGAACTGCTTCAGAACCGAGCAGGATGGCTCAGGCGGTCTCGGCAGTTGCCCACATTCGGAAGGCCCGGGTTCGATTCCCGTGGCCTATCTACCTGAGGTCGGGGGTTTCGGCGGTTTCCCGATTCGCTAGGCGAATTCTGGGTAGACTAATTACATCCCCGAATTTCCTGTCCCTCCATTTCAGGGGAGGGGATCCGTCCCCTTCAGCTGTCGTGGTGCGGGCGCTGCGGACCCCTAGCACTCGTGGTACCTCTGACGTTACTAGAGGAACCTCGGGCCGAACAATCAAACCCCTCCCTGATAGTGAGTTGTTCGGATTGCGTTGGACTCGAGGGGGGCAGTGGTTCCCGATACGTCTCCGGACGGGGTTGAGGGAAGCCATTAATATTCCTGCGTACTAGCCTGCATAGCTAGTAGAAGGTGTGCTAGATCACCAGGCGGCCATACCGAGGTCATATCGGTAGCCTTCCCCTTTTGGAGCTGGCACGCGTAAGTGGCGTATCCATTTCCATCCCGTCTTGAGTCCATAGGACCAGATGGGGGGGGGGCTTGTTAGTCTCTATGTCTTGCCCTATGGAAAGCCCCATGGAGGCGCTGGGCGCCCTTTTGGGACAGCTCGGTAACTCCCTGGTCGAAGGAGGGCCGGGTCCAGGACTAATGGGAGTAGAACCTTTGATATTAACGTGTCCCTCCATTTCGTCTCCATTATCATTTCATATCATCTAGCCTCTGGTGGTCTCTTTCAGGGTAGAAGTGTCGGCGGGTGTCTCGGCGGTGCATGCCAGGATATTATGTCCTGAGGAAAACTACTTCCTCCTCCGCTAGGTCGGTTGCCGGTCTCCGCTCCTCTCTAGGACTATTTCGGGTCCGCCAGCCAGGGAACTTTGGGGCTCGGATCGCCTGCCTTGGTGCCATTAGGGCTCGGCTGCTAGGATCGTTGCCGTCCCGCTGTGGGGGAGCGAGTTCATTGTGCTGGCCTGTCGGGGGAGGTCTCTATCCAAGTAAACTGTAGGGACCCTGCCCTCTGTATTATCGTGGCTCATTGGGTCAGCCATCTTGTCTCCTTCGCTTCATCCTTCCTCCCGGGTGTGCTGCCACATAGGGGCATAGGAGCAATGGACACAGCATGGTGGACTACGTACCGAATCCCCTGCCAAGATAATTAAGACACGTTTTCAACTTATTAGTTTTCGTACACTCCATGTCTTTTTTATTCTCTTTTGCACACCTAATCTTCATCGAGAAGCGATGTATGAAAACATTACGGAAATATTCAAGTTTCCAGCACTTTTCTGTAGTTATATTTCGATGACTGGAGAAAACAGGTATGTGTGAATCGGTAATATGATATATTGGTTGTGGTGTAATGTTCCTTTCACCCCTACCTGACCTCACTTCTTTACCCAACCACCTTTCTATACGTTATTGGAACGGTTTCTCTTTAAGCATTTGCCTGTTCCCACCATTTCGTATGGAGACGGCATGATTCGACAATTAAAACTGTGCTTGTTCAACTCTTTCCATGCCGGAGCTGCTTCTCCTTTTGCCTTCCACTGTTGCCTTGTACATTTGCTTACAACCTTCAGATGTGCAAAAAATAAATTTACAACCAAAAAAAGTTATCTAAAGTTGAATTGGAGTACTTTATGTAGCAGATGGTCAGCTTGGTGTGAAAGACAAAATCTGCTGCGGAATCTTATGAGTTTAATTTGCTTCACTGCTTTTCTGATCAATGATAACTTCTCCCGCAGTTTCCCCTCTCACAAGTTAACTGAGAATGGACTGAATTACTTTTCAGGCTTCACCTTCAGTGATTCACTTTCTTCCTTTCACTTCATATGCGCTTTAGCTAGAAACGCTAGAAACCGTTAGCATCGTTAGAGAAACCGTATGTTCCTGACAAATGGGACTTAACAGTTTATATGTGTTAAGATATTAAAGAGAAACATGTAGGAAGTTCCTCCTTTTCACTGGTGGAAGAAGAGATAGTTTGGATCAAATTGTTCTTTAAATATTGCCTTGTTTTTACCAATAAATGTTCAAAGTATAACTAAAACTGGAATTAGTTATATGGAATTTGGAATTAGAGACACGCTTTTTGTTGTATTTCTTAGCTGAAAGGATAAAATAAAATAAAGCCAAGAAAGTTTGTGCACTATTGAAACATAACACTGCATTTCAACAGTGTCACTCTTCTTACCTATTTAAAACAAATTATATTGGAGTTGCAACATATGTTGTTCAAACGGAATGCAACGGAAGCCTCAGAAACATAGAAAAGTTTTCAGCAGTGCCACAACCGGGATTTGAATTGTTCAGTTCTTCACAAATCCTTAGCCTGGGTTGAGCCTTGCAATAAAAAGACATTTGTGAATTACAGAAGAGGATTGGGGTACGTTCTAATGACATAGATACGAGTTTATCTTTTGGGGAGATGTTAAACGTAGACTTGTGTGTGAGCTAGGCTATAGGATGGGGATTATATTGCTTTCTATCAAATTTAAATAAAAATCACTTTATAAAATTCAACATTGTTCTTGTCCAAAATGACGCTCCTGTTTTGTTTTTTTCCAGCTTCACCACTGAAGTGATAAAGTGAATCATTATCAAGTGATATTAACTTTATATCCAAGTATATTCGATTTCTCACTTTGTCACCGGTTTCGCCCGGTGGTATAAGAAACAATAATGTTTCTTAATTAAAGAAGGGATGAAAAAGTTATATCCCTTTTAACGGAAAGTGATAGAAACGAGAAAAGGTTTAGAAATTAATTGTTCTTTCACACTGGCCGTGTGTAGGCTGAAGTATAGAAAGATAGAGTCAGACTGAAAAATTCAATGCCATAGCCGGGATTTCAAACACGGATCTTCTGTTTGCCGTCCAGCCGCTCTAACCTGAGTGGACGGAAGATCCGTGGTTCAAATCTCGGCTATGAATTTGAATTTTTTAGTTATACTATCTTTCCATACGAGAAAAGGTTTATTTAGATGAGTCAAGAATCACAAATAGGTGCGTTTAGCGGATTTTGTTTTGGTGTCATATTGTTAACTGCAGACCAAGACGTATGAGTATGTTGCAGTTAAGCAGAGGGAATGATAGGACTAATAACTGAAATATGTATATCAAAATATTCATTTAGGATTCAACGATTGCTGGACAGAGAGAATTAAACGTCTTGAATTTAAAAACACAAGCAGTAGAACATGGTTTGGGAAGAAACAAAGAGTGTTAAAGGTAAATATATTAGTTGAAATACAAATGCCAACTTAAACATTAATGAAGGGAGGTTGGAAAATAGCAAACAAACTAGAAAATCCGTCCGGCCGAAATCTATTTTAAAGGAAATTATAATGTAAGATCAAAAATTGTTTTGGGAAATAAGATTTTAGAACAAATATCGAGTTTTAAATATTTAGGATGTAACATAAGTTTTAGAAAAAATACTGATATAAAAGAAAAACTAAACAAATTCCTAGCAATATGTGGGACAATTCAAAGAACTTTTAAAAACAGAGTGAGAAAGGATACAAAAATGAAAATGTATAAGGTAATGGCTATTCCACCTTTACTAATTGGAAGCGAAACCTGGGTGCCAACACAAAAGGATTTAAATAAAATACAGACTGCACAAATGAAATTTTTAAGAAGTGTTGAAAGTTGTACAATATTGGACAAAATAAGAAATGAGGCTATTAGAAAGGAATTAGAAATCGAACCAATCCATGACAAAATATCAGAATGAAGGCAACAATGGCATGAACATATATTAAGAATGGAGGATGGAAGATATCAAAATGCAGTATTAAACTATAATCCAAAAGGAAGAAGAGACAGAGGACGACCCAGGAAACGCTGGAGAGATCTTTGAAGCCGGAACGAGCGATATGCTCAAACCATGGAGTGAAGAAGAAGAAATAGAAGATAAAAGTGTATGGAAGATGTGCTATGCATAACAGTAGAGAAGCGGGGAACCATTTATTATGAGAATCTTTAGCACAGAACACTGAAGGAAACAGTTGATTTGTAGAAAATGGCTAAATAGGAGTAAAGAGCTGCCATAAAACATTTAAAGGTCAGTCAGAACTGAAAGATGTGGAAATAGTTTTATGCACTGTAAGAAGTAGATAAATGAAAGTGGTCAAAAACAGGACAGTGTAAGGGTGAGACTTTCGTAGGTCATTAAGTTGATTTTGTAATTAGACATTTCTGTACTGCAGTGAATGGGTAGAGTTAATTCCAGATAAAAACTATGTTGCACTTTTACCAATAAATTAAATTAAACTGCAAGCGAAAGTAGTTTCATCCAAAAAATAATTCGTGAAATTTGCCAAAGATTTTATATGAGAGTTCAAAGCGAAATCGAATGAGTGTGCGACTTGGGAAATATTTTAATAATTTATACGTAACTTTTGACAATACATTCAAATCTTAATAATTACGAGTACATTTTATTAAATGGTTTGGAATAACAATGCTTTCAGGAAAGCAATTCTTAGCATAAAAGCTCCATTACTTTTTAAAAGCTTCACGAAAATTTTAGATTTTCCACTATAATGGAAAACTCATTGAATAGTTTTGTAGCTCGAGACATATGATTACAAGGATAAGATTAAGAATTTCGATAATTAGACAAGTTTCATGCTGGGAGCTGCAAAGTTTGCATCACCTACACACAAGACCAATTAGCCATGTTACATATAACTGCTGGATAAGAACCAAGGTCACTGCAGAACCAGATCCGACTCGAAAGTAGCTTCGTTGCCGAAAGGGTGGTAGATGCAATACAAGGTGATGTTGGTTGTGGCTAAACCCAATCGTATCTTTTGTGGAATACATATTTTCTCAAAGAATACTTGGGCACCCCTGACAAGAGTTTATAGCTCCAGACAGCCTACCGGTTTATGACAAAGTCAGTCTGCCCAGACAATAGCCAGTCGCATTTCATTCTGTTATAACAACAACGCTATGAAAAAGAAAACTGAGTATAATTGTTAGAGAATTGAAAGTATAAATTTGGATTAAATACGATATTATATTTATTGTAAAATTCATGTTAAAGCATCTGAACATAATCCACTCATTGCAAGGAAATTTGTCGAAGTTAAACATTAATTCACCAAGACTCCGAAAGGTTTGAAAAACTCAATGTCACGCTAGAAGGGGAAACGCGTACCGTGGACTCACCATGCCGATGCTCTGGTCACTTAAGCTATCATTACGAGGTATGAGCATTCTCATTTGAGTCGAGCATCCCAGGAAACCTAAGGTTACTTCAGATATTACAGATCTATATCTTTCCGAGCTTCAGTTCCATCTCTTCCGCTTGCCCACATTCTTTCTTCCCAATAGTCCATACTGCTGTATTGACATTAGTATTCTTTGAGCCATCCATACCAAACAAAGGAGGTCCTTTCATTTTTGCTTACACTGCTTTATATAGGACTTCCGACTTCTCCCTCATAGTCAGACTGGACATGTTTCACTCCCACTTAGAGGCCTCTAAAGTCTAATCTTCAAGCCTTTTATGTTTGATTCAACATCTGTATCTGTAACTGATACATAAATAAACTGCGTTTTTAGAAATACTACAGTACAATAAGACCTTAAGCTTTCCTGGCAACGAATATGCTCAAGTTGTACTTGGGAAGCAAGCCAGGTGAAAAGACGATTAGAAATCGACGTTTCGGGAGCGCGCATCTCTCCCATCATCAGGATGAAGCGATATTTATGTTGGGTGACACACAGTTCCACGATGATGCTACTTTGAAGCTATTATAATGTGTGGCTCAGGGTAAAACAATGAGGTTTCTCACAGGGTATGCGTGGATGTGTGTGAGAAGGATATTTTAATGACATCGGAATGCCCGTTTCCAACTTATCTATTTACTGCTTCTTTTTTTAGAACGTCGAAATTGAAGTTGCCGACCAAGGGTTACCTATATCCCTGTTTAGAGTTACTGACGGCAGAATGTTTATTACTCGATAAACTTTATTCGTTCCTCACGTATATATGAACCGACAAATATCCAAGACAGAACAAGAGGACTGCCCTAATCGCCCTCACGCCTAGGATCGCTCTAATCGGCTCCACGCCGAAGACTCTTTGAATGACCACAGATGCGCGTGGGTGTATCACTTTCACTTTCTGAAAACTCCTTTTCAACCAAAGATCCCTCTGTGGCTGTTTTGTCGCCATTATGAATGGTTCAAAGAACACCCTATTCAACAAATCAAGTGATCCCCTTTAGAAAACTGCTAAGGACACTGTTTCTTACATTGCTTTTGTTATAACTACTTTCCCCCAAACTGCTATTCGACTTAACTGGCCTTGCACGTGCCGTAACAAAGACCCAACATTCCTTTGACATCCATCATGAGTCTTTACTTATGGAAGACCTTAATTTCGGTATCAAGGATATTAATTTAATGTTATAATCACAAATGAATCACTGGATATAACAAATATAAACAAAGACAAAGCACTATCAAAATTCGCATTACTGAGCAAAAGACTGTTTTCGGTAAATTAAATGCCAGATCAGGAGATGGCGTTAGTATAGAAAGTTAATAGGGTCAAAGAAACGTAACTACTTAACTTGATTATCAAGCTGTATTGATCTGTGCTTCTTAAGCCGACGCATTTCCATTTTTCAGGCCGGTTTCCAAGAGGAGCCTAACTGTAATCCAGCATCACGATTAAGCGTGATCCTTTCGGAGGAAATGCAACAGTTACTGGGAATGGAGAATTAAGGAGATTATGTAAATTTAACAATTATGAATATAATTTTATAAGCTGTTGAAAAGCAGATCAGCATACTTCAGTATGTAATCTTTTGAAAATTAGGCTTTTTTATTAATAAAAAATTATAATATCAATTACGGAATAGATAGACGTAGCTTTGATGCTGACAATTTTAAATCCTTTATTTAGTTTCCTCAACTGATATCCACTCAAGTAATTCTGTACTTTAAAAAAAAGCTATTCTGCAACTATAGATTTACGCAAAACCGTTGAAGGTGATTCGAAGCACGAAGTGGTTTCTTTCGAGTAAAACTATATGAAAATTTTTATAAAGTGCTGCAAAACTGTACTACATCTCCTTTAGGTGAGCAGTAGAGAGTGTAAAGTAACAGTGTAAAGTGTAAAGTCAGGCTCGGAATATTGTTTTTACGGTGTACACGTTCTTAAAGAAATTGGGCAATGAGGAATATAGAAATCAGCTCGATTTCAAAAATGCTCAACGGCTTACTGCTGAAGCGTGTGGTGTAGGTAAAACAAGTGTGTCCCGCATTTGAATTAGAAAAGCAGGTAATTCATAAACTATAATTATAGTTATAGTATATAAAATTATACATAATTCGCGAAAACGCTTTTTCCAATTTTGATTTTGTCAACTGCATCATTGTAAAAGTTAGTAAAATATAATTCGCTTATGCCCGATTTCACCAACAGATGTTAAAATCGACGTTAACAAATGTAACGTAACAATTGTCACAGCGCTAAAACTAATGTTAAATTTCTTGCATTTCACCAACCTGTTTTCTTAAATTGTTAACAAACCTGTGTTAACGCCAAGAAACTTGTACATATCACAGCTATAGAAGCTATGGATGATTTTCTGAACGTACTCCGATGCGTTTTTATTTTCATTTTCGTCTGCACAAATGGCGGATGAATAAAATCATAAATAAAGCCGTGAGACAAATTTCTCATCGACGGAGAAAGAATTGTTAATTGAAATGGTGAAGAAGTGTAAGGATATCGTGGAAAATAAGAGGACGGATGTGGTGAATGTAAAAGAGAAAGATGTCGCGGGGAAAATATTGGCAACGGATTTAATTCAAATGCATGTATCACTACTACAAGCACCAAACAACTTGTCAGTATTACGTAAATTTAAAACGAAGTGCGAAGAACAAGTGCCTTAAACGTTTCAAGACGGGAGGTGAACAATGTATTATCCATATAATTCAGTGAATTATAAAATCGCAAAGTTATTAATACTTGAAGCTAAGGCGAGATCGTCATATTCCTTTCGATGCATGTTCTAACTCAGTATTACGTAAATTTAAAACGAGGAGCGCAGAAGGGCAGATGACTTGAACGTTTTAAGACGGCAGGTGGACAATGTATTATCCACATAATTCAGTGAATTATAAAATCGCAAGGTTATTGATTCTTGAAAGGCGAGATCGCCATATTCCTTTCGATGCATGTTCTAACCTCTCTTGTACTTCCGCAGTAACCTTCACAGCAACATGTTTCGACAGTCTATACCTCCGTAAAACAGTTTTCTTCAGATAATTCCTTAAAATCACTTCTCCTCATAGGCCGTACTCTACTATGAATGCCATTTAGACGGTCTTAAATATAGCAAATCGACATCAACAGCTGAGTTCATGCTTGCCATCTTGACTATTTACAATTGTTAAGGACTTAACATTAGACATTCGGCGTGTTAGTTTAACAAGAGGTTTAACACTTGTGTTACGCTAACACTTGTTGGTGAAATGCAATTTTTGTTTTAACTATTGCTAAACTCGTGTTAAGTCTTAACATTTGTTGGTGAAATCGGGCATTACCCTTACATCTAGCGCCAAGCAGATGTGCATGTTGTATGAGTGTGTGAGAGAGAGAGAGAGAGAGAGAGAGAGAGAGAGAGAGAGAGAGAGAGAGAGAGAGAGAGAGAGAGAAATATAAAAGGAGTGGGGTAACAAGCGGGCAACGCTGAGTGTGACACGGCATCTGATTAGCTGGACTCCAGAACCCTAATAGAAAGTGGATTACAGGGGATACTGATTTAGAAATCAGCTGAAACAAAATTTCGCAAGCTATTGTTATTTTTCGATGGCAATCTAACATCGTTTGTGGATACATTTTAGCACCAAGTTTGCCCAGAAGAAATAGGTGACTTAAAGTTTATATCCATTAATTTTGTTTGTGTTCACCAGGTCATAAGACGTGATTACATTCCGTAGTGTTGTTGCTGAAACCATTTCTAAAGGGTACAGAACGTGTTAGTGGTATTCAGATTCCCCTCTTACACAAAGCATAAAATGACGCAAACATACAACCTTGGACTGATAAGCCCCGTACTGGCCATTAAAGACTATGCCGTCAGCGAACAACAGGAGTCAATAGGTGATATAATCGAGAGTATTGTGCCATGGCAAAACGTTGCAAGCAAACCTTAACAATTACCCCCATACCTGCTAACTCATTGTCATATTTGAATGCCATAGAAGAAATAAATGAAGTAGATCAACAATACGAAACATTCATATGAGAGAAATGCAATACATTTCTTTGGGTTTCATTTGTATAGCACTTTTAATATCTCAGTTCATATTTTCGATTAGCAACTGTTTTGAGCTACCTATATTTGCTTTAAAAAGTCTAATATATTACAGATCTCTTTTTGGTCCTCCTAAATCTCTTTATGCCGTGCTTTAACATCTAACAATAAGTTTTAGAAAGCGGATTATCTAGTTATTTAATTTAAATTTGCATATCCAGATAGTGTTAGCCATATCCTACTTTAGTATATATTAACTGTACATTGGTTTAAAATATTTATATCAGTTTTGAAGAAATTTTAAGTCGCCTTTTTTCGTGTTTTAATGTTATATCTAGACTTTTTAAAAACCCGATCAGAGCAACCGTTGAATTACAAGAGAAGACCAGAACATAACGAGACCTGAGGACCAAAACACGAAAAAAAAAAAAAAAATGTTGTAATTAAATAAAGTCACATTCTATTCACAACCATAGTAGCTTGAGAACTTGTTGATATCCAAAAAAACAAAATATAACTTCACAAAACTATGACAACAAAGTTGCCCCATACTTTTACTCTTTTACTCTCTTTAAAGAACTGGTTGGGAGCTAAATTGTGTATTGTCAGCAGAGAAGGTTATTATTTCAGTCATTTCATGTCCCAAACTAGATATGAGGCAGGTCATTTCAATAAGTACGTAAAGCCAGGTTAACTGCTGTCATTGGCTGTAGGGTCGCTATGAATTTTGTATAATTTAAGTTCTTTTTCATTGATTCCTAAATGATGTCAAAATTCTTATAAATGTTCCTGGGTAGTTACTTTTCGAAGCATAAACGTATTTGAACTTCCTACAACGTCACAAACCATTGTTAAAATGGGAATTCCCAAGCTAAAAGCTCTCATAACCTGATAAAATGGTTTTGTCTAGAGTACCTACAAACACCCAACTTGCTATTTCACTGCACTTAGGAAGTCATTTGTCTTGCACATGGCGTTTCGGCCCATACTATATAACGTTAGTAAGAATTCTCCAGAGGATAAGTATATATACCGTTCAGTAAAGACAGAAAACGTGAGGTCCACCAGGAGCAAGAAACAGCGTGGAAGGAAAAGGGAGAAATAGCTTTTGTTGTTCATTTGTCTTAACAGGTCAAACATAAGTTTTGAGCTAGTGACAAAATACACTGTTACCATCTCTTCTGATGGCTTAAACATAGGTATTGTGATGATCAAGGCTACGTATTTGAGGGATACCCCACCCCCGAGTGTCTACAGATGAGACCCAACACAATATGTATTAATTATGGGTCACTATAGGCTAGAACATTAAGGATTTTATTTGTCCTTTTTTGCCTTTATAGCCATTTTTATTTAAAAGGTTCTTTTAATACATTTATGTATTTATTTATTTATTCATTTTATCATTTATTTATTCATTCATTTACATTTTCGGCAACTTTAACTTCTTTTGACTATCTTTCTCCTGTTCAACAGAGTCTACAGTAAATTCTAATTTCTTGTAACTAATACGCACTTCTAAGACTGGTTACAGCACGTAACAGATTAGAGGACCCTTTCTATTGTATTCAAGTCAATAGCACCAGCTTAAATCTAGTAAACCCTCTCTAAATATCCCGTTTCGTTTCTCCACATGATTTCATTGGTTTCAAGTATGTACCAATGGCATCCGTTGATGTGGAGATAAGCTTTCCAATGCTTTCACAACGTGCTATCAGAAAACCACTGACTCTCAACGGATTTCTGAAATGTACCTGAGAATACAAAGTAGGGAAAAGTGAATATACCAAGAAATGTGTACGATGATAATATTTACGGTTAAAATAAAGAACTACTTGTGCCTGATTTCACCAACAGATATTAATACTTAACACGAGTTTAGCAATAGTTATAAAAAAAATTACATTTCACTAACAAGTGTTACCTGAACAGTCGTGTTAAACCTCTTGTTAAACTAACAAAACAAATTTCTGTTGCTAAGTCCTTAACAATTGTAAATAGTCAATATGGCGTGCATGTACGCATCTGTTGATGTCGATTTCCTATATTTAATATCGTCTAAATGGCATTCATAATAAAGTACGGCCTATGAGGAGAAATTATTTTGAGTAATAAGAAAAAAATGTTCTGCAGAGATATAGAATGTCCAAACAAGTTGCTATGAAGGTTACTGCGGAAGTACAAGAGAGGTTAGAACATGCATCGAAAGGAATATGCCGATCTCAGCTTGGCTTCAAGTATTAATAACTTTGCGATTTTATAATTCACTGAATTATGTGGATAATACACTGTCCACCTGCCGTCTTGAAACGCTCAAGTCACTCGTCACTTGTCCTTCGCTCCTCATTTTATATTTTTAATACTGAGTTAGAACATGCATCGAAAGGAGGCACGATCTCGCCTTTATTCAAGTATTAATAACTTTGGTATTTTATAAGTTACTGAATTATGTGGACAAAACACTGCCCACCTCACGTTTTGAAACATTCTAGTCACTCGACACTTTTCCTTCTTCGCACTTTGTTTTAAATTTACGTAATACTGAGTTAGAACATGCATCGAAAAGAATATGCCGATCTCGCCTTTGCTTCAAGTATTAATAACTTTGCGATTTTATAATTCACTAAATTATGTGAATAATACGCTGTCCACCTGCCGTTTTGAAACGCTCAAGTCACTCGTCACTTGTCCTTCGCTCCTCATTTTATATTTATGAATACTGAGTTAGAACATGCATCGAAAGGAGGCACGATCTCGCCTTTATTCAAGTATTAATAACTTTGCTATTTTATAATTCACTGAATTATGTGGACAAAACACTGCCCACCTCCCGTTTTGAAACATTCTAGTCACTCGACACTTGTCCTTCGCTCCTCGTTTTAAATTTACGTAATAATGAGTTAGAACATGCATCGAAAGGAATATGCTGATCTCGCCTTGGCTTCAAGTATTAATAACTTTGCGATTTTATAATTCACTGAATTATGTGGATAATACACTGTCCACCTCCCATCTTGAAACGTTCAAGTCACTTGTCCTTCTTCGCACCTCGTTTTAAATTTACGTAATACTGACGAAATTGTTCGTGCTTCTAGTAGTGACACATGCACTTGAATTAAATTCGTTTCTAATTCTTTCCCATGTGACATCTTTCTCTTTTACATTCACTGCATCCGTCCTCTTATTTTCCACGATATACTTCGTCGCCAATTTTGTTAACAATCCTTTCTCTATCGATGAGAAATTTGTCTCACGGCTTTTGTTTACGATTTTCAATACCCGCCATTTTTTCAGCTATATGCAGTCGAAAATGAAAACAAAAGTGCATCGCAGTACTTTCATAAAATAATACGACTTATTCATAGCCTTCTATGGCTGTAATAAAAACTCTTGGTGTTAACACGTGTTTGTTAACATTTTCAGAACACATGTTGGTGGAATGCAAGAAATTTAACTGCTTTGTTAGTGCTGTGACAATTGTTACGTTACATTTGTTAACGTCGATTTTAGCATATGTTGGTGAAATCGGGCATTAATCGATAACTTCAAAACCAGAGTTGCCAAAATAATAAAAATTTCTTAGTTTTCATTTCTTGTCGTGCACATTATGTCATCTGTTATACAGATAATACATATACGGATATTAAAACAGATAATGGAATATAAATTAATAAAATAGAAGAAATGAAAAACACCGGACTAGAGTCTGGTAAATAGATAACAGATTTTTAATGATTGAAAAAAATCTGAACTGCTTAAATATGGCAGAATGGCAGTTTGGAATAAAGAAGGAAATAAAACAAGGATATGCAAAGACAATAAATTTTGTATTCTTGACCTTGAGTTTGGCTAGTAGTTCATGGTGCTCTGCGATTAAAAGGCAATGCCAGCCAGCCATCTGGGCCAGCTACTCTCAAATGTGGTTACAAATCAAACATTGGTGGAGCAGCCGGCCTCCGGAAACTCGTGCCTTCCATTCAACCGGTGTAGCTGTTTCTTTCCTTTTTTCAATTAGTGTGTTTGAAAATGAACTTCTTAAGGGAAACTTTTCAACGTGTGGTCTCTTACATGGCACATCACTAGCCTGTCTCGTAACGCCAACTTTGTAAGAATAACTTGCAAATTGTACTGCTTAAGTTCCACAAATATGTATTGGATAAAAAATATGACAAACATTCACATGCTTAAGGATCCTATAAAAATTAGTACTGTTTTATCATTGAGAAAGCATATATAATATGGGTGATGATGATACGTGTATAAGGGCACCCAAAGCGCTCTTTAAAAAACCATTCGTGGCACAAGCCAGCTATAAGCTGTTCTAAAACTGAATACGGTGTAAATAATCTCTCAAAAAATACATGTACACAACAAAACCAAAAAGACAATAAAAAATATAGGGCCAAACAGAAAAAAAGAAAAAGATCTCTTCACTAAATTCTAAAATCTAACTCAGAAAAGAACTTAAAAACCTTCCCCATCGCTTTGTTATCATCCGCTAATTTCTGCAAAGTTGGCCGGCAGCTGCAGAGACGTCCTTAGGTGTGCTACGTAAAACACTCCTAGAACGTGTCGGACAGATAACGCTTCGTTGCAAAATGGACGGATTGGAGCAGGCTATTTTAAACCAAAAATTATGCGTAGAAAAACGTGCCCAATCCGCAACCGAGCCGATCTCACATCTTCACGACGAGATGAACGACAGGAGGTAACCCAGGGAATTGGAAGTTCTTTCAAAGATCTAAGTTTATTGCTGCGGATAGCGGACCACTCTTCCTGCCAGCTGGTTTGCATTGCTCTCCAAATACAGCTCTAAAATTTTCCAATGTAAAATATGGTACTCTAGCCCTGGGCTCCATGTTAGATATAGTATGGGGAGATAACATTTAACACCAAAAAGTAACTACTACAAAGGGACATGCTGTATTAAAGAAAAAGTGTTAGGCATGAATAATTTATGATGAATAGTGGTAATAGATGAATATAAATTATGAAAACTAGCATTTGAACCAATTGCAGCATAAAATATAGAACGACAACTAGCATATACGTAATTATGGAAGCTATGCACACAAGATTTGTACTTGCAAGTGAATAAAATTGATTGCTTCTAACGAATTAACGTGCATTTAAGTGTTGTATTCAATATATATATATATATATATATATATATATATATATATATATATATATATTTCCTCCACATATATTTATATTTTAATATCGTAAGATGTAATGGTCCTATTTGGACAAACAAATATAGTAATGAAAATTAAACAAGGAAGAATAAGGTGGATTGGTTATGTGCAGAGAATGCCGGAAACCAGTGTAGTTAAGAAGGAAAGCTGGATGGCAGAAGGAGAAGAGGAAGACCCAGGAAAAAATGGACAGATGATGTAGAAGATGACTTGAAAAAGTTGGTTAAAAGCTGGAGAAGAAAAACAGAGGAACGAGTAGGATGGAAGAGGGTGGTTAGGGAGGCCAAGGGCCTACATGGCTTAAAGTGCCACCTATCATCATCAAGATGTAATGGTCAGTCATAGGAATTTCTAAGCATTAAAGCCTGCACAGAAGGAAATACGGTTAAATGTCACTCCAGTAAGGCAAAGGTTTAGAATTGTTTCGGCGTTTGCAGGCAGCAAAAGAGTCACTTTTCATTTTCTATTTACCTGTCAGGGACACTAATAAAATTTTCAGAGGTAAGGTGATGTGTGTCCCCAAATCGAATCCTAAGTCAACCATTGGGTAAATGAAGTAAGAGAATAAGCACTACGCGGTGTATTCTTAGAGTAAGATATCCTACAGCAAGGCCGGCTTTTGTTTAGCTTCAGAGCTTGTATTACATTCTTTATAGGCAATGTTTGAGTGTAGATAACTTAAAGCATACTGCTTAAAAATTACTATACCAGACTGAATAAAAAGCAAATGGTGACAAAGGCAGTCATGGACAGAACCAAATAGCCCAGTAGCGCAGTCTGTGTAGCCCCTAGCTGCTGTGCGAGGGGTCTTAGGTTCAATTTCCGGCTGGAGGTGGGATATTTCCTCTAGCCAAGACAGTTTTTCCTATTCTTTTCAGAGTCTGGAAGCAACAATGAGAGTCGCAACCTGTGCGATTTAATGTAGAAAGCCCCCAAAAAGCCCATTCTATGTAGGCAAATGTTTGAATGTAGGTAACTTGAAGCATACTGCTTAAAAATTCCTATACCAGACTGAATAAAAAGCAAATGGTGACAAAGGCAGTTATGGGCACTGTCTCTTAATACAGAACCAAATGGCCCAGTATCTCTGTAACTCCTGGCTGCTGTGTGAGGGGTCTTAGGTGCAATTTCCGGAGGTAGGAAATTTTCTCAAGCCAAGATCATTTCCTATCCTTTCCAGTAACAATGAGAGTGGCAACCTGTATGATGTAATGTAGAAAGCTCCCAAAGAGAAACCACTGTAAAAGGTAAAAGCCCAGATATGAATGGAAGGGGAAAAAAACACAAATTAAATGGAAAGGACTAATTTAACATACGTCTGCAGTAAGACTGATGAAAAAATTGGGAGTACAAATCAACAGGCGAGTTAAATGATAGAAAACAGAGACAAAAATGGAAAATCCGGAAGAAGTTTTTAGAATCTGATGCTGAAGAATTGGCTTGAGGATGAGCAACAGGAGGAAGAAAGAAAACTCTTGTTATATTTTCAGCTTCATCCAGCACAATGTAAAATATTTTATGCGTGTCAGTTACTGGTTTAATGATCAAAATCAGAACTGGTCTTGCTTTACGCATGGACAGATGTTACGTTCTGTGTGGTCTAAAAAGGTCGGTTTGTCAGACCAATGTTTCGGAGACACACATGCAGCCTTGATCCTAATCGTGACAACTGATGTTAATCTAGCGAAAGGAACTATATATCCGGCAAGGCGGGTGGTTACAGTGACTCCAGAAAGTATTCCTCTCTAATTTATAATATTCTAACAAGCGAGGCAGTGTCACAGTAACGTTTGCGACTAGCAGTGGGAGCAAGTAGCTCGTTCTCCACCTTCCTCATTGCTTTTAGGGGGTTCCTGGATCGCTAGCCGAATGCTAGGAAAGTTCCAAATTTCTTATCACATTGTTTCATCTGCTTCTCATTGTCACCCTTCATTCTGTTTGACTTATGTCAGCGAGGTTCTCAGCGTTACATGTAAGGCACAGGTGTTTGTGATAAAATATCTATTTCGAATTTTTGACTAATGTATTGCTAATTGTCCCCTGTGTGAATAACAAGGTGATACCACAAACGATTTCCTTAATTGCTGAGTTTAAACATATCAATGTGCTTATAATCACATCATTAAGATATTACCTTCGTGGTAGTTTTTAGTAGTTTTTTGTACTGTTAAATTCTTTTTCGAAGCTTCATTTTGGAATGAAATGAGTCACTGTTGTATTCAGACTTTGCTCAGATAATTAAATGGTTTCCTGAGGTTGAAAAGGTTACTGTCCAGTGGACTAATGCGTGATTAGAAGAGTAGGTGAGGGAAGGTCACCTAATTACAGTCGTTCAATACGTCACCTACAGAATCGTGGATATGCGATGGTGAAGAAAGAGAGGCTTCTGTTCTGGTGAATTCTCTGGAAAAACTGTTGGTTTTAAATGGATTATATACAAGAGTTATAGCAAATTTATTTCACAGATTCGGTATGGACAAAATGCAGTATAAAAGTACCACCAAGTGGTAATTTCCTCCATTGCAAAGAAACGTGTGTACCTCAGAAAGCTTCAGCTGTATAGAATATTCAAATAGAATATCATTGCACAGCCTTAGAAGAAAAGAAAGGGGGGGGGGGAAGAGCAGCTACGAGATACAAAGTTCTATTCGGAAAACATCGGAAGCACGCGTTCACAATATACCCTCTCGAAAGGTAGTCAGACTGAAAAATTAATTGAAATTGTCAGTCTGACTGTACCTCTCCACACTTAGGCCTACACACGGATAATGTGAAAGAACTACGAGAGCTGATCAACAAAGCCTGAATGACTTTTTCACGGATGTTTATCACTGCAATTCAATGTTTACATGATCCTTTTCAAAGCAGCCCCCTCTTACTTCATTGCACTTTTTGTAGCGTCTCTACCAGTCTTTGAACACGTGCTGCAGACCATTCTTTGTCAGGTCCTTGAGAATCGCCTGACTTTTCTTGAGCCCTGCATCAGAGTTCTCACATCGAATATCCCTAAGCTTTGCCTTTGTTGATCAGCTGTATAATTATGATCCTGAAGGAAAAAAAGCGAACACAGCGTGGAAATCTCCAGGTTCCCAACACCAACAAAGGCAAAAGTTGTTCCATCTGCAGGGAAAGTGATGGTAATCACATTCTTTGGCTGTAATGGGGTAATTTACCAGCATGCAGTTTCTCCTCACACTACTGTTACAGCAGCATACTACACGTCAGTATTGGCTACACTGAGGAAGCACATTGCAAAGAAACGACCAGAGCTTTCTCGGACTGGATGGCGACTTTATCATGACAATGCACCGCCTCACGTCGCAAATCAGGTCATGACGATACCCATGACGTATCGAGAAAGGTGGCAACCTTGCAGAAAGATCTGGGAGAAGGAGGGTCGGGGTTGTAAAACGATTATGAGGGTCCGTCAAAGGCAGCGGCCGACGTGCACACCAGTTAACTAAACAGAGTGTACCCTGGCCATAAGCCTTTGGCTTTCCTGAGCAGCTTGGTGTTATTTCTTCTCGACCTTCACTTCGTTTATCCTATTCCACTTTTCTCTTAACCTATATAAGAATTCCCCTATACATCTATTTTTCTTTTCACCCATCCCCGTTAACATGCGTAACACCACTACCTCTTTGCTCACACTATCCCATTTCTTATCCCATATTTTTCTCCTGTAATTTGTTAACTCCTTACATTCTATCAGGTAATGAACAGTGCTCTCTTCATCTCCACAAAACTCACATATCCCTGCCTCATTACTTCTCAACCATTTTAGATATATTATTTCTACTCTCATTCATGCTAGGCCTTCTCTTCCAGTTTTGTCACATTGATCTATATATATTTTCCTACCCCATTCTCTCTTTAATTGCTTATAGAATTTCAATTATTTCTTTTCTTCTATACTTTCCCATATCTTGTACTCTGGTTCTCACTTCCTTCCAAAAACCACTATAATTTGACTCCTCTGCTCTCCATAAATCCCCCATGCCTATCTTCGATATCATTCTTTCCAATTCCGACCATCAACTATTTGTGTTCTTAATGCTTCTCTGTTGCTTCATGCACAGATTCAATAATTCCCCTTTCTGCCCTTTAATACACTTATACTAAATTTCATTATTCTATCTATTATTATTCCCCTTCTTTCTGCATTACCAACTCAAGTAATGCCACTTCTCTTGGTGCAAAGATGAAAATGAAGAACCACGAAATGATTAACAGCTGCTATGGATTTATTTAAATGTCGTTTTTAGAGTTTGAAGATAACTGATAACTAAATAAATTGCTGCACAATACAATGTTTGCTTCCCAGATATCAAGAGTGCACACTTGAAGATGGTTGCTGAAGATGCATCGAAACATATGGAAGAATTGAATCATGACCCAAGTCCCAAAGTTCTTTATAGTGCCATCTTACTCATAATAGTTACGTAACTCCAAAAGTTTGTCGAGGATGGTAACCAGAATATTCAACTAAGTATGGTTAAGTCCTAATTCCAACCATCAGTTTTTGTTCTGAAGAATCTATAGAAGCGTGTCAAAAACAATACTTTTCCCTAAGTTATCAATTGAGGACAAATAGTAACAGATACACGTTTCATCAGTATGCTGAATCATATTACAAACGTAGAAGATCAACGTGTTCGCACAGCTCAGGGAGTGACATTTTGAGATCATGAAAAGGTCACGGATCTGTTGCTATTGCATCGCAGTAAGTTACGAAGTGCGCATGATCGGAAACCATCGAATCGCTGCACTAACTGTATAGCGAGGAACAAAGTTCTTTAGAAAGGGAGATAAATGCTTAAGCGAGATTATTCAAAGGTTACGCTGAAGGTCATATTAGAGAGGATGGTTAAAATCCTTATATTAACATAGCTAATGATTCTCATGTTTTCCTTGCAATAGGAAACTCTAGGACAACAAAGGAATTCTAAATGATTGAGGTTATGTTTAATGAAAGGATACTTGAATGGTATACTTTTCCGGTACTTTGGGGCTGATTCTGCAATTTTCATTTTATTTTAAAATTGCAAAATACGAGGGCTGTTCAATAAAGAATGATCACAATTTTTTGACAATATACCTTTACTCATCCTCATAATTTTGATGGTACTTCTCAAAATGGTCTCCCCTGAATGCGATGCACTTGTCCCAGCGTTTCTGCCAGTCTTCAAAGACATGCTGGAAACCATTATTTGAGAGATCCTTCAAAATTTCCTCCGCAGCCTTCACCACTGCTTCTGATGATGGATAATGCTTCCCACGAAGGCGTTTCTTTAAGTTAGGGAATAGAAAAAAGTCACATAGGGCTAAATCCGGACTATGGGGAGGGCGAGGTATGCACTTCACGTTGATTTTTGCAAGATTTTCAGCAAGGCAATATGCGGCCGCACATTATCGTGGTGCAGCATCCAGCCTGTTTCATGGAAATGTGGTCTTTTGCGCCTGATATGGACTCGCAATGTTTAGGACATTCCTGTGGTATTGTCTAGTTACTGATGTGTGAGCAGGGACAACATGTGATAAAACATTCCATGAATATCAAAGAATGAGATGACCATAACTTTCCCAGCTGAAGCAACCACTTTTGCTTTTTTGGGGGGTTGGTGACGAAGGAGATTTCCATACTGAGCTTTGCTGTTTGCTCTCAGGATGAAAATGATGTAGCCAAGTTTCATCAGCAGTGATTACGTTTGAAAGAAACTCCGTATCTTCCTCTAACATCAACTTTAACCTCATGTTACCTCCATTGCAGCGGTAGGCGATACTGAACATGTCTGAAGTTGCCTGGTTCTCACAGGCGGGAAACAGGAGTATCAACAATGAAACTACTACGGCGTGTTTGTTTCACATTAAGCTATGTTTAGGCAAGCTTAATCCGAACAATGACGTTTCTTATTTTTTTTTTTCAAAAAATAACGCTCTGACAATTGATTATGATACCGAATATTTAAAATATCTTCATGAAAAAATATATATTTTGAATATTCTGAAAACAGCATGCAAAGAACAAGAAATACAGTGCGATCCATATGGACCTGAACCATTTCAACAGGCCATAACTTTTGAATCAATAATAGGATACACGCGAAACTTTGGGAGAATATAATACACAATTGGGAGATTACATTACACTATTTACATCTCAGAGAAAATGTTGGAAGTGTCCTCCACCAATATATGTACATGTTTGCACTCCTCTCACCATATTCTCTGAAGTTTTACGGAGAGTATCCTCGCCAATGTTACTTATTTCGATTCGAATGAATTCCTTGAGAACATCACTTGTCCATGGCCTATACTTGTACACTCTATTTGTTAGATACCCCCACACGAAAAAATTCAGTGAAGTTATATCAGGGGATCTGCGGGACACAGATCTTTTGAGATTATTCGATTATCAAAGAAATGGTTACAGGTAAGATGGTGTCATTAGATGCATGACACGTTCCTCCATCTTGCTGGAAATAAGCTTCTCTCAATTCGATATCCTTTTCGTAAAACTTCAGATTGTAATAGCGGACGAATATGAATTGTAAACACGGTGAAAAAGATATTCAATTTCAGTATACATATAATGTAATCATGAGAACAAAATAATTCATGTACGAGGGCTGTTCAATAAAGGATAATCACTTTTTTTGACAACGTAGCTTTACTCATCCTCATAATTTTGATGGTCCTTCTCAAAATAGTCTCCCCTGAATGCGATGCACTTGTCTCAGCGTTTCTGCCAGTCTTCAAAGACATGCTGGAAACCATTTTTGAGAGATCCTTCAAAAACGCCTAAGCAGCCTTCACCACTGCTTCTGATGATGGATAATGCCTCCCACGAAGGCGTTTCTTCAAGTTAGGAAATAGAAAAAAGTCACAAGGGGCTAAATCCGGACTATACGGAGGGAGGGATGCACTTCACGTTGATTTTTGCAAGATATTCAGCAAC
The DNA here is from genome assembly GCA_030765055.1 of Mantis religiosa. Taxonomy (NCBI): domain Eukaryota; kingdom Metazoa; phylum Arthropoda; class Insecta; order Mantodea; family Mantidae; genus Mantis; species Mantis religiosa. The sequence continues at coordinate 42,835,447 of CM060959.1, read as the reverse complement.
AACATTGGCAATATGCGGCCGCACAATATCGTGGTGCAGCATCCAGCCTGTTTCACGAAAATGTGGCACCCAATGAAATGTTCAGTATTTCAGAAAGTGATATTAAGGTAATTCGTCAATCCTCTCTCACAATAGCAGCAGTAGTGTTGATGTTTTCTTCCTTAAGAGCAGTAACTGGAGCACCGGGTCCACCTTCCTTTGAAATTGATTGTCTCCCCTCTTTAAACATTTTGAACCACCTTCGAGCTGTGCTGTAGGGAAGAACAGACTCTCCATAGGCCTCCTGTAACATCGCATAGGCCTCAACTGAAAATCTATTGAGACGAAAGCAGAATTTCAAAGACGTATATTGTTCCTCGCGTGTTACCTCCATTGCAGCGGTAGGCGATACTGAACATGTCTGAACCTACCTGGTTCTCACAGGCGGGAACCAGGAATACTAACAATGAAACTATATGGCGTGTTTTTTTCACATTAAGCTAACCGAATATAACAAGATTGAATTTTAGTGCGAAAAATTATAACCGTAAAAATATATGATCATTCTTTATTGTACAGCCCTAGTATTTATGCATCTCACACTTTTTTCACATACGAATTGCTTCTTTCCCACAACGCCAACAGATTTTGTAATACCATTCTGCATTTTAGGCTCATTTGAGCTTCATTACACCCATTTCATTCATCGTCCGATATGACTTAATTTAGGACGTAAATAAAAAATAAAAATTTCAATCCCCCCTTACGTTATTCCGCTTCTCCACCTGTTGTAGTGGTATTTATTTTTACGCGTTTGCAGCACTGATAAGTAGCATCATAACAACAAGGGGAGTATGGATGTAAGAAAGTCTGTATTTTCTTACTGTACAAGTTTCTGGAGCAATTTCAACACATATTTGATACAAATCTATTTTAAATGAACTTAAAATCCAACAAATACTAAAATTGGAGTAATTACATACCTCCTTTCCGAAAAAGGAGCTCGATTTCTCACTTGGACTGAAGATACACAATTGTATTGCACAGTCAACTGTCTAAGGTAGTTAACTTCTTCCCCCACAAAGCTCATTCCAGCACAACAATACACTATTGTGCCCGCCAATAATGATCACCTTACTAGTTATGCACAGTGGTTTAAAATGAAGAATGCGTAAACTATTCTCCTAATATCTCAAATACATATAATGTATCCTAAACATATGGTGCATTAATAAAAATTAGCAGAAATTAAAAAAAAAACTTAAAATCTTCTATGTGAATCCTCTTCCGGTGACATTTTTGAAAAATACTGAGTTCACATACCATGTTTGCTATATATAGAATTTAGTTTTTGAGTTTTCCTGTTCTCACATGCACATCGGAACTTACGCAATGTTTTTTTAGGGCTCAGGGGTATCAAAAGTGTTTCCCGTACAATTCTCATTGCCACATTTTTGAGTAGAATGCGTATTTCCTGTGCTACTGTAAGTACGTAATAGAGAGAGAGTAGTAAAAAATTAATGGACCTCCACTTGACTGTCACAAAGTCCTGATAACCAAGTAGCTACTTTGCGTAGCTGCTAAATATACCCAGAATGACACAAACGCCTAAACATAGCAGAGAATTCTCGAGCTTTCAAGCAATTTATCCGAAGATTTTAAAGGTTGGAAAGATACAATCGCTCGACTCTGAAAGGTGAGCAACTTCTTACGTAAGGCTTGACGTAGGAGTTTGTCGTGTGTAATTTTAAGGGTCATGGGTTTGTGGCTTGCCGCGGCAATATTGCTTTTGCCTGTGCTCTTTATTTTTCTCTTTCTTTAGCATTGTACTGTCTGCCCACCAATAGAAGCCAAGGGGGCATGAAGAGAGATAGAGTTTTCAACTGTTTATCTGTTCCGCTAGTGGATCTGTGTATAGTATACCACAGGAGAGAATGTCTCCGGGGAATGAGACGCAAGGGGATTGGAGAAGGTTCCCACACCGTCCCTGGATAGGTTTATGACACCCCATGTCAGTTCAGTTACAAACCATTCAAAAACATTCTGATGGCTTCTACTTTTGTGAATAAATATTCTCGGTTTTAGTGTACACGGTGAATAGGGCGCATGTTTTCTAACGGTTCTGTTCCTTGTGTAGCATGCGTTCTCTGTCACATACATTCACTATCCTTGTCCCACTGTGTAAGGGGGTGCATTCCTTTCAGGGACGTTCCTTGCGTTGCTGGACAGTACTATGTACGAAATGAGTGTATGGGGTTACATATGAGTCACCCATGCTGCCAGATCTAATGCTCATTTGAGTAAATACAGTGATAGGTACTGTATATACTTGTTATAACTTAAATTTGTATATGCTTAGTATTAGGTTTTTGTATTACAGTTTGCAGTGTCCTTTTTCTCACTTTTATATTTATACTTAAGCCATGTTTGTAAATTATTATGTATTTACTACTGTAATTGGAGCATTACTCTGTTGTAGCACAAATAAATAAATAGCAATAAAGAGTATTCATAAATAAAACGTAATTTAGTGTATCGAATTTGTAAGCCTTGGTATTCATTTTATAGCATTACGTGTTTTTGGTTTAAAACTGTAACCGCATTTAGCCAACGTATCCATGAAAATAAGGCCTTTTTTTTTCTGAAACTCATTATTATAAGAGTATCAGAATTGCCATATCTCTTTAGTATGACCATTACCACTACTACTATTTCTTTGATAGTACATTGAAAAGAGTAAACAGAGCTTGTTCGACAGAAAAAAGAGCACCAAATAAACATGAAACATGTCAATTGTCATCTAACAGTATATAAGAGACTAAGCGGTATGTCTAACGACTTGAACGTATTCCTCTTTTGAAAGTTATTTTTAAAACCTTATACATATTCAAGAAACCGTCCAGACGACTAAATTAGGGTTCATAATCTACATAATTCGTATCCTAATGCTTCAATGTTCAGTAGGGAATGCTAAAAGAAACTGTAGCGTTCTTGTTTAAGAGAACTTTCTCTGCCTAAGTTATTCTCTACATCCTTCGAGGCAACATGACATGTTCTCACTTTGGCAAAAAGAATCTAGATGAAGACCTCTCCCCCAGATTTCAAATGTACGAAATTTCCTATTTGATACAGAAATATTCTTTCTTCCATATTAGTTCTCGCACTAAAAAACAGATTATTTTATATACCGATAAAGGTAGTTCTGGAGCTTTATTACACATAATATAAGATACCATTCAACGCCCATGCACAGGCGGTAGTTTGATGATAATGAAGTGAAAGGTAGATGGAACAGAAGTTGCAAGGGAAGATTACCACGCTAAGTTTAGGCTATCTTCTTAGCATTTGTCAATAACAAAGACTAAGAAAATCTAGAGGAAAAGAAATCTAAGTCAAGATGAAAGGTCCTGGCGGAATTTCAATTCCAGATCTTGTTTTTATCTGTCCGTGCTTTAACGACCTCCTATAGATTCAACTAACACGAGAAATTTGTTAAAACATTGTATGAATGATACTTTTTTCAACTATACTTCATAGAAGTTGTAGTCATTGTGAACAAAGCAAGCAAAAATAGCAAAAAAAAAAAAAAAAAAAAAAAAGTGTGAGAGTCAAAGAATGTTGGAAGTATCAATTTATCTCAGTGATGAAATATAAAATCAAGTATTCGAATGTTGGTATTGCACTTGAAATTTCACATCTTTAAGTATATTTTTGAAATGTTGAAACAGATGAAAAATATTCAGTATTACAGCGATATTAATATGTGGCACTCCGTGGTTCCGGTGCAGTCATAAGATTGCATTTGAAAATCTCATTCAATTTTGCAACTTAATGCCTATTTAGGGCTAATGTGAAATAACAGTTATGAAACAAATTTATAATACACAATTTATAAATTCAGAAAAGCATATCTTAGGGCGCAAGTGTCACTTTATACCAGAAGAAATAAACAATTCAAATTCTTTGGCTTAGATGTTGCACAGTTCATATATATTTAGACCCAAAGCCCCTTTCAATGGCCCAAGTCAGAGATGCAAATTCGAAGGTTTCATGCTACCAAGGTAAAAATGGAGATCTCAGACCTATTCTTGCAAAACCTTAAGCTCCTAGAGTGCATGCAGCTATTTTAAAGTTACATTATATATTACATACTGCAGAGAATATGCAGAGAGGAGTGCAAACATGTATAGATGCTGGTGGAGGACACTTCCAACATTTTCTTTGAGATGTAAATGTTGTGATGTAATCTCCCAATTGTAATCTCACCCTATAATTGGTTAAAAAGTTATGGCCTATTGAAATGGTCCAGATTTATATGGATCCCACTATATATTATATAACTATAATATTTAGTGTTGATTTTGAAATAATTTTATATATATTTGTAAGAAATTAGTTTAACCTAGAAAAGTTCTTCTTACTTTTTTAAATTATGGTTTGTCTATAGGGTTAAACCTTCTACTTCAAGCTATTTCTCTATGCCCTATTGGAGGATTTACACTCTTAACATTTTGGCTTTCCAGCGTTTCAGTTTTAATTTACTTATTTCACTGAAATCTGAGGATATTAAATAACAATTAATAACTATAGGTCAATTTATGCATAAATCGTTTCATGTGAAACTAGAATTGAATTTCATGAAAAATTCACTACCTAGCTGATGGTAGTACTGGTCACAGATATCACTGAGATAAACATAATATAATCTATAAATAATGCACCCAGTTATCAACTCAGAATTCAATAAAAACTGCCTCAAGAAATCCTTTTAGAGAAGCAGAAAATATGAACCTACTCTACCATAGTTTAAAGAATACTGAATGGGTGAAGCCTAACACGTCCCCACAGAGGGCAAAAACCTCCCTGCAGAGGAGTGGTTCGTTTAAAACCTCAAAACAATAAATAAAAAATAACAAATCGGGCCTATTTTTGTAAAATAGAGCGGGTTTTCAGCGTTTCATTCTGTATTGGGTGTGAAAGACCACGTAATTTTACTCAGGACGTCCTTACCAGGCTTCTACTGCGTTTGAAGTCGCAAGGCAACCAGAGGCTAGCATTATTACCCCCAGAACATGGAGGACGACCTCCCGGAATTATGTGTATGGCTTAAACACCACAAAAATTAATTTTCGTTTAGAAAGTACTCTATTTTTACAAACAGTTCTTTTCTTGTTAATACCAGAGTATACTGTTACACATTTTCATTGTCTACCTTTACAGTGTGTTCTCATACCTTAATTATGTAGCTACTTAGTTTATGGTAAAATATTCACTTTTAGTGGCTTAACTCAAAGTATTTGTTGAAAACCTATAAATTTGTATGTTTATTCTGCCACTAGTTAAGCTCATTTACGAACCAGACTAATAAAAATAATTAGGAGAAGTGTGAGCCATTGCTAGAACAAGAAGACCATCTCTCAGACTTCAAAATGTATACACGACATCAGAAATTCATGAATAACATAACCATTTTGTAAATCTCTAAACAATGAACGTCAGGCGCCTACATAAACATCGTAAGGTCAACCACTACCAACATGGGCTATGAATATGAGATGGTATCTCATCCGTCTCTTCCAAAAGGGGGATTTCCTTCTTCGCACACCTAACCTCTGACGTAAGGAACAGTTGAGCAAACAGGCAGTGTCACTTCGTACACAGTTCTATCTTTAGTGACGTATGTTTCAGTCATTGCCTGTTCACAGCTACAAGGGGATGATGATAATTAGAAAAGGGCTCAGAAAAGTGAGTTTTATACCTTTTTAACAGTACACAGCTTCACTTATGGAGCATATATCTCTACTTCCAGAGAACTAAACGTGGACCAAGAGAAACACAAGAGTAAAATGAAAGCAAAACAACCAAACGTTGATTTTTTTTAAGCCAGTGGATTAGTTAAAGGCTGCAATTATTTTCACTGTGAATGATAATGACAAACATTAGTTTGTCTCGTAAGTAATGACAGTTCTTGGTTTTGGTTATTTCGGAAAATGTATTCGGATTCTATGCTTTGGCAATGCTATTTACAGGACGCCATAGCCAGTATTGCGTACATTGCGAGCATCTACCAGTCTTCAGTTGTTATTAAACAATAACAAAATAGAGATAAAGTTTGAACTTGGAATCCTAAAACACTAGCGGAAACAAGATAACAAAACCGCTGACGCTGTTCGAAGAGTATGTGGAGTGGAAGGAGAAGGTGTCGTTAGCGTGTGGCATAACGATGGTTTCAACGTTTCAACAATGGATACGAAAACGCTAAAGATTTACCATGTTCTGTAAAACTTAAGGTATGGAAAATTGGGAATACACGCTAGGTTTTACGAGAAAATCCACAAAAAATGTACCAGTAGGCTTTCAGAGGAATTTGGTACATCAAAAGATACCATACATCGCCACAATAAGCCACTTTGAAAATCCTACAAAAGCTGTAGTTAATGTAGAACTGGCAAGTCAACAGGCTGAACGTCGAGTAGATATATGTCCTCAGCAGGGCTAGGAAGTTCGTACCGATTTCCTTGAGTAGTTTAAGATCGACCAGGCAGCACTACTAGCAAGGGCAAGGTTGCAACTCATTACTGCAAAACAGGTGTAACTGCATGACAGAGCACGTTGGTAGGAAGGAAGACATTCGAATATCATCTTTGTTGTGCTTCAAAGATGCGCAACTAAATTTGCTGTCCAGCCATTGTATGTCTTCTAGAAGTGTACTTATTCATCTCCTTATTTACTTGATTATTTACATTTACTTTTCAGTGGGGTACCTCAGCATACATGGAAAAAAGAAGAATTCTGATCGAGAAACTAAATTAGCTGAAGTCATTAACGAATTTGCAACAGATTATCAATCAGCTAAATCTTGTTTTAGGGTACATAGAATGAGATTTTCATTTGAAAGGCTTCAGAGGTACATTATTGTTTTAGTAATACTACCGCAGATGAGTAAATATGTAGTAAAATTCCTGCTTTGGCATTTTGTTTAGTAACAGTCTTCAGATATTTAGGAAATTCATTTTATTATTTGGATATTATTTTACATTTTATCAGGAAATGTTACAATCCGCGTTATAATTGCTTGGGTATTGCCACAATGTGCCTATTTAAATAATCAGATCAGCCAGAGACAAGCCCGTATGTAATATATAATAATTTGTCTGCTGTACATAATGATCCAAATAGATGTGAATTTACGAATGTCTAATTCATTTTTTCTCTGGGCAACCGGTTGCAGGGCCTCTCGGCTGTGCGTTTCTTATCTATAACTTATTTGGATGCCGGAAGAGGGTCGGTCGCAACCTGCATAAGGAACCGCGGGCAGTACGAACTTCCTAGCCTATGTCTTTCTGCCTATTTAAACGTATTTAAGTGGTCATTTTCATCTAGGTATGATCAGAAAATGCCAGAAACGTAAACGTTTATATGCTGCTAATTATGGAATGTACCGCCCTAAAATACCACACACTGTACCGCTTACAATACCATATTCAATTTGAATATAAATTGTGAAATGTAAGACCAAAATCATCACTTCAAGTTAAAATTAACCATAAAATTGAACTAAGAAAATAAGTAAATTTTTGTTGGTTAGAGTATATTTAAAAATGGAGAATAGGATATGATATATTTATTGTACATATTCCAAAATTTTACAATTTACAACTTTAGGCTACGTTTATTTGTCTTTACCTTGTTGCTACCTTGGCTTGCATGCCACCCTGGTCTTCTGCTCTGCCAGTTAGCTCTTAACCTCCATGCCTCCTTGATTACTTAATTAGTCTCATTCCTCCCCTCATCTTCCTGTCTTATATTCTTTACATTTCTGGCCAATTTTTCTTTTACTTTCTGCAAGAACTCAACCAATACTTCTTACCTTCTTTTCCTCCCTGCCCGTTAACATTTTTATGGCTACCATCCTCTTCTCTACTTTCTCCCGTTTTTCTTCCCAAACCTTTTCTCTCCACATTGCAACCTCCTCGCATTCTGTTACATAGTGTTCTATGCTTTCTTTTCCACCACACAATTCACAAATTCCCTTTTTCCTACCTCTTATGCCTGTTAGAAATACTGTTCCTGTTCTCATCCATGCTAACCCTTCTCTCTTTTGCCTATTGCAGTAATCTACATATGCTTCTCGTCTTCATTTTCTTTTTATTTGTTTGTAAAATTGTAATAATTTCATATTTTCTAGAATTCCCCATATTTCCTGTCTTTCTATATCTCCTATTCTGCATTTTACCAGTTTACCCACATCGCATGTATTCCTTTCCTCTAATCTCCACATATCCCCCATTCCTATTTTTGCCACAATTCCTCCTATCTCTGCCCAACAACTATTTGAGTTCGCCAATCTTTTTGCTGTTTCATCAATAATTTTATAATTTCCCCTTCTTCTTTGGCCAAACATACCAAAATGTTATCATTTCTTCTTGTCTTTCCTAATTCTACCAAAGCCACTTCCCTACGTGCTGCTCTTGGTAAGCCTTGTAAAGAATGGTGTTTCATATAATTGTTCAGAAAGAATGAAAAGTACGTATTGCCAAATTTAAACAAATGAAAGGTGATAAATTACTTTTATGCTAATACAAAATTTACATTAAACACACAGGTTATTTTCACGGCCATCTAAGGTAGCCTTCATCAACTATGATTACGCATCCGTTACGCACAGTTATATGTCATGGTTCAAAAGGTTAGTTTCATACAGTCACAACTGTAGATGAAGCCATTTCACCTGCGATTATATGAAACAAACACGTGTGTTTTTTTAGGTAAAAAGGAATATTAAACTATATATAACATTAATAAGGAATAGTAGGCGTCTAGCATATGTCCTTACATTTGTACGAGGTTTTGCACACTCATGCCCACCTGTCTCCCGCCTATAAAGTCACCGTTTCCCAGTACACATTTAGTAGTAAAAATGAAGGAATACCTTTAAGTATTTTCTGTCCGTAAATATAATCTTGTACCGTTGTTTGTTTAAAGAGACCTCTCAGATAATGCACTGTCAACTCCACGTGGACATAACATCTATCTGTCATATGTGATTCCTACGCATTCCATTGACTGAAGCTATGAGTTCATTGGTGCTTAGCATACATCCAAGAAGCGCTCCAGTACCCCTCTCACAAATTTAAATAAATTATGCCAGTGATTCTTTAAACAAAGTGCGATCCATATAGATCTGAACCACTTCAATAAGTCATAACTTTTGAACCAACAATAGCACAAACGTGCAACTTAGGGAAAATATAATGCACAATTGGGAGATTACATTACACTATTTACATCTCAGAGAAAATTTGTATGTGTCCTCCACCGGCAATCTATACATGTTTGCGCTCGTCTCACCATATTCTCTGAAGTTGTACGGAGAGTATCCTCGCCAATGTTTATTATTTCGGTTCGAATGGATTCCTCGAGAACATCAATTGTCTGGGACCTATTCTTGTACACTCTCTTTTGTAGATACCTCCACAAGAAAAAAGAAAACTCCGGTGAGGTTCGGTCGGGAGATCTGGGGGGGGGGGGGGGACAGACCTTTTGAGATTATTCGATTATCAAAGAAACTGGTTTCAAGTTCCATGGTGTCATTAAATGTATGGCACGTTGCTTCATCTTGCTGGAAATAACCTTCTCTCAATTCGATATCGTCCAGCTACTTCACAAATGTCTTGAAGATACCCATATAAACTTCAGTGTCTGCTGTCGTATCAAAGAAAATGGGACCAACGATTCTTAGATACTGGTGGACGTCACTTCCAGCATTTTCTCTGAGATGTAAATAGTGTAATGTAATCTCCCAATGGTGTATTATTTTTTCCCAAAGTTGCACGTGTGCCCTATAATTGGTTCAAATGTTATGGCCTATTGAAATGGTTCATTTTTATATGGATCGCATTGTACTTAACACTTTAAACCCTACATATGACTTAACGAAAACACATTTCTTACATTTTTTTAATATTATACTTAAAGCTTCTCAAAATTTATAATTTTCTCACTTCAGGACAAAAGTTGGATGATCATATTAGATTACATTTCAAAAAATATGTTCAAATGAAACACTTATTACAAAAGGGTGTGACTTTTATCCTATAATATTTATACAATTATAGTAATTCCTTCGCTGTCTTTTATCTGATCATTTTCTCATTTTCGAGTCAAATTTCACACACATGGCTGTTTTCCTGAACAGACTTTTTGAGTTTCGAGAACTTCGAAAATCTATTTCTGAGAAATATCGATGTTGAAATTTTGGGTAGAATACATTATTTCCTCTATTCATCAAAGCAATAGTAGAAATGTAAAAATAACTTTAAGGTAATATAAACTTGTTCCTACAAATGCACTTGCAATTAAACCAGAGATTGTCTTTCAGTTTGCATAACGAAAGTTATATAATAATTGGATCAAGGCGGTAAAGTACTTTATGGAACTAGAAAGATAAACACCTCATGGCCCATGCAATGCCTTCTCTAGTCTAGGTAACCTTTGCTATTTCAATCGAAACATATAACTTCACGCTTTCGTGATTACAGTTACCTCAGATGTTCCACAATGTATGCAGCACCCATAACTAGGGAATCATCTGCATATGTAATGATAACATCTTGCAATGCTTGCACGCCCATCATGCTGAAATATCTTCGGTGTGGGAGGAAAAGGCAGATCATAAGAGTAGTGCAATTTATTGGAGCAAGCATTAATAAATCTATACTAATGCTACAAAGAGAGAAGCCCAGTGTATATACGAGGGCTGTTCAATAAACAATGATCACATTAATTTTTTCTTTTTTTGACAACGCACCTTTACTCATCCTCAAAATATTTATCGTACTTCTCAAAATAGTCTCCTCTGAATGCGATGCACTTGTCTCAGCGTTTCTGCCTTTCTTCAAAGACATGCTGGAAACCATTTTTAGATATCCTTCAAAATCACCTACGCAGCCTTCACCACAGCTTCTGATCATGGATAATGCCTCCAACGAAGGCGTTTCTTCAAGTTAAGGAATAGAAAAAAGTCACATGGGGCTAAATCCGGACTATAGGGAGGGTGAGAGATGCAGTTCACGTTGACCTTTGCAACATATTCAGCAACAACTTTGACAATATGCGGCCGCGCATTATCGTGGTGCAGCATCCAGCCTGCTTCACGAAAATGTGGTCTTTTGCGCCTGATATGGACTTGCAATGTTCTCAGGACATCCCTGTAGTATTGTCCAGTTACTGATAGGTGTGCAGGTGCAATATGCTGATAAACCATTCCATGAATATCAAAGAATGAGATGACCATAACTCTTCCAGGAGAAGCAACCACTTTTGATTTTTTGGGGGTTGTGATGGAGATTTTTGCACTGAGCTTTGCTGTTTGCTCTCAGAATCAAAATGATGTAGCCAAGTTTCATCAGCGTGATTACGTTTGAAAGAAACTCCGGATCTTCCTCTAACATCAACTGCATGCTAATGACCTTCTGTTCGGAAATCAACAGTCCTGGAACCCATCGCGCACAAACACGTCTCATGTGTAATGTTTCTGACACCAACGTGTGGGTGGCAGTCAGTGAAATGTTCAGTATATCAGAAAGTGAGCTTAAGGTAATTCGTCGATCCTTTCTCACAATGACAGCAGCAGTGTTGATGTTTTCTTCCGTAAGAGCAGTAACTGGAGCACCGGGTCCACCTTCCTTTGAAATTGTCTCCCCTCTTTAAACATTTTAAACCACCTTCGAGCTGTGGTGTAGGGAAGAACGGACTCTCCATAGGCCTCCTGTAACATTGTATAGACCTGAACTGATGATTTGTTGAGACGAAAGCAGAATTTCAATGTCGCATATTGTTCCTTGCGTATTACCTCCATTGCAGCGGTAGGCGATACTGAACAAGTCTGAACTTTCCTGGTTCTCACAGGCGGGAACTAGGAGTACCAACAATTAAAGTTATACGGCGTGTTTGTTTTACATTAAGATAACAGAATATAATAAGGTTAAACTTAAGTGCGAAAAATTATGATCATTCTTTATTATACAGCCCTCATATATTCGATTATTGCATAGATACTAAACCTAAATTCGCGGTTTCCTTTGTCTCGGAATGTTCTCCAAGTGGTTCTAAAATCAATAAAACTGACAATCAAATTCAAACCAGTGAAATAATTTCTAGTCATTTGGAGTCTGGAAACTCGCCTGAGTTGGAGTGACAGTACGTGGAGTGAATTCAAACAAAGTACGAGTGGTTAGTGTTTGATGTAGGCAAATTGCTGTGCTCAGTTTGTAAAAACCTGCAAGATTTAAAAGTAAACAAATATCAGGGGGGGGGTATATTTCTAAGGAATGGGTAGATATCTTGTGGTTCCAAGTGGAGGAACTACAGGTGCCTTACTAACATCTCTAAGGAAAAAAAAATATCCACAAACATAAGAATTCAGAAGGTCATGTGGCAATATGCATACAAGAGTAAGAAAGACAAGGAAATGTTCTACAAAACCTTGTGGTTGAACAGCATGACGTTTTCGACAGTACTAGGAAAGAGTTTCGTACTGCATATTTTGTTGCGAAATACAACAAACCGTATTCAGATTTTTCTAAGCTTTTGAGTTTGCAAATTGAAAATGGACAGGATATGGGCAAAACAATGCACAGCAAATTCAGTTGTTTCAGCTCTTTCTGTGAGTCATCTCTCATCTCTGGTTTGTACTACTAACGGACCTCCAGTACACACGTAGAACCTAGAGAATTACATAAAATAATGGATAAAAATTCATAGGTATGCTGAGGACAACCAAAACAGGAAGGTGAATCCACAAGGTCAACATTCCGGTCGGTTCTCCAGCATCTGGAAAATTTTTAGGCGAGTCCTCCCTCTTTTTTTTTTTTTAATAGGAATATAGCCCTGATCCAAGGAACCACTCAACTGTTTTTGATATTGAAAAGCTGAATAAGTTCGGAGCTTTGGTCTATAAAACTACTAAACTAATTTCATAATTTACTTTAATGTACTTAAATACAGTTCATTGGAAATACAAAAGAACATGGTTACAAAGAAAGCTTTGGCCTTTAGATGAGAATGTCATGGAATATAAAATTGTAGTTGCTACTTCACAGATGAATAGTTCGCGGCCGTCCATAGACTATAAAAACAAAACGTGGTTACACTTTGACAGGAATATGCCTACCGGTGTTCACGAATTGCTTGCTCGGAGGGACCAGATTTGCGAATAGCGTGTTAAGATCTTCTACGGAGTCCTCGAATTGCGTGCCAAGCAAAACATGTCAAATTTTCCCTTCCATTTTTCAGACTTATGACTGGCAGCCTAGCCCTTACGAAGACGATAAGATTGGTATGATTAAAAATATTACATGCATCACATACTTTTACAATTTCAAAACCTTAATTATTCGACTTCGTCAAACTTTTGGGGTGAAATTGATATAACTTTTTAATGAACTGAAATAATTTTGTGCTTCCATCATTTTATTATGAACAGCAGTTTCTCTTCTTCGATTGCTGGTTGTTTAATAATGGCTGACTCAGAATGTAATTTTATATACACTTCGGCTTGAATGCCTTTCAGGACGTCCAACAGTTGATAAAAGTTATGGTGTGGTTGTACGCATGTGAGACAAAGAGAACTCAACCGATAAATTTGGAGAATACACAATTGGGCGATTGCATTACACTATTTACATCTCAAGAGAAAATGTTGGAAGTGTCCTCCACCAGCATCTATACATATTTGCACTCGTCTCACCATATTCTCTTAAGTTTTACGGACAGTATCCTCGCCAATGTTACTTATTTCGGTTGGAACGGATTCCTTGAGAACTTCAACTGTCCGTGGCCTATTCTAGTACACTCTATTTTTAGATACTCCTACAAGAAAATCTCCGGTGAGGTTAGGTCAGGGGATCTGGGGTCCACAGACCTTTTGAGATTATTCGATTGTCAAAGAAACTGGTTTAAAGTTCCATGGTGTCATTAGATGTATGGCATGTTGCTCCATCTTCACGGAAGTAGCCTTCTCTTAATTCGATATCATAGAGAACATGGTGAGACGAGTGCAAACATGTGTAGATACTAGTGAAGGACACTTCCAACATTTTCTCTGAGATGTAAATAGTGTAATGTAATCTCCCAGTTGTGTATTATATTCTCCCAAAGTTGTACATGTGCCCTATTATTATTTCAAAAGTTCTGGCCTATTGAAATGGTTCAGGTTTATATGGATCACACTATAGGATATGAAAAGACTAATAAAAGTTTTTGAAAAAAAAAAGTATGTTAGAAATTTCAAGACAATAACAAGGAATGCCTCCAAAATGGTTAACTTCGCAAAAGGTTTTGACAAACTCCATGCTTTAAGTAGAGCCACGTGTTTTGTTTGGTAAGATTCTGGACTTTAGTAAGATGTTGGGAACTTAAGAGGCTATTCTTAGAAAATTCGAGATAAATATTTTATTTGTCATAAAATATTTTCCCACTCTGATCAAAATCCTTACATGCATTTTTTTATAAAATATAATTTCTCGAAAATTTTTGTGTGTAACAGTTAGTTTGAAGGATTTTGCTAAAGCTTTTTATGTCGGCTTTTAGGGGAATGTTGAATTTAAATACCAAATATATTTATCGAAATTTTCTTTTTAGAGTTATTGGTCTCTCTCTTATACACACACGTGGACTGCTTTTTTCCATCACGGGAGCTCCAAATTTCCAGTATCTATGGAGTACATTCGTACCTACTACGTATTGGTACAAGAAAAAAATCTTATTTATAAAATAGTCTGCTACTGAATTAGGATGGAAATTTATGGTTGTTCATGATAACAAAAGACAACAGCTTTAGGCAAGGAATACCATTTACTATTCATTGAAAAAGTTGCAGGAAATAGAAATTTGCATTACTTCAAAAATTGTATGCACATATTAAAACGACGTATATTATTCCTTAAAAAGAGATGAAACCCAATATATCAACATAATTTAGTATTTTTGTACTCCGATTCTGACTGAAGCTAAGTGAAAATAGGTTTCGTCATCATTATTCTTATTAAACAATTGAATTCTCCATTTAAAATAATGGCAGTCCTTTCCAACTTTATACATCCGCCTCGGTAGCGTAGATGGCAGCATGTCTGCCTCACGTACACGAGGTCCCAAGTTCGAATCTCGGTTAGGGCGAGTTAAGGTTTTTTCGGGGTTTACCCTTATCCTTCAAGATGAATGTCGGATAACTAAGCTCCATGGACCCTGGACTCATTTGAACATATATGACTTAGCGTTGGTGGACGTAAATTATACACAAAAATACCTTTATGCAGTCTATTTAAAGGTGTGTGTGTGTGTGCGTGTGTGTGTATTAACGAAACTCCTTAATTACAACATTTTCAAAGGGTGGGAGGCTATACAAGTAAAATTGTATGAGTAGGTGGTGTCCTGACAAAAGGTACCTTGCCCGCCTTAATTCCACCCGTTAAAGTTATGTGGAGAGAAATTTTTTCCCTTGTCAAGAAGAGTGACTTCAGAAAAAAACAAAAGCCATCTGTAAGAGGACGGTTTAATAGAAAAATTGAATGGGATGTGAGAAAGCTGACATTGTTAGAGAACAAAGCGTCTCAAGAATTGGGGCAGCAACAATTAAAAATCACCCTATGCGCCGCAAGTTTCCCCCGAAAAGCAAAACCATCCAAACAGAATACATAAAATGCTTTCTGCGTAGGTTCCGGGCTTTTATGACGCCTTTATCATGTTTTACTCCCGTACAAGAGCACCTCAAACGATAATAATTCAAATTCATAACGACTTCTACCGGAATTATCAATTCACGATATTCTAAGTTCGATAAAGATATCGACAACAAAAAATATATATATGCAAAGTTATGCGCACTTAATTGTACACTAACCTGACGAGTACACTGTAAAATCCAGCAAAAATGTAGGTATAGTCAAATTATGGATTTAAAAATTTGATGGTTAGGATACTAAACACGTCAGAATTCATTTGGGAGTTGCCAAAAACAACCGGTCCATCAATATTAATTTGAAGAGAAGAACAAAAGAGTGATACATTAAGTAAACGTTGCTCAAAACAAGTGCACAAAAATACACAAGATCTTAGAATCACATTTAAGGGAGACCCAGCATACTGGTGCAATGGAAGCATGTCTACTCCATACTCCAAAATGTCAGGAGAGAGAGTGTCTGTATTACTTATTCAGTCATTGCTAGTTCTTTAGGCCCCAGGTTTCGTTTAGCACCCCCCTCTGTGTGGAATTAAGTACGTAGCTCTAACGGACAATGTAAAAATGGAGGGAAACGCTTTTAAACCAGTGTATTTACATTTAAATAACCCATGGCGTGACAGTCCGAATTGGGCCTGGAACTGCCAAACCGACTACCGGCTTCACGCCCACATATGCAAGACGAATGGGCGATGATACGCCGGCCCTCGTAGCCATGGTCGCTAAAGCCTATGTCTCTAGCGTTCCGCCGCATAGAGGGTCGCGGGTTCGAGTCCCGCCTTGGGCATGGGTGTTTATGTGTATAGTGAATATTTGAGAAACTAGGAAAACAGATAAGAAAATAAACACGGAAATAATGAAAAATCGGTTAAACAAGAAATAAAGAAAAAGAAAATAAAATATTAAAAAAATCCAACGATGTGGGTGCCCGCCTCGGTAGCATAGATGTTAGTGTGTCTGCCTCACGTTCAAGAGGTCCCGAGTTCGAATCTCGGTCAGGGTGAGTTACCTGGATAAGGTTTTGCCGGGGTTTTCCCTTATTCTAAGAAACTAATATCGGGTAACTCTGAGCTCTATGGACCCTGGGCTCATTTGAGCATCATTTCACCCATTTTATTCACCGTCCTATATGACATTCCATTAGAGGACCTAAATTAATAAAAAAGAAGTGGGCAATGATCCATCGATGCGGGTGCCCGCCTCGGTAGCACAGATGGTAGCGTCTCTGCCTCACCTTCAAGAGGTCCCGAGGTCGAATCTCGGTCAGGGTGAGTTATCTGGATAAGGTATTCTCCCGAGGTTTTCCCTAATCCTAAAGACGAAGTCGGGTAACTCTAAGCTCTGTGGATCCTGGGCGCATTTGATCATTATCTCACGCATTTCATTCGTCGTCCTATATGACATAACATTGGAGGACGTAAATTAACAAAAAAAAAAAAAAAAAATGCGGGTCGCTTCTTGGCACCCTAGCCAGAAAGTTGGCAGTTTTTGACCGGTATTTGCCACCTATCGCAGCTCCTGAAATTCCACGCACCGATCCAATAACCTGGACTTAAAATCCGCACCCCCACAGGCGGGATCGAACCCGGGGACGTTCCGTGAGGGGGGGAACCCCATTACATTTTTAAATCCCTTTTTATTAAAGCATTGATTTTAGTATTTTATGTAAACACCTGCAATTAAAGCAGTTTAACAAAACCTCTTTATGTCACACGCATACACTAAATCACTCAAATCTATAGAATTTTTTTATAGAATTAAGGTTTTTATATACATAAATTGGGGCTGATGGTGATCTTCACATAACAAATCATGCTTGTAAAATACTAATACTTTCTTAATATGCATAATTTTATGGTGGTCAATTTTTAATTGAAAAATAAATTAACGCAAATGCCAATACATAATTGTCATTTAAAAATACGATATTAGTTTCTACAAAAATAAAAGAAAGTAACTTCAGGACACACACACACACACACACACATACACACATTCTTCTTAAAGGGTATCTATATGAATAAATATGCTATATTATAAATAAGTTCAGATACTGGTATCTTGATTATTCCTGTTGGGATAAATTTTAGAAAAAAGTCACCGTAAAATCACTGTTAACAGCTTTTTAATTTCGTTTAATGCCTCTTATATAACACCTGAGTTTGAGGTTTGTAAAAGTCAGTTCCGAACACCATTGTTTCAAATCTTACTTTGTTTATATCACTAAACACTCGCAATAGCGACTGTCAATCCAAAAACAAACGAACTGTCAAAACCGAGATACATTTTATATTCAGTATCACGTACACATTAAAATGTCTTATCTTCATGCAGTAGCGCTTTAAAATATATTTTCTACCACTCGTGTCAAACATAAAAGCACGCTTGAATCACTTCTAACCTCAAAAAGAGTTCCATTCACCCCATCTTAGCATTAACGTCATAACCACAAATTGTACTGAACCTCAGCTGTTTTAATGACGCCTGAATCTCAAAACAGCTGTGAATCACAACTACGAAGGCAACAGATGTAAAAGAAGTCCAACTGACCTGCATAATATTCTCCAGAAGCAGCCGAAAGAGCTCCCGTTGGCTACTTCTCCAGAATAGGACACCGTCATGATAAAAACACCTCACTCACACCAATTTCTATTCACGACTGACTGAGTGGGCAAAGCTTGCTCATGGTAAAAGGTAAGCGAGAGAGACTTTGCCGTGCGCCAAGTGGGACGCGATGGTAGCGACATCACATGGTCATACCTGCAACTCCCCCGAAGAGCCTTGCGCTCCGACCTTGTCCATGTGAACTCTCGCGCAACGCCGTATACATGCATTTTCGGCGGAGGGCAATGAATTGCTTTGTTATCGGACCGGGCTATTGGGCCCTGACCTTCGGATGCAAAATAGCCAGCTCTGCCGCCTGGGGTGGGTCTTTCAACGTGTTATACCTAATGGATTAGTTCTGAACGGCAACACCCGCGTTGGACAAACGTTGAGTCGCACTAGCCATGGGCATAAAGTACAATCCTATGTTAAATTGACTAAATTCACGACGCAGTATTTATGAACTATTTAAGACATTACTTTTTAACATTTATATGGACGAAATTAAGAGAAAATGGATTAGTAGTATAGGAGTATATACAACAAATCTTAACGTAAAAACTTTATAAAATCCCTTGTATTCGAAGATGACCAGGTTATCTCTAACTCAAAAAACAATCTTCAAAAGGCAATACACGAGCTCAACAAAATCTTAAAGGAGTTTAAAATGACTATAGCTCCAAATAAAAGTGATAGCTTTTAAAGGTGTCTACAATAAATATGCAAATTTCAAAGAGTGTGTGGAACAATAAATAGAACATTTAGAAACAAAATACGTAAGGACACAAAATTAAAGTTCTGCAAAGCTATGGCTGTACCTATACTGACATACGGAAGTGAGACTTGGACGTTAACTAAAAAGCAACAGAGTAAACTACAGGCTTCAGAAATGAAATTCTTGAGAAGTGTGAAAGGATGCGCGAAGAGGGACTTAATAAGAAATGAAAATATAATTAATAATGGACATTTTTAATATGAATGATAGGTTAAAAGATCTCAAATAAAAATGGAAGGAACATGTTGAAAGAATGCCAGATAATATACTTACTTCTTCTTCTTCTTCTTCTTCTTCTTCTTCTTCTTCTTCTTCTTCTTCTTCTTCTTCTTCTTCTTCTTCTTCTTCTTCTTCTTCTTCTTCTTCTTCTTCTTCTTCTTCTTCTTCTTCTTCTTCTTCTTCTTCTTCTTCTTCTTCTTCTTCTTCTTCTTCTTCTTCTTCTTCTTCTTCTTCTTCTTCTTCTTCTTCTTCTTCTTCTTCTTCTTCTTCTTCTTCTTCTTCTTCTTCTTCTTCTTCTTCTTCTTCTTCTTCTTCTTCTTCTTCTTCTTCTTCTTCTTCTTCTTCTTCTTCTTCTTCTTCTTCTTCTTCTTCTTCTTCTTCTTCTTCTTCTTCTTCTTCTTCTTCTTCTTCTACTTCTACTTCTTCTACTTATTCTTCTTCTTCTTCTTCTTCTTCTTCTTCTTCTTCTACTTCTTCTACTTCTTCTTCTACTTCTTCTTCTTCTTCTTCTACTACTTCTACTTCTTCTTCTTCTTCTTCCTCTTCTTCTTCTTATTCTTCTTCTTCTTCTTCTACCTCACGGCTTTGGATTGTTTAACCCGTTCCGGCTCCAAATTGGTCTGCCCATCTTTTCTTCGGTCTTCCCTGGTTTCTTCTTCCTATAGGTTTGTAGTTTAAGCTATTTTTGGTATTCTGTTATTATTCATCCTCTGAACATGTTCTTTCCATTGATTTCTATTTCTTTCAATAGTATGGTTTATTTCTTCTACTTTTAATTCTATCTTAATATCCTGACTACGTTTTTTATCTATTTTGGTATATCCAGCTATTGCTCTTATGAATTTCATTTCTGATGACTGTATTCTCTTACTATTTCTTTTTGTTAGTGTCCATGTTTCTGATCCATAGATCAGAGTTGGTATTGCCATTGTTTTTTATAGTTTTATTATAGAGTCATTTCTTGCTTTATTTTTTAATGTTCTTTGTATTGTGCCTGTTACATAGTTAAATTTATTTATTTTCACTATTATACCAGCTTCCCCTTGGTACGAGACATTACATCCTAAATACTTAAAGTGTGATTTCTGCTCAATTATTATGTTATCTAACACTATTTTTGATCTTACTGGATTAATTCCTTTAGATGCCATGGCTTTGGATTTATTTGCTGATATTTTCATTCCATATTCTGTAGCAATTTTATCTAGACTATACAGCATTTTCTGCAGGTCATCTTCATTTGTGGCCATTAGACTTACAAAACAAATATTACAGTATCATCCTAAAGGTAGGATATCGGTGAACAGACCCAGGAAACGATGGCTGGAGGACTTCCAAGGCGGAACAGGCACTTGATTGCCTATGCCATGAAGTAAAGAAGAAGAAGCTTTTAAAGGTAAGGAAAGTATTAGATCCAAACTTCCAGTAGAAAATAATAATATAGAACAGGCAGACGAGTTCAGATACTTGGATTATTACATGTCACATAAGAAAGAAACAGACATAATTAAAAAGTCATAAATTTTCAACTACGAGGCATGATTTTTGAATCAATACCGTTTTAGAATTTAAAAAATACGTGCATAGATATCGCAATAATTTTATTTTTACATGAAAGCCTGTACCTTAATCTACTTTTCTACATAATTCCCGTGAATATTGAGGCACTTGTCATAACGTGGCACCAGTTTTTGAATACCCTCCTCATAAAATTCTGCCGCCTGACGTGTTAACTACTGTATCACAACTGTTTTGACTTCGTTATCGTCTTGAAGACGCTGACCGCCCGGATGTTTCTTCAAGTGCAGGAACAAATGATAGTCGCTGGGCGCCAGATAAGGGCTATATGGAGTATGATCTAGAGTTTCCCATTGAAAATATTTGATGAGATCTTTGGTCCGATTAGCCACATGTGGACGGGCATTGTCATGCAGCAAAACGATACCCTTACTCAACTTGCCACGTCTTTTGTTCTGGATTGCACGGCGCAGATTGTTTGATTCTCAGAATAAGACGCTGCATTGATTGTCTCATTACGAGGCAGAAACTCCACTAGCAATACTTATTTTCTGTCCCAAAAAACTGTGCACGTGATTTGCCGGGCAGAAATTGTTTGCTTACACTTCACTTTTGTGGGTGATGATGAATGTCGCCATTCCATGGACTGTTGTTTCGATTCTGGTGTGACGTAGGCCACCTATGTTTCGTCACCAGTAACAATTGGGCTAAAAAATCTTCACCTTCATTGTGGTACCGCTCAAGGAAAGTCAATGCCCTGCCTAAACGTTGGGTTTTGTGCAAATCCGTCAACATTTTCGGAACCCAACGTGAACACAATATCAAGTTCTCGGTCGCAATGCGATACAAAACACTACGAGAATGTTGAGGAAAATAGTCGCACAATGATGAAATTGTAAAGCGTCTGTTTTCTCTCACCTTTTCGTCCACTTTCTGCACCAAATCTTTAGTAACGAACGACGGACACCTACTCCGTTTTTCATCATGCACATTTGTGCGACCATTTCCTTACCACTTCCTTCAATCATAATGTTTTGTCCGTAAACTTCACAGATCTCACGATGAATATCGATCGGTTTTACACCTTTAGCACTAAGAAATCGTATAACAGCCCGTACTTCACAATCGGCGGGACTCACGATTGTCGGAGACATCTTAAACACTCAGTAACCAACGTATACAATGAAGAATCAGACTGTAATGGCGTCAGTGCGTAGACAAGAGATGTAGGTAACCAGCGCGCATGCGCGGAACGCCGACCGTAGGGCTGCGGCGGCGGAGTTGCAAAACGGTACTGACTTAAAAAACATGCCTCGTACTTGGGTTATTGCATGTCATATAAGAAAGAAACAGACATAATTAAAAAGTCATAAATTTTCAACTATATAAATGGAACAATAAAAAGAAGTATAAAAAATAAGTCAACTAAAGATACCATTCTAAATTTTGCGAAGTAATGTCAGTACCTAAAGTACTGTGACTTTCTGGGTTCGTAGAATTAAAAGTCCAATTTGCGAAATTATAAATGTTCTTTATTTCCGCAGGAATACACTGTTCAATTCTCACGTAAGAACATTACATCACATATCACAATCTACAGCACCAAGGTCGATGACAATAACAAACAAGTTTCAACACTTCACAGCTGACTGTGCTTACCTCACTGTTTTTCAACTGCAACTGGACTCTTGGTGACTCGTCGCCTCTTTAAATACATCACTGATAATTTCTAGATTATTCGAAAATAAATCAGAACCCGAACAGTCACATTGAAGAAGTAACTAGAAATTTCCATTAATCTCAATTTGTTTGTTTCCTCAGACATTTATCTGCATGTTATCTTTGTCTGCGGGCTCTTGGTTTTCACACTTCCCGCCTATCAGTTCCTTTTGTGTAAACAAACCGCGCGATCGTAGATACGGGTTTGCGACAATACTATATGGCAGAAAAGTATTTTTTTAATGTACGAGGGCCGTTCAGAAAGTAACCTCCGGTTGATTGTAAAAAATTCACCAAGTTAAATAAAAATATTTTAATATATACATCTTACAACTACATCTTTGCACTATGTTTCTACATAGTCTCCATAACGATTGAGGCACTTATCGTATCTGTTCACAAGCTTTGAAATTCCTTCTGCATAAAAATCACCCGCTTGTGCCTGGAGCCAGCCTGTGACCGCATCTTTGAGCTCTTTGTCGTCATCAAACCGCTGGGACCCGAGCCATGTCTCAGGGTTCTTGTACTTAATCCAGGTTTCGTCCCCGGTCACGATTCTGTTTAGCAATTGTTCACCTTCGTCCGCATAATGTGACAGAAAGTCTAATGCAGAGGACATTCTTTGAGTTTTGTGGTGGTCGGTAAGAATTTTGGGCACCCATCGTGCACAGAACTTACGGTAACCCAATCTTGCAGTCACTATCTCGTACAAGAGAGTCTTAGAAATCTGTGGAAAATCAGTAGACAACTCCGACATTGTGAAACGTCGGTTTTCACGAACTTTTGCATCAACTGTCTGAACGAGTTCGTCCGTCACCAGTGATGGTCTACCACTCCTCTCTTCATCATGAACGTTTTCTCGTCCACTTTTAAATAAACGTACCCATTCACGGACCACTCCTTCACTCATAACTCTTGGTCCGTACACGGCACAAAGCTCACGATGAATAGCTGCTGCAGAATATCCTTTGGCTGTAAAAAACCTTATAACAGCACGCACTTCACATTTGGCGGGGTTTTCTATTGCAGCACACATTTCAAACGGCCACAAACACTAAACTAGCGTAGATTCGACGTTCACTCGACCACGGCTTGATGCCGACTGACCTGCTGAGTGCGTGAATGCACAGATGGCGTCGTTACTCCCCCCACTACCCGCACTGTGACCGATCGGAGGTTACTTTCTGAACGGCCCTCGTAATTTACGTCCTCCAACGTCGTCATATCGGACGATGAATGAAATGGGTGATATGATGCTCAAATGAGTCCGGGGTACATGGAGCTTAGAGTTACCGAATATTCGTCTATCAGGATAAGGGTAAACCCGGGAAAAACCTTATCCAGGCAACTCACCCTAACCGAGATTCGGGACCTCTTGAACGTGAGGCACACACGCTACCATCTACGCTACAGAGGCGGGCAATAGCAGCGAGGTATAGGTCATAACTGAAAAAGATAAAAGAAAACTTCAGGCAAATGAAATGAAATTTTTAAGAAGCATTGCGGGATATAGCAAAATCGACCATAAACGAAACGAAGGCCCCGCCGTGGCTCAGTGGTTAGACCGCTTGGCTCTCACCAAGGCGGCCCAAGTTCGATCCCAGACGACCACAAAGTGAGATTTGTGGTGGACAACACGGCGCTGGGGCGGGTTTTCTCCGATAACTCCGTTTTCCCCCGCCATCTCATTCCACCGGTGCTCCACCTTCATTCATGCATCATCAGTGTCACCGCCTGCGGTGCCGTATGTAGTAAAAGCGGGCGTTAAACACCACACACACACACACACACACACACACACACACACACACACACACACACACACACACACACACACACACACACACACACACACACGAAATGAAGGTACACACGAAGAGCTAGAGATATTCGATCTCGACGGAGTACAAGAATATGGAAGTAAATGAGTAACCCATGTACAAAACATGGAGAAAGAAAGATTACCTCTCTATTTAATGAACCATAGACCAGTAGGAAAGAGAAGCATGGAAAGACCAAGAAAACGGTGGAACCAGTGAAATTATTTTGACTGCAACAGTAATGCCTAAAGCACGAAGGAAGATGATGATGATGACGATGATGATAATGATGATTAAGATATTATACCGAAATGTTAACAGCAGATAAATATATGCTTCCTTAATACATTAACCAGGGCGACATTGAACATTTTTAAAAATTCATACCGAATTAATTATATAATAATTTAATTTGCATTCGTTTAATGCAGCCTGAGAAGTCTGGGCTGGCAGAGCATTGTTTCGATAATGACCATAGAGCCAACATTCCGGAGACTACCACCTTGGCAAAATGCAACAGTTATTGGGAGCGGAGAGTTAAGGAGGCTGTGGCCATTTCCTCCGAGAGGAGCGCGCTTAATCGTCATACTGGATTTCAGTTCAGCTCCTCTTGGAAACCGGCCTTAAAATGGAAATACATCGACTTAAGAAGCACAGATCTATACAGCTTGATAATCAAGTTAAGTAGTTACGTTATTTCTTTGACCCAATTAATTTTCTGTAGGGTAAGGGCGCCATATTTCGGATACCATTTTTATTTTTGGGTTTTCTACATGTTATAGTACATCACTAGACACGAAATTCTGTGACAGCGTTGTTTATTCATATTAGCGTACAGTCCCTTAGTCAAAAAATGTCTTATAAAGTAAGTTCACATAAAACACAATAAAAAACCATTACAGAGCATTTGGATTAGGTTACAAAGATGGTACCTAATTTCGGGTATTTTGTGGAGTGTGATAAGCCCTTTGAGAGTGTCCTTTCATAAAATCCTGAGACATTTTTTCCAGCTATACCGCTACTTGAATCAAATGGATGCTTTAAATTGTTCATCAAAGCTAGCTGGAATACCATTCGTCTAATGTCTTTCTTTCTAAGTCCAAAATAGCGATCATATGTAATCGTACAGTATGCAGCCATTTCGGTTTCCAGCTTCTCACCAAGTGCGCACTCTTTTCCGATTTTGTAGTCAACAAATTGTCATTATCTTTCTGTTTGTGGTTTACATAGTTCTCTAGAGTACAGCGAGGTACGCCATATCATTTGGAAGCTTTTAAAAATCCCATTTTCTTCTCCTTGACAGCCTTAACTGCTTCTCTCATTGCTTCTTCTGACCACCTCCTTCTGTGACTTGGTGTCATCTGATGAACAAAAAGTCTTTTAGATCGGTAAAATATTGTGGTATACGAAATTAAGAATTCCGCCATATTGGATAAATAATAGCTTGGATTGAATAAGATGTAAGTAATTTCAAATGTTAATGCATATAAGAAAACTACCATATACTAACATATTCATCATCATCATCATCATCATCATCATTATCATCATCACGATATACTAAGCCTTGTGGCCCGTTCCGACTTCAAGGAAATTGATCGGACCATCTCATTCGTGGCCTGCCAACATTTCTTCTGTCTACAGGTTTATACTTGTATACTATTTGTGGTGTACGGTCTTCGGTCATTCTCTGCACAGGATCTTGCCATGTTTGCCTGTATGTAATGATTGTTTCATTTAGACTCTGAACTTCCAATTCTCTTCTAATATCCTCGTTTCTTTTCTTGTCTATGAGTCTATAACCTGCCACCTGTCTCAGAAATTTCATCTCAGCAGCCTCCACTTTCTTCTGTTGTGAGATAGTCAAGACCCAGTTTTCACACTCATAAAGCAGGGTTGGGATCGCCATTATTTTATACAGTTTTAACAAAGTTTGACGATTACAATTTTTAAAAGTTCTTTTTATTGTGCCACATATTGTTTAAAATTTGTTTATTTTGTTTTGTATATCTCTATTACTGGTATATGACGCAATATAGCCAAGAAAATAAAAATAACTTTATTGTTGGATGGGTTTATCATTTATGCAAATTTTTGCTCTCAAATGGTTCGTTCCTATAAAAGCCATTACTTTTGTTTTTTCCTACGAAATTTGAAGATTATATTCTCTTGTAATATTATTTAATTCATGTATAGCTCTTTGAAAGTTATCTTCCGTCTCTGCAATTAAAATCCGGTCATCAGCAAACAGCAATGTGTTAACATTTCTCCCGTTAATTTTAAAATGTGTTTTGAGCATAGTTTGCCATCGTACAACTGCGTCATGTCTTAGTCCTAAATTAATCTCTACTAGGTTATCTATAGTCTGTTTAGTTAACACATGTGCAGTTTGGAGTCAAGGGAAACCGAGCCTCCCGCCCACTAATGACCGTCATAAATCTATCGCCACACTTCAGAAATGGAACACTATCGTTGAGGATCAATAGCAACCCTGATTTTCTCGAAGTGACAGCCGCATGTCTACTCCACGTGGAGTCTCAGTTGCCAAAGTTCCAACTTACAGTTGATCTGTTTCATTACGTGCAGAAATTCGTTGTGTGTCACGATGTGGAGACCGTGGGAGGGAAATGCAGTGGTAAATGCAAATGAAGTAGTAGTAACGTGAAAATAATCAGTGATGACAATAGTATGAATAATTGGGCTGAGTTATATTACCGGAAAAGCCACAAAAACAAAGTTATAGTGGGAACTGTTCCTAAGAATATTCAAGCGCTTGTTTTGAACACATATAAATATGTGCTGACAAATAATCTTGGTAAGGGGTCGTGCAATGAATCTGATGATAAATTCTGGGTGTTCGCAGAAATACAGTAAGAAATATTGTGACGAGAGGAATACCAAAGACGCCAATCTAGTGTGAAAACAAAAGGAAACGTTTCTCTAAAGTTAGATAATTTCACATGCGATTTAATTCGTCGAGAAATTTATAGATTCTATGCAAAAGAAAGAGAGCGCCCACCTTAGACGAATTGGTTGCACATTTGCAAGAAATTTGTGATTTTCCTTATGGGCACTGCACTTTGCGCGGTCTCTTAAGGAGCTGGGTTTCAAATACCGCACTTTGAATAAGATAAGGGTTATTATGGAATCCAGTAGAATTGTAGCTTGGCGATATATATCGTCAAAACTAAGAAAGTTTTGCAGTAATGGACATAAGATGAAACCTCGTACGATACCCATGACGTATTGAGAAAGGTGGCAACCTTGCAGAAAGGTCTGCGAGGAGGACGGCCAGGGTTGTAAAACGATTATAAGAGTTCGTCAAAAGCAGCGGCCGACTGCACATGAGTTAACTAAACAGACTTTACTTTCTCCTACTTGTTCACATGATTTCCGAGGGAGTACAGTATGTCATGGAGCAGAAAATCTACCATCCGAAATTAGGCGCCTATCCGAAATATGGTGCCCTCACGGTACTCACGCCATCTCCTGATCTGGTATTTAATTTACTGAAAACAGTCTTTTGTTCAGTAATGCGACTATTGATAGTGTTTTTTCTTTGTCTATATTTGTATTATATCCAGTGATTCATTTGTGGTTATAAAATTTAATAAATATCCTGATGATGGGAGAGATGTACGCTCCCGAAACGTCATTTTCTAATCGTCTTTTCATCTAGCTTGCTTCCCGAAAGAACTTGAACATAACAATTTAAATGATTTTGTTTGTTTATAAAATATTTCTCTTTCTAATTTGTGGTAGTTGAAAAACAAAGCAATGAAAGAAACAATGTTAAAATTTTATAGAACAATGGCAGTTCAAGTGCTCATGTATGGAAGTGAGTCCTAGTGGATATTAAAAGAAAGAGATAAAAGTAAGTTATAGGCAGCAGAAATTATGTTCTTAAGAAGAGTTAAATAAGGTATTAGACGAGATTTAATAAGAAATGAAACTTTTCGAGAGGAACTAGCATATATAAATTACAGGACAAAATAGAAGAAAATATACAGAAGTGAAAAGAACAAATGAATAGAATGAACGAAATAAGAGTGCCGGTTTTAATAAGAAGATGTAGGTAACACTGGGGAACAAAAAAAATTATTTTTATATACCCGAAACAAAATAGGCAAATTCTTATGTAAACTGATCTGCTGATTCCAAAAATTCCCCTCAAAATTCTGTATCACGTAACGTTTTTTAGGTATTCATAATTTTTTATGAAAACTTACAGAAATGTGATGTGATAACTCATATTTGATTAATTGAAAATAGTAGGTATTTTATTGCCAAATAACATTGAAAATAATAATTATTAATAATTATTATTAAAATAAATAAACACAAGATAATGATGAAAACCAATACCTGAATTATCTCAGAAGTGTTTCACTGTTGATTTCTTTTTTTGTATTGACTCTCCCGTTTGAGGAACCAACAATAGTCTCCGAACATGGCTGAATCCCAGCGATACCCTGGTAACGTCTTTCCATCTCAGAAATGTCCTGGTGAAAACGCTCACCTTGCTCATCACTTACAGCTCCTAGGTTTGTAGGGAAACTATCAAGGTGAGTGCAAAAAGTGGATTTTAAGTGACATACGGCAACGCATTTATTTGTAACTCCTTAATAGTTCTGAGACTAACGTTTCATAATTTTCTTCTTTGTTATTGCCCAGGAAGCCTTCCACCACTGATTTAAATGATTTCCATGCTGCCAGTTCAACACGTTTAAGCTTTGATTCAAAAACACTGTCTTTAAGAAGTAGTCTTATTTGAGGACCGACAAATATACCTTCCTTCAATTTAGATTCACTTATTTTGGGAAAGACACTTCTTAAGTACTCAAATGCACTTCCACTTTTGTCCAAACCTTTAACAAAATTCTTCATTAACCCGAGCTTTAAGTGAAGTGGGGGGAGAAGAATTTTGTTTGGGTCTACTGGCGGCACATACTTAACATTGCTTGCTCCCGGGGTATAGTCTTCCCTTTTCCCCCATTCTTTCACTATAAAATGCTTGTCAGTTGCCCTACTGTCCCATAAGCACAAAAACAGCAATATTTTGTGAAACCTCCCTGCAGTCCCGTTAGCAATGCAACTACCTTGAGGTCACTACAAATTTCCCAGCCATGGTTTTGATAACTAATGTCATCTAAAATTATGGACATGGAATCGTATGTCTCCTTCATTCCTATGGCATGAAATAAAGGTATTGAAGGTAGTAAATTTCCATTATGAAGCAACACTGCCTTTAAGCTGTATTTAGAAGAGTCAATGGCAATTATTTTAAATTAAGTCAATATGAGTTGGTATCATACCTCATTTCTGTAAATTTATATATAAAGAATAAGGATATCTCAAAAACGTTACGTGATACAGCATTTTCAGAGGCAGTTTTGGAATCAGCGAGTCATTTTGCATAAGAATTAGCCTATTTTGTTTTGGGTACAAAAAACGTGTTCCCTAGTGTAATCCTCGTTAAAGAAGAGATGTAGGACGGCTTAGAAAAAGATGGGAATAGCTAATGGAATGCGACGATGGAAATGCCTAATCCCTGAAGTAAAGAAGAAGAAGATGTTTGATTTCAACGAAGTCACTTCTTAAAGCACTGATGCCAATCTTCTTCAAGCACTTCACAAACCAGGTTTTTATGTCTTACAGCTTCATCTAATACGAAATTAGATGTTTTAATACTTTAAAATTTTCTATATACAGCAAAACGTTAATAACCCGGATCAAATCTGAAAAACAAAGTTGTTTAGCGTAGTAAATGAAGCCCGCCTCGGTAGCATGGTAGTAGTGCGTCTACCTCACGTTCAAAAGGTCCATTTTTTCGAAACTCGGTCAGGGTGGTTTACTTGGATACGGGGTTTTCCGGGATTTTCCCTTATCCTCAAAGACAAATGTCGGGTAGCTCTAAGCTCTATGGACCCTGGGCTCATTTTGGCATCACTTCAGCCAGTACATTCACCGTCCGATATCACTTGACGTTGGAGGACGTAAATTACACCAAAATAGCGTAGTACAAGGGGCGTCCAGAAAGTAAGTTCTGTTTCAATTTATCTCCGCTCCAGGGCTGAGATCGCAGTTCCGCACATGCGCGGTAGACGCTCTGTATCATGGAGAAGAAATGTGCGCCGTTGTGAGATCTCTGTCGGCCACGTACGATTTTTTGTGCTTGTTTACAATGTCGGTGTTGATTGAAAATCCTGCCGCTTGTGAAATCAGATCTGTGATCCGTTTTCTGAATGCTAGGAAAGTGAAACCAATTGAAATTTATAGGCAAATTTGCGGTGTCAAAAGGTGTTGTGATTCTTCACGACAACGCACTACCACACACTGCAAATGCGACGAAAAACATCCAATAGGGATTTGGCTTGGACGTGTTTGACTACCCCTCGTACAGCCCTGACTTCGCTCCCAGCGACTTTCATCTGTTTTTGCATCTCAACTCTTTCCTTGGCAATCAACACTTTAAGAGCTGAAAGAAAATGTTTCCAACTTGTTGAAGACACAGGCCGCAAACTTCTATGAAGAAGGTATGCAAAACCTTGTACCTCGCTATGACAAATGCCTGCAAAATTTCGGCAGTTATGTGGAAAAGTAGTTTAAGAGTTGTAGAACTTTGTGCAATAAATAATTTTTCTATATCTGTACACAATTTAATTTTATTACAAACAGATCTTTTTTGGACTTACCTCGCAAATGTAGCCTTGATAAATTGCTATTCTCAGTAGTTAAATTCTCTTGCCAGCGGGCGGATTGATTGTACTCATCCCACCTACTTGAGACCAGGTTGGAAGAGAAACTGATAAAGTCTTGGAAACCGTTGTGACATTGTGTGTGACTATCTAGAGAATAAGACTAAAGAAGAAGAAGAAGAAGAAGAAGAAGAAGAAGAAGAAGAAGAAGAAGAAGAAGAAGAAGAAGAAGAAGAAAAGTAAACATGCAAGAATAGAGTGACCTCTGACAATGACAGTGGTTATAAACCTTGTTTACACAAAGGAACTGATAAAGATAGCTCGCAGATAAAGGTCTGCCGAAGCAAACAAACTGAGATAAATGGAAATTTCTGGTGACATCTTGATTGATAGAGATTATTCGGTTTCTTTATTGTTCTGGAACAGTCTGGAATTATCAGATGAGGTATTTAAAGAAACGACGACTAGCCAAGAGCAAGTCGTGAACAGTAGTAAACACAGTAAGGAGTCAACAGTTGTAGAGTGTTGTCGTAACGGGAACTGATTTATCAGAACACTGTTTGTATGGTCATAGACCTTGGTAGATTGTGAATATGTGTATGTGACGTAACTCTGCTGTAATTTCCTACTGTGCGTGTATTTCTACGCAAATAAAAAAAGTTTTAAATTTCTACAACTCAGACTTTTAATCCTACGAACCCACAAAGTCAGAGTATTCAGATTCAGACAGTGATGATGAACCAGCTGTGGTTATGACCCACGCACAAGCAGTAACAAACATAAAGAAACTGTTGCTTTATTTCGAGAGCTAAGCCGAAGCATTGCCAAATGAACTTCTAATGTTAAAGCGGATGCGAGATCGTGCTGCTCGTAGGCGATACACTAAATTCAGACAGCAGCAGATCACTGTCTTTCACTACCCTCTAGTTTGTAGTACAGTGCAAATACATACCTACTTTATTACAGTACATACAGTTATGTGTTTTACGTGAAAGTGTGTCGATAGTAATTTAACTCTATTAAGAATATTTCGAGGCCGTGGCATGGCTGAGTGGTTAGACCGCTTGGATCTCAACCAGGCTGCCCGGGTTCGATCCCAGGCGACTGCAAAGTGGGATTGATGGTGGACAACATAGCGCTAGGGTGGGTTTCCTCCAGGTCCTCCGGTTTGCCCCACCATCATTCCATTTTTTCGATACCAAGTGTTGCAATATTGTAAAGGTAAATAGTAACAATATCTGTTTCTGAAAATTGCAGATTGATAAAAGATCCAATATTGGAATTTCAATAAAAAATCAACTGTGGCTCATCTTGTTTTATCCCGAATTAACTCGCTGAGAGCCAAATGTGAAATACTAGAGAGTGGTCACTTTGGAAACAGAATAAGTGCACTTGTAGATGATACCATGGATCCCAGTGTTAGAAAAGCAGTAGAACAGAATCTAAAAGTTTGCTGTTGTATGACTTTGTCTAAATTAAACTCCATTAAGGAAAGAGAAACTGATGACGTAATGACCATAAAAGCTTTGAGCCTTCTAGGCTATTTACTAAATCAAGTATAGGTGATTTAAATCATGTAATGGCAGCATTTATACAACTAAATGCATTTAAAACCAGTGATATTACTTGTGATTCTGGTTTGTTTCTTTGTTACAAAGAACTTTGTGATATTGTAAAACAGCAAAGTCATGATGGTAACGATTACAGATTAGATGTAGTAACAGCACTCCTGGCATTGAAGGCAAAAGCTGATTCTTACAGCAATTTCTGTGAAAAGTCCCTTCAATGACTTTGGTTGCCGATGTCAAACGCTGACAGTGAGAGATTTTTCTCTACATATAACTTAGTTGTGACAGACAACAGAACAAGTATGAAAAGCCAAAATATCACAACTTGTGTGCTGCAGTTTCGTGATGTGTGATATTTGATCTCATTTATGTTATCTACTATCATATCAAATAAATTGTTTTAATTTGGGAGGGGAAAAAAGGGCTTTTAACAGTTGTGCTATGTGATTACTCATTAATTCTCCCCAAAAATTTGCGCGAAATTAATGCGAATTTATGGTAAAGAAAACCACAAAACCACAGAATCTTGCTTCTGGCTATAGCCCTTTATCAGTCAAAGGCTACATGATGAGCGGGTGCAGTACTAGATAATGGGACATGATCGGCGTCGGTTCCTCCGGGCTACACAACCAGGAACCGCTGTTCCTCAATCAAGTAGCTCCAGAATTGGACCTAATGAGGTTTAGTGCGCCTCCATGGAAGTCGAACATACTTCCACAGCATCTTAAATAACAGCGCTACCACAATGCTGAGACGACTTCAGGTTAAAAACCTGTAGTATATAGCTGCCTAACGCTTTAAGCCAGCGTCATTAAGGCACAAGTTTCCTTTGGTTATCCAGAGGATTTATTTCCATCAGAGGTCTAGACCATCGGCATGCACGTTAATGTTATGCATCAGTAAATATTCATGGCATATTCTCATCTCATGCTATTATAACTCCAAGAAAGCGGTTTTATTATAATACGTAAATTTACTACATCCTCTGGAGAGCCGCACAGTGACAGCGAGTTAAAGAATAATGCCATAACACAAGAAGGCAGGGGAAATTCAAAGAGCCCAAAATGACAAGCAAGAATGAAGGGAACAACGAGCAGAGCGTACCATATGCTGGCCACTACTAGATGGTGCTCGGGGTCTTTGAGTTCCGGAAGATCAAAGCGGCAAGGTCTAGAAGATGACAATGAATCAAGGAAGACTTTTAACGTCGACATATATATCTGTAGAATTCCTTTACCACATACTCTGGCTTTGAACCTTTACCTTGCACTGGCTTCAGTGCGAAGGCAGCGAGTTCAACGAAATGTGATCATGAAATACATGGAGGTGGTGTTGCGGTAACGTGCACAACTCGGCGACGCCGGACAGATGGTAGGAATACTTGCACATTGTAGAAGCTGTTCTTGGCTCAGGGCGGCGGGGTTGTCCATATCCCCACGCAGATATAAGAGAAAGTAACTTTTCAACCTACCTGGCTTACAACATTTGCGAAAAGCATTTGACAGGATATTTAGAGAGTATCTGTAAGAAATTATGGAAAAACGTGGACACCCGATTCATATTATAAATAACACCAGGAGCATTATGTAATGGAATTTATATAATAATTCGCGTCTCCTTTTATATCGGAATAGCTTTAATAAACTAAAGGTGTGTGACAAGGATCTGCTTTATTCCCAAAAGTTTTAACACTTTATAGATGATGGTATGTGAAAGTGGAACGAAATATCGCAAACAGGGATGCGCGCGCGCAGACACGCCACATACTATTATATGCTGTCGACATCGTATTCGTTGCTAATTCTTGAAATACAGAAGTCACTGGAAATAAATGAAATACAGACGTCAGTCAACTTTTAAACTCAGTTTGCAATGTTAATAATTCTAAAATAGCAGTACACAAAGCTAAGACAGTATAATTCCACTGGAAATCCCCAGTACGAAGTCAAATTGCAATTGAAGATCGGCTATGACAGTATTACACTTACTAAATTATTGATGTATTCAAGAATTTGTAGCAGAACATAAAACACGCTAAGAGATGAAAAAATAAAATTCTGCAAGTTGAAGGCTGTAGCTCTTTTACTGTATGACAATGAACCCAGAGGAGAAAGTACTTTAGCTACATTCAGCTAACAGAAATTAAGTTTTTACGAGCAGTTGAATATTACAGTGGTTATACAGCCCCTATATTAGACAAGAATTGAATATTTCTTCTTCTTCTTCTTCTTCTTCTTCTTCTTCTTCTTCTTCTTCTTCTTCTTCTTCTTCTTCTTCTTCTTCTTCTTCTTCTTCTTCTTCTTCTTCTTCTTCTTCTTCTTCTTCTTCTTCTTCTTCTTTTTCTTCACTTCATGGCATAGGCAATCAAGTGCCTGTTCCGCCTTCGAAGTCCTCCAGCCATCGTTTCCTGGGTCTGCCCACCGATCTCCTACCTTCAGGATGATACTGCAATATTTGTTTTGTAAGTCTATTATCTGGCATTATTTCAACATGTTCCTTCCATTTTTGTTTGAGATCTTTTAACCTATAATTCATACTAAAAATGTCCAGCTCTTCTCCTATATTTTCATTTCTTATTAAGTCCCTCTTCGTGCATCCTTTCACACTTTTCAAGAATTTCATTTCTGAAGCCTGTATTTTACTCTGCTGCTTTTTATTTAACGTCCAAGTCTCACTTCCGTATGCCAGTATAGGTACAGCCATAACTTTTTAGAACTTTAATTTTGTTTCTTTACGTATTTTGTTTCTAAATGTTCTGTTTATTGTTCCACATACTCTTTGAAATTTGCATATTTTATTGTAGACATCATAACTAACATCAGTTCCGAAGTAGTTAAAATGGCTTACCTGTTCAACATAACGATTATTTATAACTATTTTTGTTCTAATTGGCTCTTTCCCAATGAATGCCAATACCTTTGATTTTATAAAAGAAATTTTCATATTATATTGCTTACAAAGTTCACTAAGTTTAAAAATAGATTTTTGCAGGGCAGACTCGCTATTTTGTATAATAACTAAGTCATCAGCAAACAATAAAATATTTAAAAAGCTTTTATTTGAAACTTTAAAACCTACATTCACTAGTTGCTTCCATTTGCACACTAGGTCGTCAATATAAATACTAAAAAGTGTAGGTGATAAAGTACACCCTTGTCAGACACCCAGATTAGTAAGAATTTTTTTTAGAAATTTTAACATTGTTCCTCACATTTATTTTTGTTTGGAAGTAGAAGCATTGGATCATTTTTACTAATCGTTGTGAGTATCCTCGTTCTTCCAATATTTGCCACATTTTTCATCGGTTTAGCCTATCGAAGGCTTTTTCAAAGTCAACAAATGCCATATGCGTTTCTTTATTACACTCCCTTAATTTTTCAATTAGTTGTTTAACAATAAATATGTTATCTACACAGGATCCGCCTCTTCTAAATCCACTTAGTTCTTCCGAGAGAAGACATTCAGCTATATTCTGCAACCTTTTCTTTATTATTTTAGCAAATATTTTATAGGCCATATCCAGTAAACTTATTCCTCTGTAATTGCTACAGTCATTTCGTTTCCCTCTCTTAAAGTTAGAGATGGTTTGGGCTATAAGCCAATCTTCTGGGATACATTGCTTCTTCCAGCACATATTATAGAAATGTAGCAGTCGGAGCTTTAGCAATAACACCCATATTTAAATAATTCTGCGTTTAATCCATCTTGGCCCGTTGCTTTCCTATTTTTAGTTTTTATGAGTGCTTCTTCTAATTCTTCAATTAAAATTAAATCTCCTTCATATGTGACGTTGCCTTCTCGTTTTCGTTATTGATCTCCTCATTTTCACCATACCATAAAGCTTTGGAATGTTCTAACTATTTAGACTCGGGTATTATACTTAAACATGCTGTATCTTTCTCATTTTGGTTTACATGTTTCAGCAGTTTATATGCAAAGAGCTGTCATCCATGTAAGTCGTGTTCCACATCTCCTATGAATTTACTCCATGATGCATCGTTTAACTTCCTCACCAAACTCTTAGCCATATTTCGTTCTGCCTTATATGCTTGTTTAGTTTCCTCAGTATTTAATTGTATCTATGATAAGCTTTCTTCTTTTTTTTCCTCGACTGTCTTTGCAATTTCTTCATTTCACATTCTTAGTCCCTTTCTTCTTATGTTTTTCTTTTTACCTAGTGCTTCTTTGGCAGCCTCTTCTATGCAGCCTTTTATATTCCTCCATTCCTCTTCAACGTCATCGCTAGTTGTTATTTCTTGTAATCGTTGAGATAAGCGGTTCCCCCAAATCAGATTTCCGCGGTTGTATTCACTTGCCGCACGGACATTGTGTATGTTTGGCTCGACATACGTGTGCAAACATTCTTTTTTCTGTTATGAAATTAAGTCCAAACCCAAAGTACCTTGTCGTATCACAATCTAACATGCCGCCTTCGATTAAAAATTTCCCAGATATTACGTCCTGACTTTGATAAACTAGTTAAAGAAAATCGAAGCATAAATTGTCGGAAAATGTGCACGTGGTTTTGTTCTTAGAGAAAATTACTTTGTTTTATTT
This sequence comes from Mantis religiosa, assembly GCA_030765055.1. Taxonomy (NCBI): domain Eukaryota; kingdom Metazoa; phylum Arthropoda; class Insecta; order Mantodea; family Mantidae; genus Mantis; species Mantis religiosa. The sequence continues at coordinate 42,798,251 of CM060959.1, read as the reverse complement.
TATTTACCTTATAACATGTAGTAGTGCATGAGGGGATTAGGTTAGGACAAGGAAGAGCAATAAACGTTCTTCTATTTGCAGATGATACAGTTTTAATCTTTGAAAAGGAAGATAGACTACAGAAAGGAATATATCATCTAAACCAAATTTGTAAAAAAATATGATATGACAATCTCAAAGACAAAAACAAAAGTAATGGCATTCCAGGGAAAATACCCAATAAGGACCAAAATTGTAGTAGAGGAAACTATAATAGAACAATACCTTGGCTGTGATATAACCTATGAATCGGAAAATCAAGATATAAGGAATAAAATACAAAAATTCCAAGCAGTTTGCGTAACAATTAAGAGAACCCTCAGGAATAAGCAAGGAAAGAAACTCAAATAAGATTCTACAAAGTGATGGCAATCCCAATACTAAACTATGGAAGTGAGGCATGGATAATAAGGGAAAAGGAGAAGAGTAAAATACAAGCTGCTGAAATGAGATTCTTACGAACAATCAAAGGATGAACAAGAGAAGATCATATTGGGAATGAAATTATTAGAAAAGAATTAAAAGTACAACCGTTATTAGAAGAAATCCAAAGATATAGAAACAAATGAGTCGAACACCTTAATCACATGCCAAGAGAAAGAATACCAAAACAAGCCATCAATTATAAACCAAGAGGACGAAGATCAATAGGACGCCCCCTAAAGAGATGGCGTCAGGAAATGTGAGACCGGAACAGGCCTAAGCCTAAACCGTGAAGGAAGAAGAAGCAGAAGAACATGCCAGAGCTTCAGATAAACTAGAATTTGAAATTTTATATATTTTCTCACAGCACAGAGTCAAAATATAATTGTTTATAAACTGTGACCAATTTTGTAATTAATACAGTCGGCATTAATATTACAACACCCAAGATGTAAGCTGTACATATTATTAATACCCGATATGTTTCCTGTCTTTCCTACGCTATCGGAACTCCAATACATCAAACTGTTTCCTTCCTGTTGGGCGGCAGAAATCAGCGTGGTGACGTCATATACTAACCTGCCTTTCGTTCGGGGGCATATTTGGCGGTTAGGGCTGACGGAGGTGACGTCACACGGCCACTACATGTCTTCCCCAGGCCTGATATTACAAAGTAGATGCTGAGTAAGAATCTTAAATCTTAAGAAGTTGGTGACACATTTAACCAACTTTGCGTTTTTAGGTTATATTAATCACAGACACAGAGAAAATATGTCCTGCGCCGTGGCGTAGCGGGTAAGGCAGTATGCCTTGGTCCCTGGCCACGGAAAGCGGCCGGGGTACGATCCCACCCATGGGGTGGGGATTTTAGGTCCCGGGTATAGGACCGGTGCCCACTCAGCATCGTGAGGAAAGTGAGGAGCGCCTAGGTAAGCGGCCCTAGTCATGGAAACCAACATTCTGGCTGGGGGATGCCAAGATGCTGACCACATCTCCTCCCCGTATGTGTTGGATGATCGTCCACCTCTACCGTGCGCAAGTAGGCGTGAGGCCGGAAGTGGGGTTGGTAGGCCTTGGCCCTCTAAGGGCTGTCGCGCCATGGGTTATTATTATATACAGAGAAAATATGTACAGACTTTTGTAAGCGGTAGATAAGGCAAAGCGCGAATAAATTTTGTAACAACGCATTTGCTGGAAAGCTACAGGTCCAGAAATGTTGTCGGAAGTGTTTGGAGGCTTCACGCTGTCATAGTTCTCACAGCAACCTTATACTTTACACATAATAGTCAGTTAATTAGACAAGACCTGCTCTATTCAAGGTCTTTTGTGATACGGCCAAACTGCGATGCAGTTAGAAATCCTAAACTATCTACGGAAATTTCAAAACGGATATTGCATCCAAAATAGTTTTTACTTGCCTTCCAAAGCACACACACCTTCAGCTAACAATTTAGATACTAATGAACAGAATTAGAGAACTTTACATGATTTAATGTAACCACTATCGGGTAAATTATGTCCGTCATACAACAGTTCGTTTGACTATAAAACTGCTTATATTGCTACGTCATCTTGAAATAAACTTCAGGTAATATGTTAATTAGATCTGCCAAAACCATATGAAAAAGCACTCATCGGTCATTATAATTTCAGAATTATATAAAAAAAAAGGATAGCTATGACCTTAACAACGTTTATTGTTCTTTGTTCTCTCTCCTTCAACTCTTTTAGTAAATGTTTATTACCTTGTATTGTTTTGTTATGCCTTATAAAGCTAGTATCGTATTTCATTCTAAAACACGTCATCCGGAGTTCTCCGAAACATTGATAACCCTGAATCTAAAATCGATTAGTTTATATACATGGCTTTCTGTATCCAATATCGGAGACCAAAATTGCTCTGCTCAGATTCAAATATTTCCACAAACCTAAAACGATTGGAAACAAAAGTTGTGTGAAAACAAATGAATCTGATGTAATAACAAATGAATGGGCTTACAAAATAATCAAAACAAAATGCGGTGCACTCACATAACTTCCTTTACTCACTTTTGCACAAAATCTTCTTACAGTTTCTTATATCTATTTCATTAGTCAAGATAAGTATTTGTATAAATGTTTTATTACATATTTCATTGTAAATAGAAAGGAAGCAGGAAAATTCAGTAGTGTTGTTCGATGGTAAAAATATTTAAAAGCTGGTCGCTACTTGGAGGCCTAGAAATTCCATTTTGTTTGAATAAATAGAACGATAATATCCAATTTGAGAAAGGTCAAAGTGCTGGAAAATTGAAGCAAATATTAAGAAGAACTTTGGAAGTGGCTCAGTGTAGAAAAATTGTATTTGATTTAAATAGTGTTTTTAGAGACCTACAAGGTTTGCGTAGTAAGATTTTGACTATTTTGTACTAGTTTTGCAAAATTCATATATAATTAAATGCTCTTTTTCGGCTGTTCCCGAAATATTTGAGATGTACATTTCATTTGTCATGATTATGATTAAACGTATGGTAATTTAATCAGCATCGCTAGAATCTTCCTTAGAAAAATCAATATTTTCGAAAAAACTGACCATGTGAAGGGCAATTTGAGATGGGAAGTACTTTTAAATTTTTTAAGTTGCGTGGCCGAATGGTTAGAACACTTTTTTCCCCATCAAGGCCTTTGGTTTCCATCTTAGGGGATCGTATGTAAGATCTGTAGTGGACAAAGCGGTGGGTTTTCTCCAGGTTCTTTGGTTTTCTCCGCCATTCATTCCGCAGCTGTTTTATTATTACCTTTCCTTTAATAAATTACACCAACATTTCAGAACAGACTTCTTCACCCTCATATCGGGCTGATACCCTATCCCCAAGGCGGCCGGATTCGATTTCAGGCGACCGCAAAGTGAGATTTGTGGTGGACAACATGGTGCTGGGGCGGGTTTTCTCCGATATCACCGGTTTCCACCTTCATTCCACCGGTGCTCCAACTTCATATCATCAGTGTCACCGCCTGCAGTGCCGTATGTAGTGGGCGTTAAACACTACACATTTCTTTTGATACCCCATCGTGGATCTTCTACCTGATACAGAGCTTCTCTGCGCCTCAACAGGCATGTGACCCTAGACATCCACTTGGAAGTCCTAGGGGTGTAAGACCTCCACATAAGGAGAGAGAAATCCAAATGGCATTGACAATTGAAGCACTCAGATTCAGAAGTTGTTAAGTCAATGTTTTTTAGAAATGCTGTTAAACACACGATAAGCTCTGTGAATGCCAGTTCTGTAATAGTGCTTAATGATTTTCGCATCAGAAAATATTAGATCGAATATACCATGGCATGTTGAATGGGCATCAATTTGAGAAATAAAAGTTGTTTTGTCAGACTTTTCGAGTTAGATGCTGTTAAGTCAAGTAGTTGCGGTATTGGCCGTTTGGTGGTGCAACTACACTGTGCCACCCAAGCTCTTTGATAACAGCTGTTGATACATTTTAAATTAGACATTTTTAGACTTTCCCTCACATTCAGAAAGTTTATCTGTACTTCCCAATACCAGGGCACTCTTTCATGCCTATTGACAGAAATTTTGGCAATAATGAGAAGAAGAAACGATCAATGGATAAAGTCTTAGTCCCTTCTACATGGGTGAAACTAATCAAAGATTCACTACAGGAGAAGCCCATTGATGTTGTCCAGGGCAAACGTCCACTGATCGACAACGGAGAACATGATGGCACTCCAGTTGTTGAAGTTTTTGACTTCAACCATATCCTTATAAGAAGTGTTCCTGAATTCACTTTAATCCGGGGTGTGCATTTCCAAAGAGGATGTGTACCAGAAGTTCGTCACACAATGTCATCCTCACTTTATCGTCCCCAGTCTCTTTTGAAGAGAGGTGTAAGGTGCAAGCCTTACACAAGGCATGTGATAGTGCGAAATACACACCACATAGGCTTCGGAAGATTAAGAAGGCAAAATATTACGATGTTCGTTCTCTACTGGAACATGTCACTCTGTCAGTGACATATGGAAGTGAGGTAGAAGATGATGTAGTAGAGTTGGAGTAATGTTTTGACGACGATGTTGAATGTCAATTCATGAAGTGCATACTGGATTAGTCCATAGTAGAGACGTATTCGTGAAAATAAAGTAACAGTTTATCCATGGCTACATATTATAATATTGTATAATGCAAAAACTCTAACATTAAGAATCAGAAGCTGTTAAGTCAAGTGACTTAACAACTTTTCATCCTAATAATAAAATATCCTGTAACACATGATACATATGTCAAACCGCGAGAAACCCTTTAACACAGTACTTTATGTCTCCAAACGGACACTTCACATTAAATTCTTTCGTTTGTATTACTATTTTGGTATTTAAAATTACTTTTAAGACTTTTAACAGCTCTCCTGCACAATTTTGAAACAGTGAACTCGCAACTTCTGCTTCTGATCGCTTCAGTTTTCGTCTCAAAACCTTGGAATACGTGGAAGTTAGACACAGAACAGTTTTTTTTCTTCTAAAAATGAGGGTTTATTTTTATTTATTCATTCAGGGAGTCTGATGACCATATGTTTGATGCAATATTGGTATCAAGTTTTGGGTGGAATACACTACTTCCTCTGCTTACTGTAAGTACATAAAAAGTAAAAAGCTTATGTGAACATTCGGACCACTAATTTTTTCAGTAATAAAAAACAAATTAGGAAGAATCGATACTCGATACCGACACACGAATGAGGAGCTTACGCTAGGTAAGCGGCCTAGGTCACGGAAACCAACATTCCGGATGGGGTATGCCGAGATGCTGACCACATCTCCTCCCCGTATCGGTTGGATGACCGTCCACCTCTGATGTGCGTAAGTGGGCGTGAGGCCGGCAGTCGGGTTGGTAGGCCTTGGCCCTCTAAGGGCTGTCGCGCCATGCGTTATTATTATATTATTACAATAATATGTCCATTTTGAGGCGTCTCAAATTTTTTCCTAATTTTTGGCAGCCAACCCTGCTCTAAGTACATGAATCCGCTATTTTCTTTTTAGTTGATGTTAGTGTACTCATATGATAGGTACATTTTTTCTAGGCGTTTACTGAATTCATTTGCCATATATACTCTAATAAAATATTTGTGAAATCGCCCTGTAACCGGAATTCGCTCTCAGTAAAGGAGTCGCTATTTCTATGAATTTTGTGCATTCTTGTTTCTAAGAACCTAAGACAATACAGTTTAGTAAGCGCAAAACTGGATTACGGCGCATATGCCGTTTGATGGGTAGCCTACCTTGCAAAAATTAAGGCACGGCTGACTCACCTGGTATATCACCATTTAAGCAGGATCCGTACAACCGGTTTTAGAGAGAAGAAAAATTCCGACGCACAGGATAATTTGGGTTGGACAAGTACCCTTCAACATCTTCACTTTGTATACTAAAACAAACCTATTATGAAATAAGTTCATTCAATGTTTTTATTCTGATTACAGGCAGATCACATACACGGTTAACCTATTTTTAAAAGTTAGCTTTTGTATGGATTCAGTGCACCTCAAACCATGTACTTTCGATGAAAATTAGATAGGTGACTGCATTGGGATTGGGATTTTATTACGGAGGGGAATTCGGTACGTAGGTCACCATGCTGGGCTCATTGTTCTTATGCCCCCAAGTAGGGGCAACCCCGGGAGGAAAGATGAGGTGAAGGAGGCACAGTGCGGCCCACCCAAGGAGCTACGACAGCACAGAGGGCAGGGTCCATATAGTTTACTTGGATAGAGACTTTCCCCAACCAGCCAGAACAACGGACAATTGAGTCCAGAGGTTCTACTCCCATTAGTCTTGAACCCGTAGGAACAAGACCCGGGCCTCTTTCAACTAGGAAGTATCCAAGCTTTCCCAAAGGATGCCCGGGGTCCTCCGCGGGGCTTTGCATAGGACAAGACCTGGGTTAAAAACAAGGCCCCCCCCCATCTGGTCCAAGGACACAAGATGGGATGGAAGTGGGTACGCCACTTAAGCGCGCCAATAGCAAAAGGTGAAGGCTACCGATATGACCTCGGTGGGGCCACCTGGCGATCTAGCACACCTTCTACTAGCTTTGCAGGCTAGTACCCGGGAGAATTAATGGCTTCTCTCAACCCCGTCCTTAGACGTACCCGATTCCCACAGGTATCGGGAACCACTGCCTACTCGAGACTATCCCAATCCGAACAACTCCCGAAGGAGGAGCTCGAATGTTTGGCCCGAGGTTACTCTAGTAACTTCAGAGGTATTACGAGTACTAAGGGTCCGCAGCGCCCGCACAACGGCAGCTGAAGGGGACGGATCCCCTCCCCTGAGGAGAGACCAACGGACACGCCCCCTACTACGGGACGGCAACGAGCCCAGCAGCCGAGTCCCAAAGGTTCCTGGCTGACGATCCGATCACCAAAGGTCCCTGGCTGGCGGTCCCGAAATTGTCCCAGAAGAGGACCGGAGGCCAGCAACCGACCTACCGAAGGAGGAAGTAGTTTTCCTCAGAGCATATGATCCTGCCATGCACCGCTGAGACACCCGCCAACACTTCTACCCTGAAAGAGACCACCAGATGAGAGATGATCCGGGAAAACCTCCTAAAATCCCATGGGTCACGTAGGTCGGCCACGGGAACCAAATCCGGACCTTCCGAATGGGGGCCACAGACGAAAACGCCTGAGCCATCCCGCTTGGTCTGATTGCACTTAATGTTAACCAAACTATAGGAATCATTTGAAATTTGATAAAGGGTGAGGCCATGGATGAGTGTGTGAAACTTAAAATACAGTTAGCTCTGGTGTAAGCTTCCCCTTGTGTATTTAAATAAATACTTTTGGCTCAAAAAAGTTAACATTAAATAATTATTTGTTCTTCAGATTAAGTCTTAAATAAAATCCTGTACCTAATGGAGATTTCGATGTTAATAGAAATTTTTAATTATCTTTATAACGAAAAGCGGAATCATTCCTGCATGCATTTGATATATAAACAGAAAACAAATGAGAAAATAATTGACATAAATGAGTTCCTTTGTGATCGTTTTGCATATCATCTAATTACTGTACACGTGAAATAATTACACTCGACAATCTGATGGCACTTAAATAAGTTTGCGCCAGCTCCTTATATTCCAGGGTAACTATTAAATTACAATAAAAGACCTAGCATTGTTATGTAAGAGTAATTTTACGTTACAAGAAATTAAAATAATATGATAATATTCAGTGGAAAATTTAATGACCGAGGCTTGACAAGGATAAAGATGTTAAGAAAATTTACATATAATTTAATCTCGTGTGGTATGTAATATTTTATTCACTGAAGAAATGTAAATATAGTAATTATTTTAATTAAATATATGTATTCATCCTCGCTGGAAGAAACGTGGTGGCGTCAGTGCTGATAACTTAGACACAAGAGATATGAAAAATTGAAATCTGATTGAAGAGGGTATGAATGAATTAAAATATGTACAGAAAAGGAATAAATAAATATTCCTTAAGCCGTGTAATGTATGTTCAAAGAGTAATGAATACTGTGGTTCTTAGAAAATCAGGTTTTCTAAAAGATAAAAAGCACAAGTTGCTTTGTCAGCTAAGAAAATGAAAAAATTGAAACAATCAACGATGATATTCTTCTAGAATACTTCAGAATAAGTAAAAACGTGCAATCCATCGACATTATGTCAAAACATTCTACAAGGGCTGTTCAATAAAGAATGATCACGATTTTTTTTTGACAACGTACCTTCACTCTTCATAATTTTGATAGTCTCCCCTGAATGCGATGCACTTGTCCCAGCGTTTCTGCCAGTCTTCAAACACATTCTGGAAAGGATTTTTGAGAGATCCTTCAAAATCGCCTCCGTAGCCTTCATCACTGCTTCTGATGATGTATAATGCCTCCCACGAAGGCGTTTCTTCAAGTTAGGGAATAGAAAAAAGTAACATGGGGCTAAATCCGGAGTATAGGGAGGGTGAGGGATGCACTTCACGTTGATCTTTGCAAGATATTCAGCAACAACATTGGCAATATGAGGCCGCGCATTATCGTGATGCAGCATCCAGCCTGCTTCACCGAAATGTGGTCTTTTGCTCCTGGTATGGACTTGCAATGTTTTCAGGACATCCCATGTTTTCAGGACATCCTTATAGTAATTTGCAGTTACTGATGTGTATGCAGGTAAAGTCTGTCTAGTGAACAGGAGTGCAGTTGGTCGCTCAAAGGAAACTACTCTTCCGCCCACTAATGACCGTCATAAATCTATCTCCACACTTCAGAAATGGAACACTGTCGTTGAGGACCAATAGCAACCCTGATTTTCTCGAAGTGACAGTCGCATGTCTACTCCACGTGAAGTCGCAGTTGCCAAATTTCCAACTTCCAGTTCATGTGTTTCATTACGTGCAGAAATTCGTTGTATGTCAATCTGGAGACCGTGGGAGGGAAATGCAGTGATAAATGCAAATCAAGAAGTAGATTACTTTCATTCAAGTGAACATAATCAAAGTGAAGACAATAGTGTGAATAACTGGGTCGAGTTATATTACTGGAAAAGCCTCACAAATCAAAGTTATAACGGGAAATGTTTCTAAGCAAATTCAAGCGCTTGTTTTGAACACATAAATATTTGCAGACATTTAATCTTGGTAAGGGGTCGTGCAATGTACGTGATGATAAATTCTGCATATTCACAGAAATACAGTAAGAAATATTGTGACGAAAGGAATACCGAAGACGCCGATCAAGTGTGAAAACAAAAGGAAACGTTTCTCTAAAGTAGATAATTTCACATGCGATTTAATTCGTCGAGAGATTTATAGATTCTATGCAAAAGGGAGAGTGCCCACCTTAGACGAAATGGTTGCACATTTGCAAGAAATTTGTGATTTTCCTTATGGGCACTGCACTTTGCGCGGCCTCCTAAAGGAGCTGGGTTTCAGATACCGTACTTTGAATAAGTTAAGGGTTATTATGGAATCCAGTAGAATTATAGCTTGGCGATATATATATATATGTGTGTATATATATATATATATATATATATATATATATATATATATATATATATATATATATATATGTCTAAACTAAGGAAGTTTTACAGTAATGAACATCAGAAAATTTACTTCGACGAAACCTCGTACGATACCCATGACGTATCGAGAAAGGTGGCAACCTTGCAGAAAGATCTGGGAGAAGGAGGGTCGCTGTTGTAAAACGATTATAAGGGTTCGTGAAAGGAAGTGGCCGACGTGCACATGAGTTAACTAAACAGACTTTACAACATGCTGATAAACCATTCCATGAATATCAAAGAATGAGATGACCATAAGTTTCCCAGCAGAAGCAACCACTTTTGCTTTCTTTTGGGGGTTGGTGATGAAGGAGATTTCCACACTGAGCTTTGCTGTTTGCTCTCAGGATCAAAATGATGTAGCCAAGTTTCATCAGCAGTGATTACGTTTGAAAGAAACTCGGGATCTTCCTCTAACATCAACTTTAACTGTATGTTACCTCCATTGCAGCGGTAGGCGATACTAAACATGTCTGAACTTTCCTGGTTCTCACAGGCGGAAACCAGGATTACCAACAATGAAACTACTACAGCGTGTTTGTTTCGCATTAAGCTAACAGAATATAATAAGATTGAATTTTAGTGCGAAAAATGATCACCGTAAAAAAATATGATCACACTTTATTGAACAGCCCTCGTATCTTAATCATACTATGAGAACTGAATCTAATATGTAAATGTTGAGAATATATTTATGTTATTTAGTGTTGCTTGAGACGATCCTATAAATTAAATAAAAGCCTTGTAGCAATTAAAATCATTATATTAGTTGCTATGACTAGAACCGTTTTCAGATTGCCAGACACACGAAACAAGGGATAGTTATACGGCTATTGCTTTAAATATTAAAAGTTAATATAAAATTTATTGAATAGCTTTTGTTCTAGACTCAGTAATATGCTAGATATTTCCATTTTTAAAATCCGTTTTTATTGTTATTATTTTAAAGTTATGGCCTCTAGGTGAGAAGTAGTACGAGGTGCGTTCAATATTTTTTTCTTTCAGGACTGGGATCAGATAGGATCTTGTGGACTTTTCAAAATACACGTGGACTCTTTGTGAACGCGTGACAGAGATGGCAGCACTGTCAGGGCATAGAACTCTAATGGCAGCGACGAGACTTAGGACTCTTTTTGATACTTTAAATGGCGACGTTTTCATTTCAAGAACAGCGGGTAATCATTGGTTTTCTCCATTTTCTTGGTGTGACACCTATTGAAATTAATCAGTAGCTGAGTGAGGCATGTGGTGATGGTACCATGAATGTGTCTACAGTCTGATGTTTAAAAGAAGATGCATGAAGGTCATCAAGCAAGGGATGCGAACGGTAAGATGTTGCTATGGTAACGTAAACACAGGTCGCCAGATTGGTTATGAATCACATACTCTGATATCTCGAACCCTTGTTTATGTTTCAAGTATTCAGAGGATAAAGTATTATTTCCTGTCTGCTATTGGACAACACTCGGAACCTCACATGGAGACGCAGATGTCCTTCACGTATCTTCTTTTAAAATCAGACTGTAATGTGAGTTCCTGGGTGCGACATTTCAATGAAGGCAGAACACCGTGTGACAACAAACCAAGACAGTCACGGCCACGCACCAGCCGGTTTGACGACATGATCCGGCGAGTGGAGAACGTTGTTTAGGAGGCTCGCCGATTAAGCATTTGCACGTCTTCATGCATGATTGTGAGCACAAATCCCACGGAAATGTCAGTTTTGAAGGCAATATCTGCAACTGTCTTGCTTTGTTGTCACGCGGTGTTCTGTCGTCATTGAACTGTCGCACCCAGGACAGACACATCCATGGTACCATCACCACATGCGTCACTCAACTGGCAATTAATTTCAATAGGTTTCACACCACGAAAATGGAGAAAACGAATGACTACACGCTGTTCTTGCAATGAAAACGTCACCATTTTAACTATCAAAGACAGTCCTAACTCCCGTAGCTGCCAATAGAGTTCTATGGCCTATAGAGTGCTGCCATCTTTGTCACGCATTCACAAAGAGTCCACGTGTATTAAAAAAAACCAGAAGTTCCTCTCTGCTTCCAGTCACGAATTAATAATAATAATAATAATAATAATAATAATAATAATAATAATAATAATAATAATAATAATAATAATAATAATAATAATAATAATAATAATAATAATAATAATAATAATAATAATAATAATAATAATAATAATAATAATAATAATAATAATAATAATAATAATAATAATAATAATAATAATAATAATAATAATAATAATAATAATAATAATAATAATAATAATAATAATAATAATAATAATAATAATAATAATAATAATAATAATAATAATAATAATAATAATAATAATAATAATAATAATAATAATAATAATAATAATAATAATAATAATAATAATAATAATAATAATAATAATAATAATAATAATAATAATAATAATAATAATAATAATAATAATAATAATAATAATAATAATAATAATAATAATAATAATAATAATAATAATAATAATAATAATAATAATAATAATAATAATAATAATAATAATAATAATAATAATAATAATAATAATAATAATAATAATAATAATAATAATAAATACATATTGGTCCTTTGTGCTGAATATGATGTCACATCGTTACATCATTCCGACCGATATAGGCAAACTTGGATACAAAACAAAGAAAGTCGTGTAATCTGGAAGATAACATTCCTACTTGCGAAACAGATGCTCTCTTTCTCCTTTGCTTATCTCCCTCTCTCTCTCTCTCTCTCTCTCTCTCTCTCTCTCTCTCTCTCTCTCTCTCTCTCTCTCTCTCTCTCTCTCTCTCTCTCTCTCTCTTTCTCCCTCTCTCTCTGCCTCCCTATCATTCTTTCTCTCTACGGCGCGAATAATGCCAACCGTATTAAATAGATACATATAAATAATGAAATACATTTTATGTCATGTTCTCAAGTACTACCAAGTAAGGACAAAAAATAAGTCGAAATTAATATCGATGCACTCGGCTCAGTAATCCTATTTCGTAATTCGGATTTACGGTTTATCGTTAAGTACAGCATTGTGATGCACTGTTTTTATTTTGTTTTACCTTCTGATTTTTTGGTTCAAAATAAGTGAAATCATAGTTCATAACTTGATGTCTATTTCAGCGAGATAACAACTAGATATAACTGACAACGATAAAGGAAATACAAGTTATTTTCCTACTCTACTTTTATTATTAATATCATCATTATTGTTGCTATTGTTATTACCCAGCTGTCACAATCCGGCAACATGTACGTCACTCATATAAGAAAAAATAACAGAAATGATGTTGGTTCTGAAAGAAAGGGTGAAAAATAGGAAGAAGAAAACAAGAATGACATAGATGAGGAAGACAGGAGTAAAGACTAAACTAGGTTGAAGGAGCAAAGAGAAAAAGATTCATGCCCGATTTCACCAATAGATGTTAAGACTTAACAAGTGTTTAACATTCGTTGTAACAAAAATTGCATTTCACCAACAAGTGTTAGCTTAACACTCGTGTTAAATCTCTTGTTAAACTAACAAGTCAAATTTCTTATGTTAAGTGCTTAACAATTGTATATAGTCATGATGGCGAGCATGAACTCAGCTGTTGTTGTCGATTTGCTAAATTTAAGACTGGCTAAATGACATTCGTAATAGAGTACGGCCTATGAGGAGAAATGATTTTGAGGAACTATCAGAAGAAAATGTTCTACAGAAGTATAGACTGTCGAAACAAGTTACTATGAAGGTTACTGCAGAAGTACAAGAGAGGTTAGGAAATGCATCGAAAGGAATATGGCGATCTCGTCTTTGCTTCAAGTATTAATAACTTTGCGATTTTATAATTCACTGAATTATGTGGATAATACTGTCCACCTTCCGTCATTTTTCCCTTGTCCTGAAAGACGAATGTCGGGTAACTCTAAGCTCCATGGACCCCGGGCTCATTTGAGCATCATTTCACGAATTACATTCATCGTCCGATATGACTTAACGCTGGAGGACGTAAAAAAATAATAATAAAAAACTTCCGTCATGAAATGTTCAAGTCACTCGTCACTTGTCCTTCTTCGCTCCTCGTTTTAAATTTACGTAATACTGAGTTAGAACATGCATCGAAAGGAATATGCTGATCTCGCCATTGCTTCAAGTATATTAATAACTTTGCGATTTTATAATTCACTGAATTATGTGGAAACGTTCAGGTCACTTGTACTTCTTCGCAACTCGTTTTAAATTTACGTAATACTGAGTTAGAACATGAATCGAAAGGAATATGGCGATCTTGCCGTTGCTTCAAGTATTAATAACTTTGAGATTTTATAATTCACTGAATTATGTGGATAAGACATTGTCCACCTTCCATATCGAAACGTTCAAGTCACTTGTACTTCTTCGAACCTCGTTTTAAATTTATGTAATACGTTTCGTGTTTCTAGTAATGACACATGCATTTGAATTAAATTCGTTTCCAATTTTTTCCCACGTGACATCCTTCTCTTTTACATTCACCGCATCCGCCCTCCAATTTTCCACCATATCGTTTAACTTCGTGACCAATTCAATTAACAATTCTTTCTCCATTTATAAGAACTTTGTTTCACGGCTTTTGTTTACCATTTTGTTTATCCGCCATTTTTTTAGCTGTGTGCAGACTGCGGTGCAGACAAAAATGAAAACAAAAGCGCATCGCAGTACGTTCAGAAAATAATACGACTCATCCATAGCCTTCTATAGCTGTAATATTTAAAAGTTTCTTGACGTTAACACGTGTTTGTTAACATTTCCAGAAAACAGATTGGTGAAATGCAAGAAATTGTTAACGCTGTTACAATTGTTACGTTACATTTGTTAACGTCGATTTTAACATGTGTTGGTGAAATCGGGAATAAAAGGAGAGATTGCCACAGTACAGACAAACATAAATAAAAAGAGGACATAAATTAACTCCAGATTTAAAGCATAGATATTTGTAGCATATTTCCTAAGTCAAGCCTAATTTTGTTATATGATACACCAAATTCTGCAGCAGTAGTAACCTACACTATATAATATTTAGGTTACATTTTAATGATTCTGTAAGGCATTTTAGATCTTAATTTTCTTAGAATATATGGGGTAGAATGTGTTAAACTATATGCTTTGTTTTAAAATACAACTTTTCGAATTGGGAGGTGAGATAAGTCTAAGCTGAGATTAAATTGTTTTCCTCTCTAATGTTGAATATGTAATTCGTACTATTTAGTCTCAGAAAAAAGGTGAAAATCGAATGAAATTCTTTGACCAGCTTACATATTTGTTATACACTTTGTTTGATTAAATAAGATCTCATTACACTCTTAATTACAGCATTTTTCTGATTAAATATGCCAATAAAGCTGTTCAGTGTTGTTCCAAAATAGCTTTCTAGCACTTTTGTTGTGATAAAATTGAATTTAGATATCTTCAATAGCTTGTGAAATGAATCATTTATACCAACAAATGACATTCAGGTTAAGCCACAATGGAAAAAGGAACACGGCATAAAGAAACAAAGGAAGTACAAAGGAAGCTCTTATAGAATCTGCCATACTCGGTAATAGTCTACATTGGAGAGCAAAACCTCCCCTAAATAATGTGTTAAAGATTTTCTCTCCTGCAGAATGTGTAGGGATTATTTCTTTCGTTGAAATTCTGTAGAATCCACAATAAATATTAAATATGTGAGCATTCTAGAAGATCATTAAAAATATAAAGATTGGTAGTATCACATAAATTCAATTATTTATAGTATTGATTCTATAAGTATCAAATTAATAAGAAAATTTCAATCCATGTCTTCACAAAAAATCTTTATTTGTTTATATCACTCTTTAGTGTCCCCTTAGTATTTAATTGGGCTGCATACATGGTCGAGTGGTCAGCCGGGTGACTTCTCCCCCAAAGATTCCGGTTTTAATCCCCGAACGGGTTGGGGAATTTTCTTTACTTAGGTTCATTACCTTTTCTCCATAGGAACGTGAAAAAACGTGTGCAAATGAGCTGAAAAAGATAGAAAGTAACCTAATATACTACTTCAAGGAGTAAAATCAGCATCAGTCAAACACCTGATATCCCAGAGTGATTAAAGGGGGTTATCACAAAACATTTACTTATTTATTTGTAAGAAAGCTTCAGCTAATGATATAAATGTACCTGAGAAGCAGCTTCCAGGCGGTGATGAACCCGGCGTTGGCCACTTCCTGGCTATACGCAACAGTCATCTCGCACCAACTTCACAGACGAATCTACCCGCCGAGCTAGTAAAGCACTCCAATCACGGGGTGACGGAAGCGCTGCAGGTGGTCGAAATCAGAAACACAAATTTCCGACCTTGCTTCACGCAATGAGAAAACAATGAGGATGCCTTTTTATTGCTGCCAGTTATTGCTTCACGTCGCCAAGTAAGCTTAATGGCTCTATTTACGGCCGACCTCACCGATGGTGCCCGCTTCTAAAGGCACGAGTCAGTTGATGCCTTGAAGATTAAGGGTAGTTTAACTTTGCAATACTTGTGTGAACTTTAAATTAGAAATTTAGGGACACCAGTAGACCCAGACCTACATTTAAAATTACACTTACAAACTTCGTCAAAAATGCAGCTTTTGTCTTATCTAAATCCAAAGCATTTTAAGTTTCATGCACTTGACATTTATAACTCACTTTTCTATAGATTAATTTTACAACAGATCATTTTTCAATTTATTAATAACTGGTATAAGGTTTCATTGCACATTCCCACATTTCTCGTTACTCCTCTCCATATTGCTACTTCAATGTTTATTAATAAACAAGAAAATTAAGCTGATAAAACCTCATGACATGTCAGCCACCGAGAGAAGGAAAGGGAAACAGCTGAGAGTGAGAGAGATGACATATAGAGGAGAAAAAAGTGGGAGGTAAAGACCTCCGAAGGAGAGAGATCGAAGGATACGGAAAGTAGTAAGGAAGAATGAGAAAAGGAATGAATGAATGATTATTTATTTATGCATTTATTCATTCATTTATGTATTTATGTATTTATTTATGCATTAATTAATTTATTTATTTATTTATGCATCTATGCATTTATTTATTTATTTTTATTTATTTATTTATTTATTTATTTATTTATTTATTTATTTATTTATTTATTTATTTATTTATTTATTTATTTATTTATTTATTTATTTATTTATTTATTTATTTATTTATTTATTTATTTATTTATTTATTTATTTATTTATTTATTTATTTATTTATTTATTTATTTATTTATTTATTTATTTATTTATTTATTTATTTATTTATTTATTTATTTATTTATTTATTTATTTATTTATTTATTTATTTATTTATTTATTTATTTATTTATTTATTTATTTATTTATTTATTTATTTATTTATTTATTTATTTATTTATTTATTTATTTATTTATTTATTTATTTATTTATTTATTTATTTATTTATTTATTTATTTATTTATTTATTTATTTATTTATTTATTTATTTATTTATTTATTTATTTATTTATTTATTTATTTATTTATTTATTTATTTATTTATTTATTTATTTATTTATTTATTTATTTATTTATTTATTTATTTATTTATTTATTTATTTATTTATTTATTTATTTATTTATTTATTTATTTATTTATTTATTTATTTATTTATTTATTTATTTATTTATTTATTTATTTATTTATTTATTCATTCATTCAGTCATTCATTTAGTCAGTCATTTATTTATTTATTTGTTTGTTTGTTTGTTTGTTTGTTTGTTTGTTTATTTATTTATTTATTTATTTATTTATTTATTTATTTATTTATTCATTTATTCATTCATTCATTCAATCATTCATTCATTCATTCAGTCATTCATTCATTCATTCATTCATTCATTCATTCATTCATTCATTCATTCATTTATTTATTTATTTATTTATTTATTTATTTATTTATTTATTTATTTATTTATTTATTTATTTATTTATTTATTTATTTATTTGCTGTGCATATTCCAAAATGTTACAATTTTGTACAATTTACAGCTTTTGGCTGCATTTATTTGTCTTTACCTTGTTGCTACCTTCACTTACATGACACCCTGGTCTTCCGCTCTGCTAAGTAGCTCTTAACCTTAATGCCTCCTTCTTAGTTAATTAGCCCCATTCTTCCCCTCTTCTTTCTTATGTTCTTTACATTCTTCTTTTACTTTCTGTAAGAACTCATAAATTACCTTACCTCCTTTACCTCCTTTTCTGTTGACATTTTTATAGTCATTATCCTCTTCTATAATTTCTCCCATTTTTCTTTTTCCACATTGCACCATCCTCGCATTCTGTTACATAATGTTCCATGCTTTCTTTTCCCCCACACAATTCACAAATCCCCTTTTCCCTACCTCTTTTCTTCTTTCTGTTTTTTTTTTTTTTTTTTTTTTTGTGTAATTTACGTCTCTTACCTTTCTTTGAGTCATATCGGACGATGAATGGAATGGGTGAAATGATGTTCAAATGGACATAGGGTCTATCTAGATTAGAGTTACCCAACCTTTCTCTTTTTAGTATAAGGGAAAATCCCGGAAAAAAACTTTATCCAGGTAACTCACCCTGACCGAGATTCGAACTCGGGACCTCTTGAAGGTGAGGCAAACATGCTACGATCTACACCACCGAGGCGGGCCCCTACCTCTTATCCCTCTTAGAAATATTATTCCTGTTCTAATCCAAGCTAACCCTTCTCTCTCTTGCCTATTGCAGTAATCTACATGTGCTTCTCGTCGCCAATTTCTTTTTATTTGTTTGTAAAATTGTAATGATTTTATATTTTCTAGACTTCCCTATATTTCTTGTCTTTCTATATATTTTATTCTGCACTTCACCTATTTGCCCACATCGCTTGCATTCCTTTCCTCTAATTTCCATATATCTACCATTCCTATGTATATTGTTTAGTATGCCTTATGAATTGTTTTCCAGGCTTGTTCTGCCAGGTAGTTCTTAGCCTCCTTGCCTCCCTGTTACTTAATTAGCCCCTTTCTCCGCCCCCCCCTACCGAATCTTACTTATATTCTTTACAATCCCTGTCCATTTCTCTTTTAATTTCTGTAAGAACTTGCCAATACCTCTTATCTTCTTTTCCTCCTTTCCCGCTAACATTTTTATAGTTATTATCCTCTTCTCTACTTTCTCCCGTTTTTCCTCCCAAACCTTTTTTCTCCATATTGCAAACTCCTCGCATTCTGTTACATAGTGTTCTATGCTTTCTTTCCCACCATACAATTCACAAATTCCCTTCTCCCTACCTCTTATCCCTCTTAGAAATGCTGTTCCTGTTCTCATCTAAGCTAACCCTTCTCTCTCTTGCCCATTGTAGTAATGAACGTACGCTTCTCGTCCCCAATTTCTATTTATTTGTTTGTAAAATTGTAATGATTTCATATTTTCTAGACTTCCCCATATTTCCTGTCTTTCTATATCTTCTATTCTGCATTTTACTATTTTTTCCACATTGTTTGTACTCCTTTCCTCTAATCTCCATATATCTCCCATTCCTATTTTTTCCAGAATTCCTCCTATCACTATCCATCAACTATTTGAGTTCTCTAATCTTTTTTGCTGCCTCATGCATAATTTCATAACTTCCTCTTCTTCTTTGGCCAAGTACCTATACCAGAATGTTATTATTCTTTGCATTATTATTCTATTTCTTCTTGTCTTTCCTAATTCTACTAAAGCTACTTCCCTAGGTGCTGATCTTCATAAGCCTAGTAGCTCTTTACAAAACCTTCTGTAGTTTTGGTCTACCGTCTTGTTTACCTCTGCGCCCCTCCCCCAAATCTCCGCTGCATACAGCATTTTGGATTACACTAGTGCTTCATACATTCACTAGAGAGAAAGTTATAAAATCTCCGTATTTAACGCAGTTAAGAAACAATTGCGGGTTCTGATACTGCAGCTTATGTTTTAAGTCTAATCTTATATTTCCCATTCACCATATTTCGCAAAAATCACGTCAGCCTGTATTAAATGCTACGCGTACAGCGCAAGTCACTGTTGTTTTGTTAATAGTTATAATCTACTGCCCGATATCACCAATATATCTTAAGACTTAACATGGCTGTTAGTTTACTTAGCAATCGTTATAACAAACATTGCGTTACACCAACATCTGTTAGCTTAACTCTCACGTTAAACCTCTTGTTAAACTGACAAGACATATTTCTGTTGTTAAGACGTTAACAATAATTGTAGAATTGTTAAGATGACGGGCGTGAACGCAGCTTTAGATGCCAATTTGCTGTACTTAGGCCGTCTAAATGGCACTCGTAATAGAGTACGGCCTATGAGGAGAAATGATATTGAGAAGTTATCAGAAGAAAATTTTCCACAGAGGTAGAGACTGTCAAAACAAGTTGTTATGAAGGTGACTGCGGAATTACAAGGGAACACGCATCAAATAGGAATATGCCAATCATGCATTTGCTGCAAGTATTAATAACTTTGTGATTTTATAATTCAGTGGATAATACACTGTCCACCTCCCGTCTTGAAACATTCAAGTCACACGTCACTTCCGCCCTTCTTCACATCTCGTTTTAAATTTATGTAATATTGACAAAGTTGCTTCATACTTCTGATTGTGACATTTACATTCGAATGAAACTCATTTCCAATCTTTTCTCATGCCACATCTTTCTCTTTCACATTTACCGCATACTTCCTCTTATTTTCCACAATATCCTTATGTTTGGTTACTAATTCAACTAACAATTCTTTTTTCCGACTGATGAGAAATTTGTCCCACGGTTTCTCTTCTGATTTTGTTCAACCGCCATTTTTTTAGCTGTTAAACGAAAATAAAAACAAAAGCCATCACAGTTGGTTCAGAAAATAATAGATTCGTCTACAGCCTTCTTTATCTGTAACGTTTACAAATTAACATGGCGTTAACACGTATTTGTTACGCTATAACAATTCTTACGCTACATTTGTTAACGTCAATTTTAACATCTGTTGATGAAATTGCGCATTACTGTTTCTGGCGTGTTGGTATAATCTCGACATTTAACATAAACCCACAAAAAGTAATCCAACGGCGTTAAATCACATAATCTCGGGGCCAAGTTAACATCCCCACCATGTGAAATGATGAAACCTCTGAACTTCTCCTTCAAAAGATCGATTGTTTCGAGAGTAGCGTGATATGTTGCACAATCTTGCTGGAACCTGATGTTTCTGAGATCCGCACCATACAATCGAGACAAAAAATCGTCCTTAAAAGAGCCCGATATCTTCCTCCATTGACAGTTAGAGCGTCTCCCTTTTGATCCATTTTGATAGAACCAGGGCTGTGCAACAAATACATTTTTTCCTGTAGCTTCCGGGATAGTTTCGTATCTGTAACCTAAATATTTGAAAAGAGCGGGTTTTTATGTATAATGTTGGTAGGCGGCAGCACTCTCGTACTTTTAGGCTGGTAGTAATGCTATATTTTTTAGACCCTACGTGCATTTCGCATACTGGACAGTGGAGGTGACGTGAGAGGAACAGTACGGCGCAATCAAATTATGTTCACGTATGAACCATACAGCCACCGAAACTTATGAAAAGCTGAAGCAAGTGTACAGTGACGATGCACTATCTCGTGCAACAGTTTTTAGGTGGTTGAAGGACTTCAAAGAAGGCCGACTTATCAGTGTTAAGCGAGGAGGGCCTGATGTTTCGGCTTCTGCTGTGACTGAAGTCAACATCATCACAGCTGCTGTGACTGTCCGAGAGGATCGGCGTATAACATTACGTACCTCAATGAAGTGTTGAGAATTTCATATTGCAGGGTGTTCCATATGACCCGAGTTTGTGCTCGTTGGGTGCTACGTCTGTTGACTGCCAAACTAAAGGCTGTACGAATGGAGACAAACCGTGAGGTGCTGCGTCTCTTTACTGATGGAGGGGATGCATATTCTAAATCGACTATCACCGGTGAGGAGCCATGGCTACATCATTATGATCCTGAGGGTAAACAAGCCAGCACAGTGTGGAAATTGCCAGATTCTCCAACACCAAAAAGGGCAAAAGTTGTTCCATCTGCAGGGAAAGTGATGATCACAAATATTTTACTGTAATGCAATGATTTACCAGCATGCAGTTCTCCCCTCACACTACTGTTACAGCAGCATACTACACGTCAGTATTGGCTACACTGAGGAAGCACATTGCAAAGAAACGACCAGAGCTTTCCCCAACTGGGTGGTGACTTCATCATGACAATGCATGGCCTCACGTCATGCAGTTTCTGGCTCGATTCAACATTACCTGTGTACCACATACACCTTAATAGACCCAATCTTGTACCCTGTGGCTTTTTTATCCCCATCACTAAAGACAAAGCTTAGGGGTATTCGATTTGAGAACTTTGAAGCAGTGCTCAAGAAAAGTAAGGCGATTCTCAAGAACCTGAAAAAGAATGGTCTGCAGCACGTGTTCAAGAACTGGCAGTGAATTGAATCAGAAGGAGACTAATTTTAAAAATATCATGCAAACACTGAATTGCAGTAATAAATATCTGTGGAAAAAATCAGTCTCAGTCTTTACTGTAACGTTCCACGACTATTTGTCAATAAAAACCCTAACCACATGAAAACAAATGACTGATGAATCAAATTATTAATAGCAGTTGTTTAGCAAGTGCAATAAGGTAGAAGTTGGTTAATGATTGGCACACATATCTTTTACTCAGCTACTGGAGATAACTAGACCTTGAGCAAATGACTCAGAGGAGGTGTGACTGTGACAAGGTGATTTCCTCTTCTTTACGTGTTGCTTCTCCTGCTATTCAGTTATATCTTAAATTACTGAGTGGGATGACTCAAGAAGTTTTATCTATTGCCCGCATACGGGAGCTCCGGATTTGATTCCCGTTGCCAGCCAACCTGTCCCATGAATCTTTTTGGAGATTTCCCCCGGTTCTCCAGGTGAATGCTGAATAAGTTAGTTATACCGCTCGCAAAAGTTAAAGGCATATGAACGCTGGCCAATGCTCAACCGGAGCGCTCTTTCCAACCGTGGTAGGTGAGCTGGCACAGACTACATCCGAGGGCTATTCAATAAAGAATGATTACAATTTTATTCGACAACGTACCTTTTCTCATCCTCATAATTTTGATGGTGCTTCTCAAAATAGTCTCCCGTGAATGCGATGCACTTGTCCCAGCATTTCTGCCAGTCTTCAAAGACATGCTGAAAACCATTTTTTCAGAGATCCTTCAAAATCACCTCCGCAGCCTCCACCACTGCTTCTGATGATGGATAATGCCTCCCACGAAGGCGATTCTTCAAGTTAGGGAATAGGAAAAGGTAACATGGGGCTAAATCCGGACGATAGGGAGGGTGAGGGATGCACTTCACGTTGATTTTTGCAAGATATTCAGCAACAACTTTGGCAATATGCGCCCCGCATTATCGTGGTGCAGCACCCAGCCTGCTTCACGAAAATGTTGCCTTTTGCGCCTGATATGGATTTGCAATATCTTCAGGACATCCCTGTAGTATTTTCCGGTTACTGATGTGTGTGCAGGTACAACATGCTGATAAACAATTCTACAAATACCTAAGAATAAGATGACCATAACTTTCCCAGCAGAAGCAACCACTTTTGCTTTTTTGGGGGCTTGCTGATGAAGGAGATTTCCACACTGAGCTTTGCTGTTTGCTCTCAGGATCAAAATGATGTAGCCAAGTTTCATCAGCCGTGATTACGTTTGATAGAAACTCCGGATCTTCCTCTAACATCAAGTTTAACTGCATGTTACCTCTATTAAAACTTATTATATTCTGTTAGATTAATGTGAAACAAACACGCCGTAATAGTTTCATTGTTGGTTCTCCTGTTTCCCGCCTGTAAGAACCCAGCAAGTTCAGACATGTTCAGTATCGCCTACCGCTGCAATGGAGGTAACATGCAGTTAAAGTTGAAGTTTGAGGAAGATCCGGAGTTTCTTTCAAACGTAATCACTGCTGGTGAGACTTCACTACATCATTTTGATCCTGAGAGCAAACAGCAAAGCTCAGTGTGGAAATCTCCATCATCACCAGCCCCCACAAGAGCAAAATTGGTCGCTTCTGCTGGGAAAGTTAGGGTCATTTCATTCTTTGATATTCATGGAATGGTTTATCAGCATATTGTACCTGCACACACATCAGTAACTGGACAATACTACAGGGATGTCCTGGAAACATTGCAAGTCCATATCAGGAGCAAAGCACTACATTTCCGTGAAGCAGGCTGGATGTTGTACCACGATAATTCGCGGCCACATATTGCCAATGTTGTTGCTGAATGTATTGCAAAAATGAACGTGAAGTGCATCCCTCGCCCTCCCTATAGTCCGGATTTAGCCCCATTTGACTTTTTTCTATTCCCTAATTTGAAGAAACGCCTTCGTGAGAGGCATTATCCATCATCAGAAGCAGTGGTGAAGGCTGCGCCGGCGATTTTGAAGGATCTCTCAAATTGGTTTCAGCATGTCTTTGAAGAATGGCAGAAACGTTTGGAAAAGTGCATCACATTCAGAGGAGACTATTTTGAGAAGGGCCATCAAAATTATGAGGATGAGTAAACGGTACGTTGTCAAAGTAAATTCTGATGATTCCTTATTGAACAGGCCTCGTATATCTAAAGTTTTTGCCTCTACAATTACGCAGATGGAATCGACAAAATCTCTTAATTCGATAGCTACTGATAATTTCTGCCTTTAAATTACGAGAAATGGCTGGATATTCGTCAGCAGATCATATATTATTTAGGAATACCTACTGAAGTGGTAATAAAATGAGCTGCAATACATTAAAATTCTATCTGTAACCACATCCAATATGGCTAAAACATTTATCCATTGCAGGGGAAGATAGGTAGTGGCGCTGTGATGTCAGCTCCGTCAACATTACCAACAAATATGCCCGCCAATGAATGGCAGATTAGCGTGTGACGTCACCACGCTGATTTCTGCTGCCCAAGAGTAAGGAAACAGTTTGATGTGTTGGGGTTCCGACAGCGTAGGAAAGACAGGAAAACGTATCGGGTATTAATAATATGTACAACTTACATCTTGGGTGTTGTAATATTATTGCTGACTGATTTAATTGCACATTTGGTCACAGTATATAAATAATTACATTTTGTCTCTGTGCTATGAGAAAATATATAAAATTTCAACTCGTATGGATCGTTGGTCCCATTTTCTTTGATACGGCTTTAGACACTGGAGTTTATATGGGTATCTTCAAGACGTTTGTGGAGCATCTGGATAATATCGAATTGAGAGAAGGTTATTTCCAGTAAGATGGAGCAACGTGATGACACCATGGAACTTGTAACCAGTTTATTTGATAACAGAATAATCTCAAAAGGTCTGTGGCCCCCAGATCCCCTGAACTAACCTCACCGGATTTTTTCTTATGGGTGCATTTAAAAAAAGTATACAAGAATAGGCCACTGACAGTTGATGTTCTTAGGGAATACATTTTAAGCGAAATAAGTAACATTGGCAAGGATACTCTCCGTAAAACTTGAGAGAATGTGGTGAGAGGAGTGCAAACATGTATAGATGTTGCTGGAGGACACTTCCAACATTTTTTCTGAGATGTAAATAGTGTAATGTAATTTCCCAATTGTGTATTATATTCTCCTAAAGTTGCACGTGTGTCCTATTATTGGTTCAAAAGTTATGGGCTATTGAAATGGTTCAGGTTTATATGGATCGCACTGTACATTACTTTTGAAAGAACAGCTAAAAGTACTAATGGAACATACATAGAAAAAGAGTCATACACCAAAGTAATTGACCGTTATTTGATCACGAATATCACTGACTCGCAAGAATGTAAACAAACAAGACCCTTTAAAGAATATGCGTTAACAATGCAGCACGTGACAATTCCTATGACCCCTGAGAGTCCTTGGTAACGCATCGTGATACACGTGAATTTGTGAACAAACAACATTATTTAGTGTTTTATTTTCTCACGTTATCTGCGAAGAGTATTTATTATCAAACCGAGGAAGCGATCCACTCGTAGGTGGGCGAATCATGAGGCACGAAGTGGATTCTTAATGCCTGTAAACAAACTAGGAGGAGGCTTCGAATAAACAGGCTGTAGTACGTGGCAGTACGTTAACAAATCTCTATCACTCTAACTCATGTATGCTTTTGTTGACGAAATTCCGGTACACCGGTGGCGAACAACATATTTTGCTATTGCATGAAACCACCTACCATCCCATTCTAATGAAATGTGTCTACTTTTTTTTGTTGTACACTAGACGCTATGTCCAATTCTTGTAATACGAGGGCTGTTTAATAAAGAATGATCCCAATTTTTTTGACAACGTACCTTTACTCATCCTCATAAATTTGATGGTCCTTCTCAAAATAGTCTGCCCTGAATGCGATACACTTGTCCCAGCGTTTCTGCCAATCTTCAAAAATATATATTCTGGAAGCCATGTTTTGAGAGATCCTTCAAAATCGCCTCCGCAGCCTTCACCACTGCTTCTAATGATGGATAATGCCTCCCACGAAGGCGTTTCTTCAAGTGAGGTAATAGAAAATCACATGGGGCTAAATCAGGACTATAAGGAGGGTGAGGGATGCACTTCACGTTGATTTTTGCAAGATATTCAGCAATAACATTGGCACTATGCGGCCGTGCATTATCGTGGTGTAGCATCCAGCCTGCTTCACGGAAATGTGTTCTTTTGCGCCTGATATGGACTTACAATGCTTTCAGGACATTCCTGTAGTAATGTCCAGATACTGAAGTGTGTGCAGGTACAACATGCTGATAAATCATTCCATGAATATCTAAGAATGAGATGATCGTAACTTTCGCAGCAGAAACAACCACTTTTGCTCTTTGGGGGGTTGGTGATGAAGGAGATTTCCACACTGAGCTATCAAAATGATGCAACCAATTTTCATCAGCAGTGATTACGTTTGAAAAATACTCCGGATCTTCCTCTAACATCAACTTTAACTGCATGCAGACCTGCATGCGAATGTCCTTTTGTTCGGGAATCAACAGTTTTGCAACCCATCGCGCACAAACACGTCTCATGTGTAATGTTTCTGTCACCAACGTGTAGTTGGCACCCAATGAAATGTTCAGTATTTCAGAAAGTGATCTTAAGGTAATTCGTCGATCCTCTTTCACAATGGCAGCAGCAGTGTTGATGTTTTCTTTCGTAAGAGCAGTAAGTGGAGCACCGGTTTCACCTTCCTTTGAAATTGATTGTCTCTCCTCTTTAACATTCTAAACCACCTTCGAGCTGTGCTGTAGGGAAGAACAGACTCTCCAAAGGCCTCCTGTAACATTGTATATATATTTTATTTACATTTTGAAGGTTTTCAAAGGACATTATATATAGCTTGCCTTATAAAGTTTAAGCTGTTTGTGAACATTATAAATTTACAAAATTATGTGTGATTGCTGTAATGTTCAACTTTATAAACTTACGCTGTCAAACGCATTTTTTACGTTGCAAACAAATGTTATAATTTACAAGGATTTTAAAAACTGTGAAACAGGGCCCAGCAGGGTTCGATTTTGGAACCTCCGAATGCGAGTCCAATCGTTGCAATTCAGCGGCACATCTAGGGTCCAAATCCAACTTTTCGAGTGTCTACAGCCGCAGCTGCCTGACAAAAGTTCTTTTCCAGAACTTTGAGCAACATGTGCTAGGTTTCACAACTGCGAGAGAGCTAAGAGTTTAACGTGCCGTCTTGGTAGCTATAACCTTTCTGAAGAATGAATGCAGACGGCCAAGTAGAAGCTTGGGTAAAAATAAACAGATAAGCAGCATTACGTCACTACTTTTAAAGCCAGAGGTTCTACTCCCATTAGCCTTGATCCCGTAGGAACAAGACCCGGGCCTCCTTCTTACCCGGGAGCGAACTCCGGGGCTCTTTCCATAGGGCAATACCTGGAGTCTAAAAAGCCCCCCCGCTTGTACTCAAGACGGGATGGAAGTGGATACGCCACTTACGCGCGTCTACATCAATGTGCAGAGTACCGATATGACCTCGGTGGGGCCGCCTGGTGATCTAGCACACCTTCTACTAGCTATGCAGGCTAGTACCCGGAAACTTAATGGCTTCCCGCAACCCCCTCCGGGCGGCCCTGGCGACCTGGCCGGAGGTACCCATTTTCCCGTGGGCTAACGGGAACCACTGCCACCTCGAGACCAACCCATTCCGAACAACTCCCATTCGGGAGGGGCTCATTACGTCACTACTCCCGGTGACTGTTCGGCGATACTGGAATGCATCAATTGATTCTTTTACAGTGGACGGGATTGAATCAAGTCAAAATGCCAACACAGCCGCGTGAATTCATAGACTCACAAAGTAGAAAATTAATATTCAATACGAGAGGTTATCGTAAAGGCTTAATTATCACCGGTAGTTTTTATGCTAGATTGATGAAAATTGTTCAGTGACATTATGGAACCCTTGGAACATAATGTTGGTAGTTTCAGTATTCCGCGTTCTTTTGTTCTTTCACAGTAAGTGCTAGAAGTAACTGAGGTGTAAGGTGGAGAAAATTGAGGCTCCTAGTGTGATCAAGGTCCTGCATTTGAAGGGCAAAACTGCCCGGGAAATCATTGATGATATGACGGATATTTATGGAAATGATTACCTATCATATGACACTATTGTAAGGTGGAAAAGGAATTTTCAAACTTGTCACATGTCCCTGACAGATGAGCCAAGAGCTGGTAGACCGTCAATGACAGACGATGCTGTCACAGTGAAGAAAGTGGAGTGTTTAATACTGGAAGACAGACGAGCAACCATTTAAATGATCATGAATGAGACACAACTTAGTTATGGTAGTGTGTGGAAAATTATTCGTGATGAACTGCACATGTCTTATGTGTCTGCACGGTGGGTTCCACGTTTTTTTTAACCCTTTCCAAAAGCAAACACGGCGTGACAGATGTTGATGCTGTTGGAACAGGATGAAAATGACTTTTTGATCCTCTGGTAACCATGGATGAATCCTGGATCTATCAGTATTATCCAGAGACAAAAACCATGAGCATGGAATGGAAACATGACGAATCCGCTCCTCCCAAAAAGGCAAAGGTGAGAAGTCAGCTGGGAAGGTCATGCTTTCAGTTTTCTGGGACTGTCGTAGAGTCATCCTTACAGATTATCTTACCAAGGGTAAAACCATCACTGGCAGATACTACTGCAATCTTCTGGACACGTTACGAGCAGCTCTGATTAAGAAACGACACGGTATGCTCTCCAAAGTTGTTGGTCTTCTGGCTGACAATGCACCAGCTCATTCATCTCAAGTTGCAGTTGACAAAACAAGGGAATGTGGCTTTGAAATCTTACAGCATCCTCGATTTCGCACCAAGTGACTTTTTCTTGTTCCCGGATATGCAGAAACCGTTGCGTGTTCGCAGATTTGACAACACAATAGACGTCATTATTGAAGTGGGAGAGTGGTTTGAAGCGAATTCTTTAGACTTCTACAATAAAGGTATTCGGAAGTTCAAGAAACGCTGTGTAAATCTGTAAAGTGACTACGTAGAGAAGAACTAACAAACACATATCAACACAAATTCTCTATCACATTTTTAAAGGGTGATAATTAAAAGTTTAAGACACCCCTTGTATGCTAAAGCATCATAAAGTAGAGAGACGTACAGGTCTAATTATCCAGTTAAATAATGTTTTAAAAAGAACAAAAGTGGCAGAGTGGAAAGGTGAACGAACTGTATACAATATAGTGAAAGAGGTTCAGAATTCAAAGCGTACGGTAGGAAAACATTCAAACCTAGTAAGCATTGGCCACATTCAAAGAGCTTCGAGCTTGTTAAGTTTGAAAAATATGGATGACTTAGAGCCAGACTGAAAAATTCAATGCCATTGCCGGGATTTCAACCATGGATCTCCCGCTCTCCGTGCGGTTGCTCTAACCAACTGAGCTATTAGGGCCAACATGTCGACATGACATTAAATTCTCCAACTTTCTCGTATGTTTCCCTGTTCTCATATGCTATGAGACACGCACCTTTCGTGGCGAATTTCTATGTTGTAAGTACTTGAGTCCCAGGCTTCATAGCTAAACCACTATGTTTTACTTTAGGTAAATTGATGGAAATAATGATTTGTTCCATACTAGGCGTGTGTACGCTAAAGTTTGAATGAGTAGGGCCAGACTGAAAAATTCTGAAGTCCCTAGTGGTCTACCGGAAATCATACGAATGAATTGGAGAATTTAATGCTATGTCGGCATGTTGGCCATAGTAGCTCACTGGTTTAGAGCAACCGCAAGGAGAGTGGGAGATCCATGGTTCAAACCCTGGCTATGGCTTTGAATTTATGTCAAGATAGGGGATCCGTCCACTACACTGCCGTGGTGCGGGCGCTGCGGACCTTTAGCACTCGTGGTACCTCTGACGTTACTAGAGGAACCTTGGGCTGAACATTCGAGCCCCTCCCGTCGGGGAGCTGTTCGGATTGGGTTGGACTCGAGGGGGGGCAGTGAGTTCCCGACACCCACGGGAAATTAGGTACCTCCGGCCAGGCTACGGCCGCCCGGAGGGGGTAGAGGGTTGCCTAATAAGTCCCGGGTACTAGCCTGCAGAGCTAGTAGCTAGTGTGCTAGATCACCGGCGGCCCTACCGGTAGCCGGTCCATTTTGGATTGACGCGTATGTGGCGTATCCACTTCCGTCCTGTCTGCCGTGTGCAGCGGGGCGGGGGGCAGTTTATAAAATAGTTCCTGTCCTACGGTAAAAAAACCCGTGAGGCCCGGGTTCTGGTCATACGGGTACAGGGCTAATGGGAGTAGAACCTCTGACTCAAGTGCATACGAGTCCTCCTTAGGGAAGGGTATCCGTCCCCTTCAGCTGCTATGGTGCGGGCGCTGCGGACCCCTAGCACTCGTGGTACCTCTGACGTTACTAGAGGAACCTCGAGCCGAATATTCGAGCCCCTCCCTGTAGGGAGTTGTTCGGATTGGGTTGGACTCGAGGAGGCAGTGGTTCCGGATACCCGTGGGAGATCGGGTACGTCTCCGGACGGGGTTGAGGGAAGCCATATATTCCTACGTTCTAGCCTGCATAGCTAGTAGAAGGTGTGCTAGTTCACCAGGTGGCCTTACCGAGGTTAATCTGTAGCCTTCCCCTTTGGGTTTGGCGCGCGTAGGTGGCATATCCACTTCCATCCCGTCTTGAGTCCACAGAACCAGATGGGAGGGCTTGTTAGTCTCTAGGTCTTGTCCTATGGAAAGCGCACGGAAGCTTCGGGCGCCCTTTTGGGACAGCTCGGTAACTCCCTGGTCGTTAGAGGGAGGGTCGGTCTTAACTCTAGTACATACGAGTCATTTGGAGAATTTAATGACATGTCGGTATGTTGGCCATAGTAGCTCAGTGCTTTAAAGCAACCGCACGGAGAGCGGGAGATCCGTGGTTCAAATCCCGTTTATAGCATTGAATTTTTCAGTCTGGCTCTACTCATCCAAAATTTAGCCTTCACACGGCTAGTGTGAAAGAAATGATTATTTCTATCAATTTACCTGGATAACGTAGTGGTTTAGCTATAAAGCCTGGGAGTTAAGTACTTATAGCATAGTAAGTAGCACCAAAAGGTAACATATGAGCACCCCTAGTGGTCTACCGGGAAACATACGAGTCATTTGGAGAATTTAACTGTTGGCCATGATAGCTCAGTGGTTTAAAGCGACCGGGTGGAGAGCGGGAGATCTGTGGTTGAAATCCCGGCTACGGCACTGAATTTTTCAGTCTGGCTCTTCTCATCCAAACTTAGGCTACACACGGCTAATATTTAAGAAATGATTACTTCCTTTGAAAAATATGTTGTGCACAAATCTTTTCTGGAGTTTTACGGACAGGAAAAAGAAGTTCCTTCAACACCTAAACTCATTAATGCTATTAAAGAACGTGTTATAGGTAAGAAGAATATATTCTGGAGAGTACGAAAAGGCATGGAATATCGATTTCGCAAGAAAAATATATGCGTCACGTTACAACGCTGTGCAGATGTTTTGATGGTCAGACTGTACTGCACTATATTCACGCATTCTCTGAGCTCTCTAAACCGTGCTATACTACACCAGCGACCTCCGTAACAGCTGCATTCATTCGTCAGACAGGTAATATATGTTCATTGGTACTGAGTCGATTAGATGTCAACTAAGGAAATGCAGTAATGGCGGTGGTTTCACGCTCATGCTACATTGTGAAACCTTTCATTGCAACATATAGGAGTAAATTGAGCATTTTATGTCCGTTCGTACTGCGACAACACTAATTATTACTCCCTCCGTCCTGAGTATGGTATAGCAACCAGTCCGTTATGCTGTTCCACAATATGGTATACATAGGTTAAATTTTAAAGAATTTGTAGTTCTATTTTACATAGTGTTTTATAATATAATGCTTATAATATTACTAATAATACAGTTTATTCCTAAACTTTACAGCATGCTTTCTCTTACAATATATGGTGGAGGTATTGTTGCGTATTGGGCTAAGCAAGACCCAGAAATTACTACAATAATTGTTATTTAAAATTCATTTTCTGTGCCTTGAGTTTGGGCAAAGCTGTTTGTTCATGGTTAAGCTTAAATTTTGCCAACTGGCAAAACATGTATCTTGGTGAATCACACATCCTGTTGATCAAGGGAAATAATGAACAGGTGGCCAGTAACAGGTCTAAACATGTTCTCAATTATGTAAACAGTGATTGTACAAGATGGTTAAATATTTGGGAGGTAAACAATAGCTAACGTGGGAATAGCTGATTGGCTAGTACGAGGGTGGGTCAAAAAGTAATGCCTCCTATTTTTTTGTCTCTTTTAATTGCCAAGAAAATTGGATCCAATATACATAGCTTGAAAACTAAAACATTGACGACTAATTTGTCACTATTCAGTATAATCTCTGTCCTTTTCCACAGTTTTGGTCCACCTTTTAACTAGGGCATGTATTCCAGTGTGGTAAAACACACGTTCTTGCTTCCTAAGCCATTGACGCATGGACGTTTTCACAGCCTCCTCATCTTCAAAATGAATCCCACGATGAGATTCCTTTAGTGGCCCGAACAGATGGAAGTCTGATGGTGCCAGGTCAGGGCTGTATGGGGGGGGTGAGGTAAGACTTGCCATCCCAATTTCTCAATTTCTGCAGTGATGTAACGGCTAGTGTGTGGTCTTGCATTGTCATGCAAAAGAAGAACATCCACCATAGTTTTTGTTGGGCGAACTCGCCGAAGACGTGCTTTCAGCTTTTTGAGAGTTCAGACGTATTGGACAGAATTTATTGTGCACCCCTATTCCAAAAAGTCTATCATAAGCACACTCTCTGCATGCCAAAACACTGTTGCCATAACTTTCCCTGCCGACCGCTAAAACTGAACTTCTTTTTCTCTTCGGTGACGTTGTGTGGTGCCATTCCATTGACTGCCTCTTTGATTCAGGTGCAAAAAAAGAACCCACGTTTCGTCTCCAGTAACAATTTTTTCCAGAAACTCCTTTCCCTCAAAATTGAAGGGCTGCAAGTGTTAGGAGGCTATTGTTTACCTTGTTTCTTTGTTTTGGGCGGTTACCATTCTTAGTACCCAACGTGAACAAACTTTTGAGTAACCCAGTTGTTGAATAATCGTCATCACACTGCCTTTACTGAGAGAGGTAGTGCGACACAATTCACCTGTTGTTACCCGGCGATCACCATGAATGATGTGATCGACTCGCTGAATGTTGCATAGAATCACTGCAGTCACCGGCCTGCCGCTTCGCTTTTCATCTGCCAATGGTGTTTGCCCTACAGCTTCGTTACAGCGACGAACCCATCGTCTAACAGTGCTGACATCCACCGTTGCATCACCATACACATTTTTTTAGCCTTTCGTGAATGCGAATTGGCGTTTCAGCTTCCGCAGTCAAAAATTCAATAACAGAATGTCGTCTAATACGAATGTCGATGTCAGCCATTTTGCAAGAGGATGCAGTGCTACCACCTGTTGACTTAGGAAGTTACTACTGCAGGGGATTGGAGAAGAAGGTTTGAGGAACTGCGCCAAATTCAAAGATTTCACATAACTTATTTAAGGGAAAAAATATGAGGTATTGCTTTTAGACCCACCCTCGTAACTACCATTTTGTGTAGGACACCTTTTTAAGCTCGGTTGAGTTAGCGCACTAGGGGACATGAGAGTAGACTTCAGGCTGGTCTCTATGCTGGATGAACTTGATGCTGCGGGATTGCTTAGTGATCTTGCACAAGAGTTTACTTTGAAAGTGCTTCTCGACGTTAGATCGTCAGCGGGGTGCATCGGTCCAAACATCTCTTGTCAGTTGGACAAGATTCAGCCATATAACCAGCACACCACGCAAGGTATAGCTACACCATGCCACTATGTCTTTAAATGTTTATAAAACGCCCCTGATCTCTTCAAGATCCAAGGAGTGCCCTGCAATGTCGTTATTCATTTTAGAATATACTTATTAATTTGGGTTTGAATTTACTTGTTTATTCTACATCCCCCTCTTTTCATTTAGCTTTACCTTCCTATATTTCCTAGGTCCCGTAATTATGCTATATAGGGTTGTAAATAAACACCCTTCCTTACTTTTAGCCCCTTACATCCATGTATGTAACAAGTGGTGAATACGCCGGCCTTTCTAGATTTTTTATTGAGAAATAAGTTCAACCCAAGACCTACATCACTACAACCGAACAAGTGGTTGGGGCGCCAAGTTTTGCAACTCTTAATGTCAGAAATATGATTTCGCGCCCTGTACCTTCAATCCCCGTGTACCTTTGCAGTTTTGTACCTAACAAATGGCTGAAGCGACAAATTCCTGTTTAGAATTATGCTTTCACCTCTTGTACATCCATTTCCGTAACTTTTGAGTCTACGTTATCATAAATGTTCTTTAGTGTTATTATTGAGCAGTCAGATTTTAAATATTACATTCTTTATTCAGTTCTTTTAATATATATATATATATAATATATAATATATTAATATAGGATACAAATACTCTTGAAATGCTAAGCATAACCGACAGTGATAAACATCCACTACGATAATTCCTAATATCAGAGTTTTTCTTTTATTTGGTTTTGTTTGTGGTATTTTCAGGCAAAATAATCTACTACTTTCAGCAGAGTTAATTTTAATCTTGTTTTTTAGCGTGTGTATATAACAGTATTTATTTTACAACTTAATCACGTAGGAGAACTATAGTACATTAGCTCGTATGATACCAGAAGGTGTATCATTGTTTATTTATGCTACATTTCGCTACACAGTTTGGTACACATGCCAAGGAAAAGTGAAAAGCGCTATATCAAGGACATGAAGTCAGTGCTGCCACTTGAACCAAATAGCCCTCCTATCTTTTCAGCCTGCAGACATCGATTGATAATTATTGTGCTTTGGTGTTACTACTTTTATTTTCCTGGGTTACTTGATTGTTTACTCGCCCGGGAAGGCCACAACGGGAGCCGAATTGATTGACACCCATGATTGTTTACTTGTAGCAACGTATGTACTGTGAACTTCCACCTGGATGAAGGATAGCTTTAGTAATGTACACAAATCACATCGGACCACGAATCGGATTCAAATGTGCAATAAAGCAGAGCATAATACCCATTTCTACAACATATTATGGAACGAAGGGACTGTTATGATTGTACTAGAGAAGCTGAAAAATAAGAATGAACATGGCAACAGCCAAAACAGCGTACTTTCTTGGCGTTGCCAGTTCCATAGCGAGCGGGTGACAGAGATGGAATATGTATTTGTCTTCGTCTTACCGAACCCGCGTAGCAGGTGATCTGAGATGTGCGTTCAGACGCTGACAGAAGTTTGCTTAATATTTCAGCATATGTATGAAAACATATATGTAATCCGAACCTTAAATCTGTGAATCAAAAAAAATTTCACTTGCGCAGCCATCGTTCATATGCACGCCAAAGCCAAATGACACAAGTTACCTGTGTTCGATGAATGAATGGAGTTTACTACAGTGAAACAAAATAGGAACATTTCAACGATTCGTGTATAGTCTGTACTTTAATGATGACGTATTTGTATACTGCCTGTAATGGACTTTACCAATTTTTGTTTCATTAAAGTACTTAATAAGTAGGGAAGATACTAATGTACATGTATGAAGCATTTTTACACCATGAATCATTGTAGACATAAATGTAAGAGCTCAAGCAGGAGTGGCCATATTAGTACAAAAACATTTTAAAAAATATATTACATTTTATCAATGGATAAATGAAAGAATAACAACAGTACGATTAAAAATTGAAAGAGGTAACATGACAGTTATAGAAGTATATGCACCTGAAGGAGGTAGAAGAATAGAGTCAGATGAATTTTATAATCAGCTTCAGAAAGTCATAAAGGTATACGCATGTATACTAGAACTGAGAGAGGTTCTTGTTCAATCATAGATCATGTCATTAGAAACCAAAAAATTAAAAACTTAATTATGGATACAAGGGTTTTTAGAGGAAGTGATGTACATACTGATAATTTTCTGCTTATAAGTAAAATTAGATTGCAACCAAAATGGTATGGACAATGGAAGAAATTAACAATACCATTTAAAGTAGGACATTATAAGGTACGTCTCTTAGAAGACGAAACTATAAGATATTTATATCAAAAAAGGATAATAAGCAATATGAGACATCATGAGGAATATAAAGAAAATGTTGAAGAAGAATGGATCACCATAAAAAATATTGTAAGAAATGCAGTATTTGAAACTTTAGGTACTAAGAAAGCAGGTAAGCAGAATAAGAGACTAAGAATATGGAACACTGAAATACAAGAATTAATAAAAGAAAAAAACTGTATTTACAGTACTTGAATGACAGATCAGAACGAAATAGAATGAATTATAATAAGGCAAGAACAGAAGTTAAAAGATATACAAGGCAACTAAATAAGGAACACTGGGACAAATATATAGCAGATCTAGAACATAACCTACGTGGCCGCCAAGATAAACTTTATAAATTTATTAGAAACCCAAATTCAATGGAAAAAGACAAAGCAAATATAAAAATCATTAAAATGAAGAACTAGAGGAATTTTATAAAAATCTCTGGAACGCAGGAGATAAACAAAATTGGGAAATAGATAAATTATACAGAGCAGAAGTAGAAGAATTAATGGAAAGTGTAGCTAAAAGTAGAAATAGGAAAGCCTGCGGAATAGATAATATTAATTTAGAATTAATTAAATATGCCCCTAAAGAATTACATGACAGATTATTGCATCTATATAACAAGTGTTGGGAAACAAAAGAAATAGCGCAAGAATGGAAGATAGCTAAAGTGACATCAATATTTAAGAAAGGGAAAAGAACAAGATCTGAAAATTATAGAGGGATTAGTTTATTGTGTGCTACCTACAAAATATATGCCAAAATAATAAGTACTCGGTTAAACAAAATAACAGGTGCAATACTGCTAGAAGAACAAACTGGTTTTATAAAAGGAAGAAGCGTGATTGACAGTGTTTTTACTCTTAAACAAATAATAGAAAAACGATGAGAACAAAATTTAGAGACGCACTTACTATTTATTGGCTATTATAAAGCTTTTGACAAAGTATCACGAATGATACTGTGGAAAATTTTAAATAATAGAGGCATACCTTTACAACTAATTGAAGTTATAAAAAGTATGTACATTGACACAAAAATAAAAATAAATAAAAGAGAAACAGTAATAGTTAATGGTGGCATAAGACAAGGTTGTCTTTTATCAACCGCACTTTTTAATTTGTATGTTGACGAAATAGTAAGGATTTGGTCGAATAAAGTCAATGGAGGCATTAATGTATCAGGAGCTAAATTGTAAACTACGTTGTATGCAGATGATCAAATAATAGTGGCCAAAAATGAAGATGACCTGCAGAAAATGCTGTATAGTCTAGATAAAATTGCTACAGAATATGGAATGAAAATATCAGCAAATAAATCCAAAACCACGGAATTTAAAGGAATTAATCCAGTAACATCAAAAATAGTGTTAAATAACATAATAATTGAGCAGAAATCACACTTTTTAGTATTTAGGATGCAATGTCTCTTACCAAGGTGGAAGCCGATATAATAGAGAAAATAAACAAATTTAACTATATAACAGGCACAATAAAAAGAACATTAACAATAAAGCAAGAAAGGCCTCTATAATAAAACTATAGAAAACAATGGCAATACCAACTCTGATCTATGGATCAGAAACATGGACACTAACAAAAAGAAATAGTACGAGAATACAGTCATCAGAAATGAAATTCATAAGAGCAATAGCTGGATATACCAAAATTGATAAAAAAAACGTAGTCAGGATATTATGACAGAATTAAAGGTAGAAGTAATAAACCATACTATTGAAAGAAATAGAAATCAATTGAAGGAACATGTTCAGAGGATGAATAATAATAGAATACCAAAAATAGCCTTAAACTATAAACCTATAGAAAGAAGAAACCAGGGAAGACCGAAGAAAAGATGGGCAGACAAATTTGGAGCCGCAACGGTTTAAACAATCCAAAGCCGTGATGTAGAAGGTTGAAGAGAAGAAGAAGAAGAAGAAGAAGAAGTAGAAGAAGAAGAAGAAGAAGAAGAAGAAGAAGAAGAGAGAAGAAGAAGAAGAAGAAGAAGAAGAAGAAGAAGAAGAAGAAGAAGAAGAAGAAGAGAGAAGAAGAAGAAGAAGAAGAAGAAGAAGAAGACGAAGAAGAAGAAGAAGAAAGAAGAAGAAGAAGAAGAAGAAGAAGAAGAAGAAGAAGGAAGAAGAAGAAGAAGAAGAAGAAGAAGAAGAAGAAGAAGAAGAAGAAGAAGAAGAAGAAGAAGAAGAAGAAGAAGAAGAAGAAGAAGAAGAAGAAGAAGAAGAAGAAGAAGAGAAGAAGAAGAAGAAGAAGAAGAAGAAGAAGAAGAAGAAGAAAGAAGAAGAAGAAGAAGAAGAAGAAGAAGAAGAAGAAGAAGAAGAAGAAGAAGAAGAAGAAGAAGAAGAAGAAGAAGAAGAAGAAGAAGAAGAAGAAGAAGAAGAAGAAGAAGAAGAAGAAGAAGAAGAAGAAGAAGAAGAAGAAGAAGAAGAAGAAGAAGAAGAAGAAGAAGAAGAAGAAGAAGAAGAAGAAGAAGAAGAAGAAGAAGAAGAAGAAGAAGAAGAAGAAGAAGAAGAAGAAGAAGAAGAAGAAGAAGAAGAAGAAGAAGAAGAAGAAGAAGAAGAAGAAGAAGAAGAAGAAGAAGAAGAAGAAGAAGAAGAAGAAGAATCAGTTGTTTTTCTAATGTTGTTCATTGTGCGCAGACATTTTAATCTTGAAGCAACAATATCGCTTCTTTCAAGCTGAAATTTCCGACCATCATTGGTTCTCCTATATTTGAACCCGTATATTCTATTTTCTGCCTCATTAAATGGTCAGCATGTTGGTAGTTGGATATTCACCCCTGTTATATAAATCATAAATTGTTCTACGTAAAACACACTTTTAAAAATCGTCTAAGTTGGTGGCACGTTTTTAGCTGCTCGATATTTCCAAGGAGACCTAAATATGGGAACTTCTAATTTGGTGAACTGTTTGCCTTCTTTAGAAATGATCGTCACAGAGTGAGCACTCACGTGACAAGCTTGTGCAAATTTGTACTTTCGAATCTGTCTTTAATTAACAACTGTTTGAGAAAGGAATACACACTAAAAGGAATACTTCTAGCCTGCTTAAGTATAATCTTACGAGTTGCTTGGCAGTTACTACTAGGCGCACCAGTACTAGGCTTGCTAAGCGGTATATTTACTAATTTTGAGAAACACGTGTGCACTCGGAAAAGATTACCACCATACTGAATGCAAGGTAAAAAATGCAACTGCAGCATAGCACGTGTGTGTTTTTTCTTCACTGACAGTTAATGATACTTTTCTTTCCATATCTCCAAAACCGGATGTGCTACAAACATGGGGTTTGGACAGTCATCCTCAGAAAAAGTAGCTCTGTGACATGGGAAAACAAAATAATTCTAGAATTAGTATCTTTTGAGCGCGCATAGAAATGTAGAGTTCAGCAGAGCGAGCCCGTCCGCGTGTTAACTATACTACGTTGCACGCACCTCATTGGGTAGTCAGCGCTACACGAGCCACGCCTAACCCCGCCTGATGTTCATTCCTATTTTGTGTGCATTAACCGACTCGCGCGGTTAGGTTTTATCCCCAATGATGAATTTATTTCACTTTCCAGCCCCTTCTTTATGAAATGATTGTACAACGATCTAAAGGTGTTTGGAAGCGAACCTACATAATTGAAAATTGATACAGTCCGACTACTGCAGACAATGAATAAAATAATCAGTTGATTATTAACGAAAATATGTTCTTTGATTTTCGTAACCTTGCGCTGATTGCACCTTTCCTTTACGAGGCTTGTGCCTCAGTTGTTTTGTGTTTCCCTTTTTCTCCGTGTGAGCGCGTGGTTTCTTTGGTTCCTTTCTCGGATAGCTGTCTGGGCTGACGAGACAAGGTAGTCGGGGCTCTCCTTTCACAGTGCGCGCACGGTGATTTATAACTGTCTTAGCTCCCGGGTGCAGTTCAAAATCATGTAATAGCAGGTGTTAGAGTGAAGTTATGTGTACAAAGTTTAACTTTCGAGGAAGTTTAAGTTAAGTGTAATTGTGCAGGTAAGCTGTAAGTGTGAATAAGAGATTTATTAAAGCTTTTAAATTATCAAAGTGAGTTGTATAATTGTACCTTAGCCTCCAGGTACAGTTCAACCTCTCCCTTCTCTACCAAGTTCTATAAATGGTTGAGTAATATTTAGGTAATTATTGTAGATTAGAAGTTAATCTTGTGCACCTTAGTTTGTATGTTACAGTAATTAAATAATATGAACGCCACATTCTTATCACTTCAAGGAGAAACAGGTAACTTATGCAATGAAATAAAATTCAACACTACAAAGATACCAAATAAACATTTGTAGCAGATATTCTCTGCCACCATAGCGATTCACTTAATACTTTTCTCTCTTTCTCTTTTCTCAAGTCCTTGTAAAGATGGTGAATTTGAACACCAAGATTGGTATTTAATATCTCTTCATTTCTGAGTTATGCTGGCTCTTTCTCTCTTTCTTTCTAAAATGTTTTTGGATACCTGTGACCTGGTGCTTTTCTGGTGACATTGCAATATGCAATTTTTCTGTAGAGGACAACGCTTTCTGTGTCTGTGGTGGGGTTAAAAGTTGTGTGTAATATGCATCCCTATTATTTTATCACGTCGTTATTAGGTAAGCTTAATAACTTTTGCATCTTTATCATGTCATCTTTGCGTATTTACAGGATGCACTGTTGACATTGAAAACAAACAAATCGCCGAATCCAGAAACAGAGGAAAAACGTCGTTGGGTGTGACTGAATATCAAGG
This sequence comes from Mantis religiosa, assembly GCA_030765055.1. Taxonomy (NCBI): domain Eukaryota; kingdom Metazoa; phylum Arthropoda; class Insecta; order Mantodea; family Mantidae; genus Mantis; species Mantis religiosa. The sequence continues at coordinate 42,757,199 of CM060959.1, read as the reverse complement.
TTACATCTGATTGGAAACAGTCCAGAGCAGACACTGTAGTTACAAGAACTCGCAGACCTACTGGAACCAAATGAGGTGTTCAGGAAGGCCAAGCTTTGGTTCGAGCCGACCTTTCTACTTTCTTTCAGATGACTCATTCCCTTTGGTAATGGCTGTGTCTATCGCCGCGACGAAATAATCCGGTCTCACTGTGATGTAACGTACACAAGCTTAGCGAATCGCTCAGAGGATGTCGTGATGCGCAACCATTACTGATCTAAATATAGACTTTGTTCTTGTGTGGGAATAGGATGTTTTCTGGTAAATTTTGTTTAAATGCAGCTAAGAAAGGGTACTATTTCTACTTAAATAACCTACGGAGATGGCTCACATTCCGGAAATCCCGGGTTCGAATCCCATTATTACGACCTTAGATTTTTCGTAATTTTCCTGCTCATATCTGCTCAATTTGTCTATCATTTACTACAATTATACTTCCATTCCGCTTCATTTTAGCTTTTAATTAAAATATCAATTGCCAGGATCATATGAGCGCCGCCGGTGTCCCGGAATTTCATCCCAAAGAAGTTCTTTCATACACCAGTAAATCTACTGGCACGGGGTTGTAAATTCCAAACATAGATACTCAAAAACCTTGGGTCTGGATCGGTTTGAACCCACGAGCTTGAGATCAGCGGGCCAGTGCTACCCAATTGAACCACCCAGAACAAATACCCTTACGTTTCATGAGTGTGGCCTTGCAGGGCAGATGGTGCGGAATCTTGCTTAAAGAAAAAGAATAATTCCCGTGGATATTAAGGGCTGGTTGGTCAGTGGCGACTTCTATTGAATATTTTGTTTGTTAACGAAGCTGTCAATTGCCAGGATCATATCAGCCCCACCAGTGTTCCGGAATTTCATTCCATAGTTCTTTCATATGCCAGAATTTGCTGGCAGGGTTTTGTAACTTTCAATCACAGGTGCCAAAAACCTTGGGTATGGGTCGGTTTGAACCCGCGAGCTTGCGATCAGTGAGCCAGCGCTAACCAAATGAACCACCCAGAACAAATACCCTTACAGGTGTGGTTTTTTTTCTGCAATTTTACGTCCTCCAACGTTGTCGTATCGGACGATGAATGGAATGGGTGAAATGGTGCTCAAATGTACCCAGGGTCCATAGAGCTTAGAGTTACCCAACATTCGTCTTTCAGGATAAGGGAAAACCCCGGAAAAAACCTTATCCAGGTAACTCACCCTGACCGAGATTCGAACTCGTGACCTCTTGAACATGAGGCAGACTCTCTACCACCACGCTACCGAGGCGGGCGACCTTACAGGTGTAATTCTACGTTTCATGAGTATGGCCTTACAGGACAGATAGTGCGGATGCTTGCTTAAAGAAAAAGAGTACTTCTCGTGGATATTAGGGGGCTGGTTGGTCAGTGGCGACTTCAGTGGCGACGCACTGGTCTTTGTCCTTGAAACTGTTTGAGCTTCACGCAAATTTCTGTGACCTATCTGTCTGAGACTTTGGTTACTTCACTTCATCCCAGGGTGGAATCACAATAGACCTATGTAGGCTGCAATGTGCGAGGTATCCTATTTCGTACACAACCTATAGTTATATGTCTATGAGACCAAGTCTTGCTTCGGCACAGGCTATTTATTTTGTCTGGTAACTTTCTTTAATAAACTGACATTTCTACATCAGTGGCCGAGATAGAGAGGTGGCTTCCCGATTACGCATTAGGCTCGCATTCCAGAAGAACTGGGTTTAATTTCAGTAGTGCTGATTTTTCCTTTGCTGTTATATGAATATTGTTTTTTCAAAGCTTCTTCATTAAATTTATTTATAACGCTACTTATAATTTCACGCCTTTCCGAATGCACAACCTTAAATTTCTTAAGATCTTCAGACATGCTGAGACATGCTGAGATCTTACTGCACTGAACTAATTCTGCATCTTGCTACGCAAGTAGGCTACGCGACTTTCTGCAGGTGATTGCTGAATGTTGACTGTATTGCTCAGTCGCTGTGTAACCGGACAACGGTTTCGCTCTCCCCACACCTCATCCCGCGGAGGTCACGAGTCCAGAACACATCTACGGGTAGGTGAATTCTGAGGTGATACTTCTTCTATCCCGAATTCCCTATCCGATTGCTGACCCTAAGATTTACTCGCTGACTTAAGTACCCTGGCCATAAGCCTTTGGCTTTCCTGAGCAGCTTGGTGTTATTTCTTCTTGAACTCCGCATCTTTTACTCTAATCCACTTTTCTCTTAACTTTTATAAGAATTCTCCTATACATCCATTCTCCTTTTCACCCATCACCGTTAGCATGCGTAACGCTACAACCTCTTTGCTCACACTGTCACATTTCTTATCCCATATGTTTCTACTGCAATTTGTTAACTCCTTACATTTTATCAGGTAATGAACAGTACTCTCTTCATCTCCACAAAATTCACATATTCCTACCTCATTACTTCTCAACCCTTATAGATTTATTATTCCTACTCTCATCCATGCTATGCCTTCTCTTCAAGTTTTGTCACATTATCTATATATATTCCCCTACCCCATTCTGTCTTCAATTGCTTATAACATTTCAAAGATTTCTTTTCTTCTATACTTTCCCATATCTCCTGTCTATCTATGTCTTGCACTCTGGTTCTCAATTCATTCCAAAAACCACTATCATTTGTCTCCTCGACTCTCCATAAATCACCTGGGTACAATTATAAATAAGAATGTAAAAATAGAGCAGGACATTTTAAACAGAATAAGAAAGGCCAATTCGGTCTACTATCAGATTAATAATACTACTGTGGGAAAAAAGGAAATAACAAAAGATACAAAAATTATAGTATTTAAAACAATAATACTGTGGCAACCCTGTATGGGTTGTCAGACCTGGCGCCACTGGCTGATCTTTGTTCGTTGGTTGCGCTGGAGAGGGGGTTGGCTTCCTCTTCCGCAGACGACCAGCGGCCACCAGAGAGAGAGCATGTGTTGGTAGCAACCCTCCGGAACACAAACCTCATTGAATGTAAGTTGTCTGGAATTATTAAACCTCTTTTTAAAATGCATTTGTGAGTTTTCCTTCGCTGGACCTTCCACCTTTCACCACCATGCAGGTAAGCTAGTTATCAGTAAAATAACATGTCCACCCTACCGCGTGGTGTAACTAGTGTTTGTTGAGATGGTTTAGCTCTACCGCTACGGATTCCCCCCCAAAGCTAATAAATATTAAATCTATTCTAATGTAGGGTGTGACATATTGGTGGAGACGCGGGTAAGATCTCAAAATTTTTTTTTTTTCTCCTTGCTTTAGTCCGGTTTTTATGAAAAAAATTCGAATGTATACGGTGGTGAAAGATGGAGGAAACATGGCCGACCGCGTGGTGTTCAATTAGTTAGAAATTCTAATCTGGTCATCGTCTCGTAATCCTTTAACTTTTGGTCTGTTTTTTATTTGATTTCTTCAATAGTAAACTTATTTCATAATATTGTGCTAAAATTTTTTTATAACTACATGGAAATTGATAATGGACACCACGTGGTCACGTGTTGATTTTCAAGGGACGCTGTGTGAGTTTTGGCAGTAAAATTCAAAGTAAATAGTTTCTTTTTTTGGTGTTTTTGTGAAGTATGCACTTCATTTTTGTGTTCATTCCAGTTGGTAATTCTGCTTATTTTATTCTGGTGTCCAGTGTTACTTAAAAGTAAGTCAAAATGCCTAAGAAAACGCGGCAATCATCCAATGTGCCAGTTACAATGGATTCACATGATGTAATAGCTTCGACTTCTGCTTTAGCTAATCAAAGTGCAAATAGCTTCGACTTCTGCTTTAGCTAATCAAAGTGCACATGTACCTAGTAATTTAGAAGTATCCATGGCACCTAATGTTAATCAGACTCAGACAATGCAAGTTTCTCGGCCTTTTATTGATCCACCCTGTTTTGACAGGATAGCACTGATATCTCCTTCAGAATTTTTGAGAAAATTTAACTTAGTTTCTACAGCAAATGGTTGGTCAGATGTACAAAAGTTGAAGTTTTTCCCATGTTACTTGCGAGACACAGCAGCACTGTGGTACCGAACTTTTTGCCATAGACACCCTGAGCATGATTGGCATTTTCTAACTCAATAGTTTTTGGCAGCTTTTCAAATGTCCAATCAAGATGAATTGTTGGAAATTAAACTTAGGCAGAGGGTACAATTAGAAAATGAACCTGTATTAGATTACATTTATGATGTATTATCCTTGTGTGACCAAGTTAACGCTGCAATGACACAAATGGAGCAGGTAAAAAACTTAGTGAAAGGATTGAAACCTCAGTATGTGCAAGCTTTGCTCCCATTAAATCCACAAACAGTTGAGGAGGTTTTACAAATTATTAAAAGCATTGATAAAGCTAATTTTTATGTGCAACATAGACAACATTTAGTACAAGCACAAACAGCAACTTACACTTCTCCACCTGTGTCATCTGCACCTGTTTTATCACGGTTTGAAAGTGTAAATCACTCTGAACCAGTTATTAATGTTGTTTCCACATTGAGTGAACAGGTCACTAAACTTGCTACCCAAATGCAACAGCTTCAGTCTCAATTCACTGCTGCTGCATCTACTGTGCAGCCACCTCCACTTAAGCCTCCAAGACATCATGAAAAGAGACAGCAGGCACCTATTGTGTGTTACAATTGCAACAAGCGTGGTCATATGGCACGTAATTGCTGGACTTCACCATCTGCTTCAAAAAACTCGAGAGGCCCAGCCTCCAACGACATAACCTAGAGGTACCCAAAGTAAGTTCACCTGTGTCTAATGTTGTTTCTCTTCCAGGTCAAATTTTGCAAATTTTGGGGTCCATTGGGGAGTCAAAACTTCCAATTTTGTTGGATACAGGAAGTGCAGTTAGCATTGTGAATGCAGCTCATATCAATGTCATTTCTAAAATGAAACCTGTCGAGATTTTGCTTAAAACAGCTGGTAACAAGTTATTAGATGCGCCTTATCAAACAAATTTGAAATTTCAAATTAATGACTTTGTTTTTCAGGAAGATGTGTTAGTGGTAAAAGACTTGGCACATAATCTCATTTTGGGTAATGACTTTCTAACTTCACATAAAGTTACCATTGATTATTCTTGTGCAGAAGTTAAGATTCAAACTCATGAGGGAGAAATGGTACACATTCCTTTTGAAACAACATGTGGTGGTCCCTTTACAGATATTGCTGTGATTCCATTGAACGATGAGGTACAGATAGTTAATAAAGTTTCTGTTGTAAAAGATGTTAAATTGCCACCGCTTACTACTTGTTTTGTGGCAGTGCAGCCTTCAGCTGATATTACAAATGAGGTTATGTTCGAGCCTTCTACCAGTATTATGCATAAGAAGAATATTTCTATTCCACCTGTAGTTTGCAAATCTTCAAAGGACTTTGTGATACCAGTACATAATAATTCAGCTGTTCCTCAAACACTTTTTGCTAAAACTGTATTAGCTAATGCTCATGAGGTTGCATTTGTTCAAAGTAACTCAGTTTCACCTGAGGATGTTCCTCCATTGAACGCTCCAAAGTTTGAATTTAATGTTAATACCAACTTAACTGAAGCTCAAAAGTCAGATCTTCATAATCTGTTGTTAAAATATGAACATGTTTTTGCCACTTCATTGCAAGATTTAGGCTCAACTAATGTAGCTGAATTTAAAATAGAGGTAAAGGATGACAAACCTATTAAGCAACGACCCTATAGGGTAGCTCATAAGCAGAAAGAGATTATTTCCCAACAAGTAGAGGAAATGAAAAATGCTGGTATTATTAGAGATTCTCAGTCACCTTGGTCATCACCTGTTGTGTTGGTAAAGAAAAAAGATGGCTCTATGCGGTTTTGTGTAGATTATCGTCAACTGAATAAGGTTACAGTAAATTCAGCCTTTCCCTTGCCTCTTATTGATGACCTCCTTAGTTACCTTGGAGAAGCTAAATGGTTTGCTTCCTTAGATTTGTTGTCAGCATACTTTCAAATTCCTTTAGAGGAGAATAGTAAAAAGTATACCTCATTTGTTACTCATGAAGGGCAGTATGAATTTGAACGTTTGTCTTTTGGGCTTGCTAATGCACCAAGATTTTTCAGTTTTGTTGCTGAGAAATTGTTAGGAGACTTGAAATTTAAGAAAGCTTTAGCATATTTGGACGATATTGTTGTTTTTGCCAAAACTTTTGAACAATTATTAGAAAACTTAGAAGCTGTTTTTCAACGTTTGGAAATGCATAATTTTAAACTGAAACCTGGGAAATGTTTCTTTGCTATGGAAAAGATAAAGTTATTGGGTTTTGAAGTATCTAAAGATGGAATTTCCCCAGATTCTGAGAAAGTTACAGTGATCAAAGAACTACCACGCCCAAAGAATGTTAGAGACGTGAGAAAAGTTTTGGGTTTGTTCAATTTCTACAGGAAATTTATTAAGAATTACTCTTACATTGCCCATCCATTGATTCAGCTGACCAAGAAAAGTCAAAGTTTTATTTGGGGCCCGGATCAGCAAACAGCATTCCAGCAGTTAAAGAACTCTCTTGTTTCTGCTCCTGTGTTGGCTCATTATAATCCTGGAGCCTATACAGAATTACACACTGATGCTAGTGGTCTAGGAATAGGATGTGTTTTACTACAGAAAGTAAATGATAATCTTAGACCTATTGCATATGCTTCTAGAACTTTGTCAAAATGTGAAAGAAATTACAGTGTACCAGAGTTAGAGCTTTTGGCAATCGTTTTTGGTTTAACACATTTCAGGACTTTTGTGTATGGCTATAAAGTGCATGTTATTTCAGACCATCACTCCCTTTGTTATCTGAACAATTTAAAGGATTTGACAGGCCGGTTGGCTCGATGGAGTCTAAAGTTACAGGAATTTGATTATGATATATGTTATAAATCTGGTAAGAAACATAATGACGCAGATGTTTTGTCAAGGTTCCCTGTGTTACAGCCTGAAGAGCATCAAATTGAACAACTTGATGAGCTAATTACCTGTTTGCTATCACCGGTTGAGGTTGCTCAGAAACAAAATGATGATCCAGTTCTGACTCCAATTATTAATGCCCTTAAGGATCCTGAATCTGCTCCTGCTAAGGTTCAACGTCAAGCTTCTACCTATATTTTGAAAAGTGATGTCTTGTACAGGAAAAATTCGAGTTCTACTGGTCCCTTGCATTTACTAGTCATTCCTGAGGTGTTAAAGCATGAAATTTTGTCCTCATGTCATGATGATCCACTATCTGGTCATTTAGGTTTTTCTAAAACTTTTAGTAAGATTAATTCAAGATACTACTGGATAGGTATGAAAAAAGATATTGAGCATTTTGTGAAAACTTGTCCAAGTTGTCAGTCTAGGAAGGCACCTAAGAATCAAAAACCTGCTGGTCTTTTGCAGCCTATTCCAGTTAACTTTATTGGAGAACGTTGGGGAATAGATTTGTTAGGCCCTTTGCCTCGTTCTACGTCGGGTCATAAGTATATCATAGTTGCTACAGAATATGCTTCTAGGTGGGTTGAAGCTGCCCCTCTCTCTTTGGCTACCATTCCCCAGGTTACTAAGTTCATCTTACATCAGATTATTTGCAGGCATGGGGCCCCTGCCATGTTACTGTCTGATCGTGGTAGTGTCTTTCTGAGTGAAGTAACCCAGGAACTCTTGAAAGCTTTGTCAGTTTCCCCTCATTTTACTAGTTCATACCACCCTGCATGCAACGGCCTTACTGAACGATTTAACCAGACTTTACTAAATTGTCTTAGTCATTTTGTGGATTCAAATCACCGCAATTGGTCTAATGTTTTGCCATATGTGATTTTTTCATACAATTCTTCTGTTCAGGAAACTACAAAATTTTCACCATTCTATTTGATATATGGTCGTGAACCTTCCTTACCAAATCAGGTGCAACTTCAGGCCACTTCAAATGATTTATTTGTTCGGCAAACTTTGGAAGAGATTCAGAAAGCTCGTGAAGTAGCCATCCATAATATTAATCAGCAACAGATTAAACAGAAAGAAAGATATGATGCTAAGCATAGAGATACTCATTTTGCAGTAGGTCAGCTTGTTAAGATTTTTACTCCAATTAGGAAAAAGGGAAAATGTACCAAATTGCTTCATAGATATTTTGGGCCTTTTGAAATTGTTCGACAAATTACTCCTGTTACTTATGTGGTTCGTCGACCAAATGCTCCTAGAGTTAAGGAACAATCAGTACATGTTTCTAGGATATTCCCATATTTTGATCCTGTGGGACCATATAGACTGTAAATGCATTTTGCTTTTCTTTTGTGTCACATTAAATGTAAAAAGGTTGTATGTAAAGTATATTGCCCCTTGTTTTCTGAGTGAGAATTTTGAGATTTAGTGTATAGTGTGCTAAGCTATTTTGTTTTGGAATATGATGTATATTATTGGCAAATGGCAATACTTGGATAGATGTTTGATGAATTAGATGTCAAAAGTTGAACATACAATTGTTATTATTGAAAGTCACAATTAATTGATATTAAAAGTATATGTTCCCTAATAACTGTTTTGAGTTGAATAACCTCATTTGATGATAAATTTTACAATGATTAGGAAATTGAAATTTTGTTTATTAATTTTAAGTTTACATTCTGGAATAGTGCTGTGCTACCTCGATAAGAAGGATGAATGAAATTATGTGTGATTATGTGAAAGATGTAGAGGTAAAGTTTATCTGGTTAATGGGGTTGCTGTAATGTGCCCGTTAATCCAGTGTTTTAGGCTCGATAAATGGCTGAAATGTGCTTATCGATGCAAGTAATTAAGTGTATTTTTGAGTTTTGTTTAGCATTGGTGCTGAAATGTGCATGCTAAGATGATGAGGAAAACCTGAATCACAGAGAGGTTTGTGAATGACTGTTATGAAGCTGAGACCTGGGGATGTTCTGTTTGTCATCCTCGCCATAGTTACCAGGTATTTGGGAGATAGCACATTACTAGTACAGATGTTTACTTTGTCTCTTTATTGCAGGATGCTAATAGTTTGAACATTTTGATAAAACTGTTTTGCATTAAGAGTGATATATATTTTGGAGTTGTGTGATTACCAGTATGCTTTAATGGTTTATTGAATTCTAAGTTTTATGTTGAAAAGCAAAAGTACCCTTCAATGTATACAAAAGTTTTAGAATAGGCTAAGACATGATACTATATTTTCTCTTTTGTGTATCTAGGATGTGAAATTTTGAGGCCCCAGAACTTAATTTTTCTTTCAGTTTTGTTCTATGTATTGTGTTGTAGAACGATTTTTTTTTTCCGTTGGGGTAGTAATGTGACAGTAGTTTTGTTGGCATGCAAAATGTTGATGTTAGTAGATTGTAAGTAGTTTTGTTGATTTGAAAGGTAGTAGTACTGATGATATTAAGTAGTGCGCGCACATAATAAATATGATTGAAATTATAATGGTAAAACAAAGAGAAAAACTGAGCTCATTTTTGTTTAAGTGTACACGTCAGTTTTTGTTAAAAAAAATTTATGGCCACGTGTAATATTTTGGGGTACCCCTCTAATTGTAAGTTTTGGTATTTTGAAAATTTGTAATATTTTTATTCAATGTTTTGGAAGGTCAAATTATTTTGTGCTGTGTGTGTATTGTATTATTTCTACCCTAAGGGGTTTTTGTAAAGTTTTGATTGTGACATTCCTATGTTTTATGTATTCTTTTGTGAAGATTATTTTGTGAAGATTATTTGATTTATCTTGTCAAAATTTGTAAGCTATATATATTGCCGAGTGATGGAAATTATCTTAGTTTTATCATGTATCTTGCTACCCAGATGGGGTGTACCTAATTTTTTTGTATTATTTATTATTGTTCAGAAGTGAAGTTTGTTTTTAATGATGTAGTTGTCTTCTGTAATTGACGTACACTTATATTTTTGGAAATAATGTTGTAGTATGATGATACGTATCAAGCCAGCCCTATTTATCTGCGTTCCTGCTGCACCACACTGTTCCTGCCGAACTGTTTGCACCATGGGAGTACTAAACCTGCCACACTGCCTTGTGTCATCGGGCTCTGGTCCGCCCTTTATGACCACTGTTCGTCAGAGCTTTGGCAGCTATTAGTGCTGTCACTTCGTACCTGTGTTGGGGGCAGAAGAACTATTAATGCCCCACATTGTTATTCAGTGTAGAGCAAGTACAATTGTGCTCAATTCAGTGGTCTTTATTCATCAGTGACTGCAGTGCAAGCTTCAAGTTTTTTATTACATTTGTGAGACCAGTGGGAATGGAATGTACTGTTCAGGCAGGTTGTGAAACTTTTTTTGCTTGGTGCAGTAGTGGTGAAAAGTGCTGAACTTCATTTATTTTTCTTTGAGGGCTTTTTAATTAAAGTTATAGACAGACACTGGAGTAAAGAAACGAATGTGTAACGTCAAGAGAAGATTTATGTTTGTAATACTGTTTGTGATGTTTGTATGCTAATTTTTTTTTTGTTCCATCACTCGAGCGAGTTTCTTTTCATTTGTTATTAATTGTTCTGTTGACCCTGGGTCAACAGCTTGTGGTCCGGGGGGAGGTGTGGCAACCCTGTATGGGTTGTCAGACCTGGCGCCACTGGCTGATCTTTGTTCGTTGGTTGCGCTGGAGAGGGGGTTGGCTTCCTCTTCCGCAGACGACCAGCGGCCACCAGAGAGAGAGGATGTGTTGGTAGCAACCCTCCGGAACACAAACCTCATTGAATGTAAGTTGTCTGGAATTATTAAACCTCTTTTTAAAATGCATTTGTGAGTTTTCCTTCGCTGGACCTTCCACCTTTCACCACCATGCAGGTAAGCTAGTTATCAGTAAAATAACATGTCCACCCTACCGCGTGGTGTAACTAGTGTTTGTTGAGATGGTTTAGCTCTACCGCTACGGATTCCCCCCCAAAGCTAATAAATATTAAATCTATTCTAATGTAGGGTGTGACAATACTACCAATTCTATTATATGGAGCAGAGAGATGGACTCTCCTACAGAAACAAGAAAGCAAAATAACAGCTATGGTAATGAGATATTTAAGACGAGCTGTGGGGAAGACAAGAAGAGATATGATTAGAAATGTAACAATAAGAGAAGAGTTGGGTACACACTCCGTTAAAGAAATATTGGAAAAAAGACAACTTAAATGGTATGGACATTTACTCCGCAAGTCAGAAGAAAGAAAACGCAAACAATATATAGGAGAAAAACCAGAAGGTAAAAGAATTAGGGGAAGGCCACACATGTTGTATCAGGAATACATTGAGAAGTTGGGGAAGGATAGAGGGAAAACCGTGACAGAAATGAAGAGAATGATAATGCGCCGAGAAAAGTGGAGGAAATGGGTAGAAGAGGCTTGTACTCCACACTTAAACAGCACAAAGGAGTTAGAGAAAGAAGAAGAAGTTCTCCATAAATTTCCCATGCCTATCTTCGATACCATTCTTTCCAATTATGACCATCAACTGTTTGTGTTTTAATGCTTTTTTTTTTTTTTTTGCTTCATGCACACATTCAATAATTCTCCATTCTGCCCTCCAATACACTTATACCAAAATTTTATCGTTTTCTCTATTATTATTCCCCTCCTTTTTGTATTACCTAGCTCTAGTAATGCCACTTCTCTTGATGCCAATTTTGGCAGCTTTAGTAGCCTTTGCAAAACTATCCGAACATCTGGTCTGATTTTGTACCTATCACTGATGTGCCCCATACATTGTTCTGGATTTAGCGACCGCTTCATACATTCTTTATAACCATCTAGCTGACATCTCCAGTTTATGTTTACATATTCTTACCCCTGTCATTACCGCCCTGACATTAGCTATCAATTTTCTGGCTTATACGGCCCACACTCTACTGTTGCACATCCTTACAACTAAATAGTCAGACACCTTTACCACTTCTACCTTTTGATCCCCTATATACAACCCCCATCCTTTCCTCAGAATTGATCCTCTTTTAAATACTATTATTTCTGAGTTTTTGCTATTTATCCTTAATCCCAGTCAGCACAAAACCTATGAATTGCCTCTATTGATTTTTGTACACCTACTACAGAAATTGCCCCTACCGTTAAATCATCCGCTTACAGTAATCCAGGGATCTCTTTCCTCATTGTTATTGTTTATTATCATTCTATCTGTTTATTTTCTTTCACCTATTTTAGGATTTTAGGACCAGGCGGTTCATATTGTCACCCAATTATTGGAAAGCACGACCAACTGACAGCTGAGTAGGGGACCGGAAGCATTTATCGCATGTCACTAACTGAGGGGATGATTAGGGAAGTGTCACTGGTCGCTGGCCGCCTCTTTCCCATCCCCCTGGCGTCTGGAACATTCGGGATTATTTTCAGAACCGCGAGACTTCTAGAAACAGCGATCTCCCTATATCAGGCCTGCAGTGGGCGAGTCAGTTCAGCTCTTGGCGAGCAGCCGTGAGGAACGCCGATTGAGTGAACGGACCGGAAGACTGTGTACGTGTATCAGAGGAGCTGTACGTAATTGTGAGTGTAGAGTGGACCTGTGACAGACGAACTGGCGAATTGTAATTGTGTGCGCTACATAATTCTGTGTAATCGGCAAGTGTTCCAACTGTAATTCAGCAGAAATAAAAAACATTTTGAGTTTGTGCAATTGGTCTTTTAATTTCACGAACCCCCAAAGTCACAATATGTTGCGGCAGAACTTTGGTATTCGGCTAGGGAATGATATCTCCCTGCTAGAGTTCATTTTCTTTCAGGAGTACCTCGTTTACTCTTAAGTCCCCAAGGTTGAAAATGGCCTAGGCAGAACTAGATGAGATATTAGAATCGTTAGGAACTGTGTTCTTGTCAATGCACATCCTTGTTCAGTGCCAGATCTTCCCTTAGGAAGAACAAAGGGCTCACTATGGTGTAGCGTGAAATGTGTAGTATTTAACGCCCGCTTTTACTACATACGGCACTGCAGGCGGTGATAGTGATGATGCATGAGATGGAGATGAAGCACCAGTGGAATGTGATAGCGGGGGAAACCGGGGGTCCCGGAGAAAACCCACCCCAGCGCCATGTTGTCCACCACGAATCTCACTTTGCGGTCGCCTGGGATCGAACTCGGGCCGCCTTGGTGAGAGCCAAGTGGTCTAACCACTGAGCCACGGTGCGGCCATGGTGTAGTTTCAGTACTGAGCTCCAGGGACACTTGGTTTGACTAGGCCTGACTCCAGGCTCCATTGTTGATTGCACTTGAGTTATTCATCAGGAAATGTTTGATTAAGTGCAACTGAAAGAGACTAAGTATGTGTCTGTTTTTGATCGCACTTAACATAACTAGGCGATAAGGATAATGAGACAGTTATAGGACATAGCCCCGAGTCACTTCTGAAATTGCATGTTTACGAGTGCACGTGGAAGAAGTTCCAAATCTAAATATTGAAAAGGCCACACTGAATTGAAGTGACTGACTATTCACATCCACTGTTTCCACATTCATTTGATAGTTCTGTGCCAAGAGGCAGTGGTGATAAACTGGCTTCAAGGTGCGTAGATATTCTACTGGAAGGAATGACTGAATAAATCTGAAGATCGCGTATAAAGTCCTAATAACACTGATTATATGCACAGGATACTCCTTTTGTTGCATGATTTTTATAACCATTATATTGAAAGCCTTTTCGAAGTCAATCAACAGCTAGGTGTGATCCTATATTGGCATATTTTCCCTAAAATTATGTTAATATCGAAAACATCATTTTGAAGTCGACGTTTCGTTAAACCAGTCTGTTCTTCCTCCAATAGTGGTCCGTATTTGTGTTTTGCATGTATCTTATATGCGATGTTCAAAATTCCTCTGTAATTATTATATAGATTTCTTGCTCCTTTTTAAAAATAAATCTTATTTCTGCTACTCCCAAAAAACTAGAAGGCTTACAATGCCGCCAGCATGTTGGGCTAGTCAGTATACAAAAATTCATGGATGACTAATACTCCGTTATCCTCATGTTCCGCTGGAGCTGTCACAACAGCATACTTTTTATTGTGGATCCATTTACTTGTGAATAGAAGGTCGGACAATTTGAGGTTATGTCACCGAGCCATGGTGCACGTATATGACTCGCATTTCGCTCGATCCCCACTGGCGCACGCTCTTATTTGAGGGGTCACTTAAGCCAATCTTCTCCTCCACTATAGGACTGGGAGACGTGTTCAACGACTGTGGCTACGCCCTGCCTAAAAGTTTCCTTCCTCATGTTATGAACTTGGCTGTTAGACCCTGCCTCCAGAGTGTAAGAGTCAAGTAGAGCTACACTGGATGCGTTCGTATGTAACCGTTGGGGAAACCTACTGATTGCCCAGGACAAGTGGGCAAGCTAGAGGAATGTGCAACGTAATTACTTGCTGTCTCCTCGGGGTGTATGCTCGCCTTCCGAGAATGACAAGAATGGAAGGCTCGTTTAAAATACACAAGTGTTGTCACATAGCTCACATATCGCTGCAACAAACATTAGATCTGGCAGCATGGGTGACTCATATGCACCCTCATTCACTCATTTCCTTGTAAACAGATCCGCTACCGGAGCAGATCAACAGCTCAAGCTCCTCTGCCCTTCATACCTCTCCAGCCTTCTTGTGGTGGGCATACAGGAGTGCAGGCTTGCAACTCTCATCATCAGGTTGCCCTTTGAGTCCCTCCCTTCATTCTAGAAGAGGTGGCAGCAGCACAAAGTGCCTGTATATACAGCTATACACGGTAACCCGGGGATCCTTGTCAATTAACTTTGAGGTTATGTCACTTTTAGCTAATATGTTCTGGGAATTGAGAACCCACTACAATTACGTACGCGATGTGGTAACATCACAATTCCGGAACTTACATAACCTTCAACCCAACCACAACAGTAGTACGCCTGCACTTAATTTGTGGTCAGCAGTGCATCTAAAAACCTTTTTTTCTCCCTCTGAGGAAGGAAGTTTTCCAATGAGACAGCAGTTATTCAACATGCAAGATATAAAAGTGAGGTTTTATCCTGCGAGAAGAATAAAATTGCTTGTAACTTGCGTTTATTCTTCTTTCTGCTTCATGAAAATTTAGATAAACATTTGTGAAATTGTTTCATGGCATATTCTTTTAGATCATAGCCAGATCTTTTAAGAGCGAGTGGCTATGTAATGGACTTAAAGCGTTGCATGGCAAAGAAGCAGAGGAAAACATAGCAGCTTCCAATCTCAAGAGTGCAATTGTTTCAAAATGCAAATCAGCAAAAGGAATACTTCGAAAATGGCTTAAGAATTATGAGATTTCTAACAAGCTTTGCGTGTTTTGTGCAGAAAGATTGCTGTATCTCTTATGGTTTACCAGTTGTGCAAAAATCGTTTAGAAAGAAGAGAACTTAAAACGCTACTATAAGAAAATTTTAGGCCCTTATACATTCCATTTGTTATAAAATATATCCTATGTTTCGTATTTATCAGAAACCTTAAGGGGCATTTTTGAGAAAATTAAGATTTTGGAACTTTTCCCTATTTAAAATACGTGGGAGGATTTGCCCTCAAAATATTCACCGAGCACTTTTGAAAAAGGCTAGTTCATTTTAACTTACTTTTCGTTTTTGAGTTATGGTGTTTAGAGACACAAACACATAGACAAATTAATACACAGCTATCACGAATATTTTTCTAAAAATATTTTTTGAGAAGTTCAGGATCCTGACAACACGTTTCTGGTGAAATCTACAGAGACATCGAGTTTTTTGATACAATATAAACCGTCCACTAGACAGTACGTGTAATATTGATGGTAATAATAAAAATTAAGTCGCTACAAAAAGCTTAAACACCATACAATATAATAATAGCTTTTTGGTATTTTGAGTAAATAGAAATTTTCATTGTACAATAAATGCAATTGAAAATTGGAACTTCTTAAACACTATGACTTACAATGCTCAAAATCTGCCAACATTTTCATTATAAATTGATGGAAATTAATAATTTCTTCCAGACTAGCCCTGTGTAGGCTAAGGTTTGGATGAATAGAAGCAGACTGAAAAATTCAATGCCATATTGCAGATTTGAACCAACCGGACAGTAACCGGGAGATCCATGGTTAAAATCCCGAAAATGACATTGAATTTTTCAGTCCTTTCTTATGTTCTTTACATTTCTTGCCCATTTTTATTTTACTTTCTGTAACTCACCAATACTTCTTACCTTGTTTCCGTCATTTTCCATTAATATTTTTATAGTTACTATCCTCTTCTCTACCTTCTTCATTTTTCCTCCCAAATCTTTTTTCTCCACATTGCAACCTCCTGGCATTCTGTTATATAGTGTTCTATGCTTTCTTTTCCCCCACACAATTAACAAATGCCCTTTTCCAATCTCTTGTCCCTCTTAGAAATATTTTTCCTGTCCTCATCCAAGCTAACCCTTCTCTCTATCTCTCTTGCCTATTGTAGTAATCCACATATACTTCTCGTCCCCAATTTCTTTTTATTTGTTTTAATTTGAAATGATTTCGTATTTTCTAGACTTCTCCATAGGTATTTCCTGTCTCTTTATATTGTCACCTGAACGTCGGAACTCTCTATAGAACCGGCCGGAAGTAGGGCCAGGCGGGAAGCATTTAGACCACGCCTACCCATTTGTCTCGTGTCACTAACTGAAGGGATGATTAGGAGAGCGGCGCGAGCCCTGTACCGTCTCTCTCCCCTCTCACCAGACGTCTCGAAACCTCGGGATAATTGTGCGCGCCGCGAACCTTTCAGAAACGGCGATCTTCCCTATATAACGCCTGTAGTTGGCGAGTCAGTTCAGTTCTTGGCGAGCAGCCGTGAGGAGCGCCAAGTGAGCGAACGGACCGGATGACTGTGTACGTGCATCGGAGGAGTTGTGCGTAATTGCGAGTGCAGAGCGGACCTGTGACAGACGAACTGATGAATTGTAATTGTGTGCGCTACGTAATTCTGTGTAATCGGCAAGTGTTTCAACTGTAATTCGGTGTAAATAAAGAACATTTGAGTTCGTGCAATTGGACTTTTAATTTTACGAACCCACAAAGTTGAAATATCTTCTATTCTGCATTCTAACAATTTACCCACATTGCTTGCATTCCTTTCCCCTAATCTCTATATATCTCCTATTTCTATTTTTTCCATAATTCCTCCTATCTCTGTCCACAGGCTATTTCAGTTGCTAATCGTTTTTGCTGTCTCATGACCATATTCTCTGGCCAAACGCCTATACCTAAATTTATTATTCTTTCCATTGTTGATCCATTTCTTCTTGTCTTTCCTAATTCTACTAAAGCTACTTCCGTAGCTGCTGATCTTGGTAAGCCTAGTAGCTCTTTACAAAACCTTATGTAGTTTGATCCACCGTTTTGTTTAACTCTGTGGCCCCCCCCCCCCCCCCAAGATCTCCATTGCATACAACATTTTGGATGCCACTAGTGCTTCATACATTCTTTCTAACCACTTGTTTGTCATTTGAAGCGATAAAGGATGGTGGCGCAGCGAGTTCCACTTTGGCGGGACAGTTTGATACAATAATATGGGTAGCTCAGGGTTGAGCAATGAGGTTTCTCTCAGGGTATGCGTGGGTATGTCTGAGAAGGATAGTTTTAATGACACTGAAATGCCCGTTTCAAACTGGTTTAATGACTACTTCTTTTTATCAGAACATTAAACTCGAAGTTGCCGACCAAGGGTTACCAATATCACTGTTTAGAGTTACTATATGTGAAATGCTTCACTGGTCGACAAGGTATTTTTCACAAGAGATCTGAATAGTGAATCTAGTGGCATTTTCCATCCTGAATTCAGATATGTAGTCAGAATTTTCCCATCAGGCATAGTTTTTCTGTAAAAGCTACTTTTCAAAATATGATTTTAGCGCTTTCTTTGACCTGTCATAGGAGCCGTTACCTCATATGTAGCTATTTTACTCAAGCTGTATTATTGAAATTATTTGCAATGCCATGCTGAAGCGCAATAAAACATGACTGTGCAGGTTCATTGTAGTTCATTGTTGTTGTTTAGACATGTTTAGACCTGTTTGGCAATGTGATGTGTCAGTATTGAGCTGACTGTGAGATTGTTGAGTAGTGAAATATTTCCTTCCTTTCTGTTTAGAAGGGTATTGTGTATGTTGTGCATGTTGTATTTCTGTGCTTTATTTTTTCATTATGCCAATAAATTGTGTAAATCATGCAGATAATTTCTGCTATATTTGTGGTGAGCTGACCTTCAAGTCTCAAGCGAAATTTGACCCCACTTGTAAAGAAGTGTTATAAACTTTACTTTGGCTGTCAAGTTGGTGATCTTGATAAGAGTTGGGCCCCTTTGTTTGACAAATATTAAAGGAATCACATCCAAAACAAAATATACAGTTAAGTATCCGAATTTTCAATCTGCAATGAGACCTGTCTTACACAGTGAAGAGTTCCCCGTACCAGTATATGCAGATACGACCTTAAGTGATAACTCTGGTTCTGACCTGACTGAAACTCCAAATGATTCAGGTGAAAATAAAAACGATCTTACATATGAAGCCAGTAGCTGTTCATCAGAACCATACTTTCCCAACCAGTAAGACCTTAGTGAACTAATTCGCAATTTAAATCTGTCTAAACAGCAAGCGGAAGTTTTAGCTTCCAGACTCAAAGGGTGGAATCTACTCCAAAAAGATGTAAGAATTAGTAGATATAGTAGCCGCCATAGTGTTTTCAAAGTATACTTCTCTGAAGAAAATGGTATTGGGTTTTGTAATAATATTTGTTCAGTTATGGAAACTCTCTTGGGCTTCAACAACTATCTACAACTTTCTAGGTAAGTCAGAATCAGTAGTTATAATTTTGAGTTGGAAAGCTAGTTACGGATTTTTTGGAATATTATAAAAATTCAAATGAGTATCACACAAAACTCCCGCCCGATGGGGAAAACCGTAATTATATTTGAATTCAGCACGAAAAATACTTTTAGAATCTGTTATTTTAATTCTTGTGAAAGAAAAAAAGTTAAATTTTGTCCACCAGTGTTACTACTTGATAAAACTTAATTCATTCTTCACGGACATATGGACTGACAAATATCTTCTCTCATTGCTTCTGGTCTGCCCTCGACCAAGACAGAAGAAGAGGAGGACTGCCGTAATCGGCTTCACGCCTTGAACTGAGTGTCTTCACAGCTCCACGTGGGTGTGTGACTTTCACTTCTGGAAGCCCTCTTTTCAGACAAAGATTCCCTTTTTGACTATTTTGTCCATTGTGATTATTAGACTCGCTCATGCCATTATTTAGGGTCCGAAGAATACCTTTTAAATCAAAGTCAAGTGCTATCCCTTAGAGTTATGTTTTCCCCGTGTCTTTTGTTACACGACTCAACCAACTGCACCTGTTCGTGTCGTAACAAATATACAATACTCCTTTGAAATACATTAAGATTCTTTACTCATTGCAATTCTTCATTTCGGTATCACATTTCTAGCTTATACAGGATGTTACAAAAAGGTACGGCCAAACTTTCAGGAAACATTCCTCACAGACAAAGAAATAAAATACGTTATGTGGACATGTGACCGGAAACACTTAATTTCCATGTTAGAGCTCATTTTAGTATTTCTCTTTAAATGTAAATTGAAATCATTCGTGCAGACAATTGCCAAAATACCCCATTGTTTCGTTTGCATATACTGTACTTCCTCGATTCACCGCCAGCTGGCCCAATTGAAGGAAGGTAATGTTGACTGCAGTACTTGTGTTGACATGCGACTCATTGCTCTACAGTATTAGCATCATGCACATCAGTACGTAGCATCAACTGGTTAGTGTTCATCACGAACGTGGTTTGGTAGTCAGTGTAATGTTTACAAATGCGGAGTTGGCAGATGCCCATTTGATGTATGGATTAGCACGGGGCAATAGCCGTGGCGCGCTACGTTTGTATCGAGACAGATTTCCAGAACGAAGGTGTTCCGACAGGAAGACTTTCGAAGCAATTGATCGGCGTCTTAGAGAGCACGGAACATTCCAGCCTATGACTCGCGACCGGGGAAGACCTAGAACGACGAGGACACCTGCAATGGACCAGGCAATTCTTCGTGCAGTTGACGATAACCCTAATGTCAGCATCAGAGAAGTGGTTGCTGTACAAGGTAACGTTGACCATGTCACTGTATGGAGAGTACTACGGGAGAACCAGTTGTTTCCGTATCATGTACAGCATGTGCAGGCACTATCAGCAGCTGATTGGCCTCCAAGGGTACACTTCTGCGAATGGTTCCTCCAACAATGTGTCAATCCTTATTTCAGTGCAAATGTTCTCTTTACGGATGAGGCTTCATTCCAACGTGATCAAATTGTAAATTTTCACAGTCAACATGTGTGGGCTGACGAGAATCCGCACGCAATTGTGCAATAACGTCATGCACACAGATTTTCTGTGAACGTTTGGGCAGGAATTGTTGATGTCTTGATTGGGCCTCATGTTCCTCCACCTGCGCTCAATGGAGCAGGTTATCATGATTTCATACGGGATACTCTACCTGTGCTGCTAGAAGATGTGCCTTTACAAGTACGACACAACATGTGGTTCATGCACGATGGAGCTCCTGCACATTTCAGTCGAAGTGTTCGTACGCTTCTCAACAACAGATTCGGTGACCAATGGATTGGTAGAGGCGGACTAATTCCATGGCCTCCACGCTCTCCTGGCCTCAACCCTCTTCACTTTCATTTATGGGGGCATTTGAAAGCTCTTGTCTACGCAACCCCGGTACCAAATGTATAGATTCTTCGTGCTCGTATTGTGGACGGCTGTGATACAATACGCCAATTTCCAGGGCTGCATCAGCGCATCAGGAATTCCATGCGACGGAGGATGGATGCATGTATCCTTGCTAACGGAGGACATTTTGAACATTTCCTGTAACAAAGTGTTTGAAGTCACGCTGGTACGTTCTGTTGCTGTGTGTTTCCATTCCATGATTAATGTGATTAGAAGAGAAGTAATAAAATGAGCGCTAACATGGAAACTAGGCGTTTCCGGACACATGTCCGCATAACATATTTTCTTTCTTTATGTTTGAGGAATGTTTCCTGAAAGTTTGGCCGTACCTTTTTGTAACATCCTGTATTTGCATAGCCTTACCCCATTCATTGCCGCCCTTCCTTTTTCTTCGATTCCTCTCCTATATGCTCCTCACTTTCCATTGTTATTCAACTTCACTCCTAAGTATTCACATCCATTGACCACTTTTATCCCTTTGCCACTCAGTACCCACTTTTCACTCCCTTCTTTAAGGCCATAACTTTCGAATTATTTATGTTTATTTTTATAATGCTATTGTTAGTACATCTTTTGGTTCACTTTCAGCTAATTGCTGAAGGAGGCGTTTTTGACCTACCCTAACCTTTCTTTCCACGTAATTCAGCAACATCCTTCACAACGTTCCTACATTAACCGCCATGTCAAGGTTTTAAACGCTGCAAATGTCTTATTATTCAGGTTCCCATCTGTACGTAAATGTTCGGTAATCACACAGTACGCCAGAGCAAGGTCTTGCATACCGACACAATGCAGCATTGTTAAGTACTCCAAGGTTTGTCTGCAAGATACATTTATGCTTGAAACATTAATGTACCTGGTACTCCGACTAATCCTTTATGATGTTTAGTACTATCCGGATTTTACCTATAAACAGATGTTGATGCTTGCGGAATCACATAAATTTCTTCCGGTTATTCTCTGACGTCACACGTAATAGGTAATATGCATTTAAAGGTTCTCATATAAAGTGATACGACTATTAAACAAAGCTGAAAAAGAAACAGTAAGAATTAACGTTATAGAAACAAAAAGATGGATTGAACACTACACATCATTGTGGTGCCAACAAAATGAAGAGAATGAGATAATTAACGAAGAAGAAATGAACATAGAGGCTGACATGATCTCAAGGGAAGAATTACTAGAAACACTTAAGGAATGTAAAAATAGAAAAGCAACTGGACCAGACGGAATAAATATGGAACTGCTAAAATATGGGGGTATAATACTGCATTTAAGATTATTGCACTTAATAAATAAATGTTGGAAGGGGTGTAAAATTCCAGACATCTGGAATAATGCAGACGCTATATCCATCTTTAAAAAAGGAGACAGGAGAGAATGTCAAAATATCCGAGGTATAAGTCTTCTCAACACAGCCTATAAAGTGTATGCAAGGATTATAAATAAAAGATTGAAAAGAATTGCCGAGGTATTAATAGAGGAAGAACAAAGCGGCTTTAGAAAACGACGATCGACAACAGATAATATATTTGTTTTGTAGCAAATAATTGAGAAAAGACAAGAGTATAATTTACAAACACATCTGGCTTTCCTAGACTTCAAGATGGCATTTGACACTTAATAGGGAAAAGCTATGGAAAATTATGGAAAATAGTGGTTATCCATAAAAATTAATTAAAGTAATCAAAAATATGTATAGCAGCTCCAAAATATTAATAAACACAGGAGTTCATAACACCGAACCATTTTTAATTAATAGAGGCGTAAGACAAGGGTGCAGTGTATCACCTACTCTTTTTAATGTATATATGACGTGGTTTTAATACAAGAAAAGGAGGATAAATTACAATATGCACTACATCGCTTGAACCAAGTATGCCAACAGTATGATCTTAAAATATCGACGGAAAAATCTAAGATAATAGCCTTTTGGGGAAAACAACATATAAGATCAAAAGTATAATTTTAGACAACAAACCACTAGAACAACTAAAAGAATTCAGCTATTTAGGATGTAATCTTAATTATATGATGAAAACAGACAGAGATGTGAGCAAAAAGCTTGCAATATTCCAAATGATTTGTCGAACAGTGCATAGAACGTTGAGAAATAAAACAAGAAGAGATACAAGATTAAAGTTGTACAAAACAATGGCAGTCCCTGCACTACTTTATGGAAGTGAGGTATGGGTACTCACGAAGAAAATGAAAAGCCAAATTCAAAGTGCAGAGATGAACTTTTTAAGAAAAACAAAGGGATGCACAAGGTTGGATTGAATAAGGAATGAAGATATAAAAAAGAGCTCAACGTAGAGTCGATAAGTAGAAAAATTGAAAAATATCAAAAGGAATGAATGCAGCATATACAAAGAATGTCCGAAACAAGACTCCCTAAGATTGCATTCCAATATCAGCCACAAGGAAAGAGAGATGTTGGTAGACCTAAAAAGAAATGGAAGCGGCAATTATTGTGAGACGGAACGGGCACTCTGCCCATGCCGTGAAGTGAAGAAGAAGAAGATGAAGATGAAGAAGAAGAAGAAGAAGAAGAAGAAGAAGAAGAAGAAGAAGAAGAAGAAGAAGAAGAAGAAGAAGAAGAAGAAGAAGAAGAAGATGAAGAAGAAGAGGAAGGTGTTGGCAGAAATTAGCGAGGTCTGTCCTAAGGGTGGTGGTAGGAATCCCCAAGTATCAGCGTGGGAAATTTCTCCCACTGTGAAACACTCCATAGTGCACTTAGCCTCGTGAGGTCTCCATGAGGCGATAGGCACTTGAAGAATCACTTGAGGGAAAAACAGCCTTCCTCAAAAAGCTATTTACTGCCAAGTTCCTTCATTTAAAGGCTAACATAAGTATATAATATGCCCTAGGACACTCTTATTAATGATGTACCATATAGAACAATTAAATAATAAAAAGTGCTAAAATCCAGAGTTAACGTCAGAACTGCTTGAAATTTTGTCATTAAGTGGGCTACAGAGAATCTAGTTAAGCTTTCAAAATTCATCTTTCTATCTTGAACAGTCTTGTAACTGTAAAAGCTTAGTACCTCAATAAATATTATTGTTATTACTGTAGCAGCTGTGGGTCAGATTTTCTCAGTAATGTCATTTATTGGGCAAATATGCTGACTACGTATTTTTCTGCTTGTCTTCGGTGCTTATTTATATTTATATTTTTGTAATATTTGGCTTTGTTATACAAGAGATAAATGTAAGTTTAAATTATAATGTATATGAAGTGCCAAATAGTAGGCTACTGTGACTTGTATCAAGTTTAGCTTTAACGTTTCGCAATTTTATGTGTTAGTTATCTGATATTCTGACATGAGATCACAGTTATAGTCGTGAAGGTGATATAATTTTCAATAGCGATCTCGGATATCATTTGTCATTAAGTTATTGCTCAGATTATTTAATGGGGTAGTCACTTGTTGGTAACTTGATTTTATTGACACTTTCCTTTGTGACTTTTAAGAGGTTTTCTTCCATAAATGTATAAGATGATAAGACGAAAGTAAAAGAAACAGAAGGCAGTGCACGTTTATGAACCAATATTTCTTACTACAGGTTTATTTTCCGACAGCAGAATAGAAATCTTTACAACGCATGACGTTGCAGCATTGCAGCGAAATCCAACGAGTATATTGAACTGTGGCTAACTTTTAACACAAAGCACTGAAAAATCTTTAAGATAAAATGCAGCTTGGTTGTTGAATTGTACAATAAACAAGTCCAAAGTTTAATTTATCTTTATTTTACATTTTTCTGGTTAATTTACGATATGCGAAAGGGTGTTTTAAAGTTTTAATTGTCACCCTTTAAACAAAGAAATAGAAAATTTGTGTTGATATGTCCTTGTTAGTTCTTCTCTACCTAGTCCCTATCCAGATTTACACATTTCTCCCAGCATTTCTTAACCTTCCAAATACCTTGATTGTAGAAGTTTGCAGCATTCACTTTGAACCACTCTTCCACTTCAATAATGACGTCATTTGTTTCGTCAAATCTGCGAACACGCAACGGTTTCTGCATTTCCGGGAACAAGAAAAATTCACTTGTTGCGAGATCGGGCGAATAAGGCGGGTGCTGTAAGGTCTCAAAGTGACATTCCCTTGTTTTGTCAACTGCAACTTGAGATGACAGAGCTGGTGCACTGTCAGCCAGAAGACCAACAACTTTGGAGAGCATACCGCGTGGTTCCTTAGTCAGAGCTGCTCGTAACTTGTCACAGAAAACTGAAAGCATGACCTTCCCAGCTGACTTTTGCATCTTTGTCTTTTTGGGAGGAGGGATCTGCATGTTCCCATTCAATGCTCACGGCTTTTGTCTCTGGATCATACTGATAGATCTAGGATTCATCCATGGTTACCAGACGATCAAAAACATCATCTTCATTCTGTTCCAACAGCATCAGCATCTGTCTTGAAAGGTCACGCCGTGTTTGCTTTTGGAAAGGGGATAGCAAACGTGTAACCCACCGTGCAGACACCTTAGACTTGTGTAGTTTGTCATACATAATCTCCCACACACTTCCATAACAAAGATGTGTCTCATTCATGATCATTTGGATGGTTGCTTGTCTGTCTTCCAGTAATATACACTCCACTTTCTTCAATGTGGCGGCATCGTCTGTCATTGAAAGTCTACCAGCTCTTGGCTCATCTGCCAGGGACATGTCATCAGTTTGAAAATCCCTTTTCCCCCTCACAATAGTGCCATAAACAGCCGTCATCTCATCATGGATTTCGTGAGCAGTTTTGCCCTGCAAATGCAGGAACTTGATCACACTACTAGCCTCAATTATGGCCACCTGACACCTCAGTCACTTCTGGCACTCACTGTAAAAAAAAAAAAAAAAAAAAAAAAAAAAAAAAAAAAAAAAAAAAAGAGCTCAAATCACTGAAACTATACGTCACCCCCTGGTAAAGAGGGTTAGGAGACACTTGAAACATTTCCAGGTAATGAAAACCCGGTCCAAATTCTAAGAAAAGAAAAGAAAATAGTAAGTTTAGATTACGTCATAAAGTTCCTCTTTCCTCTGCATTATCCCGAAACTAAATATATCCTAACGCTACTGCAAACGTGATCTCATACATGCTTCGCAAACAGAGATGACAAGACGTTGCGAAAGGTGAAAAATATAGGAAACATGTTATCCCTTGACCTCGGGTCAATTAGCCTGCAGGCGAGCTGCAGATCTTCCTTTGTCAGAAGACGCGAAGTACAGTAGTCTCTCAGCTCGCGTTTTCTTAATGATAACTACAGACTATCTGAATATCTTAACATCATTTGAATGAAATATGAAAGCGTCTTTATTTATTTGAGAGAGCAGAATCATGACAGCGCATGAGCCTCGCATCCAAGAAGTCAGGGTTCGATTCTCTTGGATCTTCCATTCCGACGTTGGGTTTTCTCTGGCTTTCGCTCGTCAGTAGGCAAGTTCTGGGATGGTGTCTCAACTACCATAATATCCTTACCATGATTTCCCTTGCACTTCAATTCTTTCTCATCTTCCAGGAGTACTTCTTAAACTGCGTAGCATATGCCTGTTCTGAACATATGGTCTAAATGATTGCTCAAATGACAGCAAAGGTTTGTTCGTCGTTCTCTGGAAGTAGCTTCACCAGTGTAACAAGTCTTCGAGCCTGGAACTGCTGGGACTTCCACGAATCTCTGCGTCCAGTGGCTTGCTTCACTTCATCCTTTCCTCCTGGGTAATGTGGCCATAAGATTTACACCGTGTGATTATCTGTAAAATGAATGCTTTGAATAAGATTCATAGTTAGCTCGAAAATGAAAAATTTATTGGCATTATACAAGGTGTTCATTTACGTGGGCGGGTCAACAAGTAATGGCTCCTATTTTTTTCCTTAAATAAGTAAGTTATGTGAAAAATTTGAATCTGGCGCAATTCCTCAAACCTCCTTCTCCAATCCCCTGCAGTAGTAACTTCCTAAGTCAACAGGTGGTAGCACTGCATCCTCTTGCAATATGGCTGACATCACATTCGTATTAGACAGTGTTCTGTGATTGAATGTTTGACTGCGGAAGGTGATACGCCAATTCTCATTCACGAAAGGCTAAAAAATGTGTATGGTGATGCAACGGTGGATGTCAGCACTGCTAGACGATGGGTTCGTCGCTGTCACGAAGCTGAAGGGCAAACACCATTAACAGATGAAAAGCGAAGCGGCCGGCCGGTGACTGCAGTGACTCCATGCAACATTCAGCGAGTCGATGACATCACTCTTGGTGATCGCCGGGTAACAACAGGGAAATTGTGTTGCATTACATCCCTCAGTAAAGGCAGTGTGATGACGATTATTCAACAACTGGGTTACCCAAAAGTTTGTTCACGTTGGGTACCAAGAATGTTAACCGCCCAAAACACTTGCAGCGCTTCAATTTGGAGGTAGAGGAGTTTCTGGAAAAACATTATTTATGGAGACGAAACGTGGGTTCATTTTTTAATCTGAATCAAAGAGGCAGTCAATGAAATGGCATCACACAAAGTCACCGAAGAAGAAAAAAAATTAAAAACTCAGCGATCGGCAGGGAAAGTTATGGCGACAGTGTTTTTGGATGCAGAGGGTGTACTTATGATTAATTTTTTGGAGCAGGGATGCACAATAAATTCTTTCCAATACGTCAGATCTCTCAAAAAGCTGAAAGCAAGTCTTCGCCGACTTCGCTCAACCAAAACTGCGGCAGATCTTCTTTGGCATGACAATGCAAGACCACACACCAGTCGTTACACCACTGCAGAAATTGAGAAATTGGGATGGCAAGTCTTATCTCACGCCCCATACAGCCCTGACCTGGCACCATCAGACTTCCATCTGTTCGGGCCACTAAAGGAAGCTCATCGTGGGATTCATTTTGAAGATGAGGAGGCTGTGAAAACGTCTGTGTGTCAATGGCTTAGGAAGCAAGACCGTGTGTTTTACCACACTGGAATGCATTCCTTAGTTAAAAGGTGGACCAAAACTGTGGAAAAGGACGGAGATTATATTGAATAATGACAAATTAAGCGTCAATGTGGTAATTATACAGCCATAAAAGTATACCATGCAGAATATACTAAATGATAAATCATTGAACACTTATTTCACAATGAACATTTGTTTTTCTGTTATAGTAGACATATATGCATATTGTAAACCTGTCACATAAAATAGAAATATTGCAATTTGATCTCAATTCTTTTGTATCACCCACAGTTTCCTCACAATGTAACTTCATTACAGACCAGAAAATTAGCGGACTATGTTCTAGGAATGAAAACCTTTTTTGTTGAATTTTTATTTCAATTGCTCAGCACAGTTGGTGCTATATAAATCGTGGGACTATATACTTAATATACATAATAAAATTAGAGTATACAGGGATGGAGGATACTTATATTAGAGTCCTCAGGCAAACTGGTCTGATTAGTGTCGGTATAAATTAAATGACTTCTTCATTACAGAATATAAACATTATAGAAATAAAATGCCGTGTGGCATGGGTGCCTTCAGTCTTGGTGCAGCATCAAGGCGACGTCCCTGTTGTAAGAATAAAGCACCTGATACATAAGGAAGGTGAGCAAAGAATCTGCTTGTCGTTGTAGAGATGTACTCATTAATGCTGACATGTCCAATTCTCTATGCAGCTGTGCATTCCGGATGTACCACGGGGCGTTCACAGACAATCGTAGTATCCTGTTTTGAAACACCTGGAGTTGGTGAAGCACATCCCCATTTAGGACTGGCATATAGAAGAAGCGGTCGTAGAATACTCTTGTATAGTAGCAGCGTACATTCGACTCGTAAAGAGGATTTGCAGTTGAGGATGGGATACAACTTGTGAAGACGAGCATATGCTTGATTTAGTTTGCTTTTGATATGTGTACTCCATGTCAGCCGACGATCAAGATGGACGCCAAGATATTTGACTGCACAATCAGGAGGTAATCAGGTGACTTCAGTGTCATAGAGTCGTATATTTGCCGGAGCAGCAGGCCTGCGCAAGGTGAAAAGTTTAAGAAGACATCTGCTGGGATTAAGTGCGATACGCCAGCTGATAACCAGTGCAGGAAAATGTCCAGGGAAGATTATAGGTAGAATGAAAGCTAAAGTAGTGTTATCCAAGTTTAAACAAGAAAACATCTCTAGTACATACTCTTATGTGTCCATTTTATTATATTTCCTTTCTGTCATAACATTATTTAGTGCTTCTAGATTGGGACCAGTCACTTTATAGCATCTAGTGTGTCTCTTTTTCCAAGTAACTGATCCTGTATCTTGGAAAATGTTTGATGCACCTATTGGTTTTAAAAGACATAAGGATACCAACATTAATAGACATTTTAATTAAGCGTGAGAATGACAAAAAGTTTATACCGTATACTGATAAAACGTAAGACGTTTATGTGGAAAACAGAAGTATGTCAGTTTGACGGTATCTGTACACTTTTGACAACATTACGCTCCGAAGGACTTGTCTGAATGTTGCATAAATCCTCTATGCAGCAGTTTAAATTATACTTATATGTCGCACCAATTCTAATGCCGGTACGAAAGTACCATTTAACCATGAAGGTGCAGTGCTTTGTGTTTATATCTAGGGGAAGATGGTTGTATTCGTTACCAGCGCAACCACACTCAGAGCACTGTAATCTGTTTACTGTTCAGCAATAATTACCGGTTCTTCTCCGTAGAGAGCACTCTGATTTTTAGATAGACTCACCAGTCAACTATGACGTCATTATTTCTTAATCGGAGGGCGGGAAATAACGAGTAAACATGTACACCGTGTACTATTTCTTATGTTGGTATTTATCGTCAGCAAACTTTGGTCCTGGATCGTTCCATTATTCTGGAATTGAGGGTTTTCTTGGACACGGTAGTACACTTGAGCAGCATTGCCTAAACTTATAATCCTTTTCCTCCCTTAAAATACCTTACTTATATGTAATTAGCAAATTGGAATGAGAGTTTAAGAAGTTATTTTATTATATTTTAGTTTAACCTTGGTAAAATTGATCTTACTTCACATTATGAAGAATTTAATAGCTATCACATTTGCTTCACCTGTTATTAAAATTTAATTTCGACCGGTTATTGGTAAATGTGTTGATAAAACCAACGCTCCTAATCAAATTTACTACAATGTAAAGTATACAAATCTACTCAGACGAGTTAGTAAATTGGAAAGTTCAGTCACATCTGAAAGGTTCATTACCACGACCAGGGCTCGAATCACGGATCTTCAGCTCTCGTGCCGATGCTCTTACCGCTTGAGCTACCATGGCGAGATGCCCGTACGCGCATTAGCCCGGTATGCTTGAATCTGATCGGAAGGTTTAATACGGATATGGGCATCTCGCCATGTTAGCTCAAGCGTTAAGAGTTAGGCACTGAAAACCAGGATCTGTACGTCGAGTATCAGTTACGTATAAGAGCATCATTTATTATTTATAATAATAGGATAAACACTCGGTATTTCGAACTGGTTTCAAACCGAAAATACTGACAATTTTCAGGAATCGATCAAGGATTGGTGTTCCCCTTTAGTATCAATATATTTTTGTATTTGATAAAACTAATCCTTTGAGCAATAATACCACTTTTCCTGAGGACTTCAAAACCCAGTTCTTTGATAATGTTCCATTGCTTTATCTGATAGCCAAAAATGATTCTACAAATTTTATCTTTAAGTTTTGAGAACTAAAAGAAATCAAAGATGCTCGATCAGGGTTGTATGGTAGAGTTAACATGATGTGATCTGCAACACAGATCAGAAAATTAATTGGTGACCTCAATTTTGAAAATAAAATGAACCAAACAGAAAAGCGTGCTTGGCAGAGCTACAAAGATGTTGTAAAAACTTCTTAGGAAACACAAGGAGTCAAGATAACAAAACAAAGGTGAGCACCATGTTGGAGAACTTGTGAAAACTTTATTGTACAAAGACTGTTAAATAAGGAATGATCACTTTTTTTTGACAACGTACCTTCACTCATCCTCATAATTTTGGTGGTTCTTCTCAAAAAATTCTCCCCTAAATGTGATGCACTTGTCCCAGCGTTTCTGCCAGTCTTCAAAGAAATGCTGGAAACCATTTTTTGAGAGATCCTTCAAAATAGCCTCCGCAGCCTTCACCACTGCTTCTGATGATGGATAATGCCTCCCACGAAGGTGTTTCTTCAAGATAGGGAATAGAAAAGGGTCACATGGAACTAAATCCGGACTATACGGAGGGTGAGGGATGCACTTCACGTTTACTTTTGCAGATATTCAGCAACAACATTGGCATATGTGGCCGCGCATTATCGTGGTGCAGCACCCAATCTGCTTCACTCAAATGTGGTCCTTTGAGCCTCATAGGGACTTGCAATGTTTTCAGGACATCCCTGTAGCGTTGTCCAGTTACTGATGTGTGTGCAGGTACAACATGCTGGTAGACCATTCCATGAATATCAAAGAATGAGATGACCATAACTTTCACAGCAGAAGCAACCACTTTTACTTTACTGGGGGTTGGTGATGAAGGAGATGTACACACTGAGCTTTGCTTTGTGCTCTTAGGATTAAAATGATGCAGCCAAGCTTCATCAGCAGTGATTACGTTTGAAAGAAACTCCGGATCTTCCTCTAACATCAACTTTAACTGCATACAGACGTACATGCAAATGTCTATTTGTTCGGGAATAAACAGTCTTGGAACCCATCACGCACAAACATGTCTCATGTGTAATGTTTCTGTTACCAACGTGTGGGTGGCACCCAATGAAATGTTCAGTATTTCAGAAAGTGATCTTAAGGTAATTCGTCGATCCTCTCTCACAATGGCAGCAGCAGTGTTGATGTTTTCTTCCGTAACAGCAGTAACTGGAGCACCGGGTCCACCTTCCTTTGAAATTGATTGTCTCCCCTCGTTAAACATTTTAAACCATCTTCGAGCTGTACTGTAGGGAAGAACAGAATCTCCATAGGCCTGCTGTAACACTGTATATGCCTCAACTGAAGATTTGTTGAGAATTTCAAGCCGGATATTGTTCCTCGAGTGTTACCCCCATTGCAGCGGTAGGCGATACTGGGCATGTCTGAACTTGCCTAGTTCTCACAGGTAGAACCAGGAGTACAAACAATGAAACTACTACGGCATGTTTATTTCACATTAAGCTAACAGAATGTAATAAGATGGAATTTTAGTGCGAAAAATTATGAGCATTCTTTAATAAACAGCCCTCGTAGCATGAGTTTGAAGTTGCACATCCTTCATTTTCACATTGACTATTTTCCAGATTGCTGTCTTGGATTTTACAGTGAAGAACACGATGGATGTTTCCACCAAGATTTGAATGACATAGAAAGAAAATACCATGGTGGACGGAGTGTTAGCATGATGGCAGACTATTGTTGGCCTCTGAAAAGGGAACGTAATCTTGATATGCATGGAAGACATGCAAAGAGAAGAACATTTCCTCCTAGTTAGGTCACTGTTGTTTTTTCTATCTGAAGTTGATAATACTTGTAGAATGTGCATAAATAGCGTTTATAATGACATGACTACATACTTCCTTAGACACGCCATGTTCTTGAGCATAATGAAAACTTTGTACGTGGTACGTGGTTGCCATTCAGAACCAAAACATAAAAAAGATTAAATTGCAGAGCAGTGTCATAGAAACTTAAAAGTATCAGGTAGTTGCATACTGGGCTTGATACTGTATGTTCTTTATGAACATGTTCTTTATGAGAAACAAGAGAACGTATCTACCTTTACAATAAGACAAAATATTAAAAAGACATACCTCATAAAAATGAATCTATGTTTAAAACATTTTACTTAATTTTATTAATTTTCTAGCATTCAGCCATTTCTTCATATTGATTTCAATTTGCATCACTTTAATTTATAAATTTCTGTCGCTGTGCAATTGTTTTTCATAATGTCATGAAAAGAATATAGAATTTCAAAGCCATAACGATCCGCTTTTAAACAGTTGACTATTGATTCAGTTTTATCTCTCAATTTTATAACTACAAGGAAATAAAGACGAGAAGAAGTTTGAGTGATGATGGCAGCACTCATAAGTAAAAGCTAGTGTATTTCATTGTTCATCTGTTGACAGTTAGTCACCAAAGTTTCAGCCATTTTGGACGCTCAATTGTTATGTAGCAGTCGTCTGAGTGAGCTGATGTGAGTGTTTTATGAAAATGGACAAAATCGAGTATCAAGCTATCATTAAATACCTGTTTTTAAGGCAATACGCCTACGCAAATCAAAGATGAGTTGGATTCTGTGTATGGGGACTCTGTACCATCATTTACACAGTGAAGTTTCAAGCAGCTTAATTTAAAAGTGACCGTAAGAGCTTGGGGTGCGATGAACGTTCGGGACGTCTAAAAACCTCAACTACTGAAGAAAACGTTGCCAAAGTTCACCAAATGGTGCTAGACGACAGCCCAATTTAAGCGAGGGAGATAGCAGAGATTATGGACATGTCAAAAGAACGTGTTTGTCACATATTAAATTAACATTTAGACATGAGAAAGCTGTCCGCGCGTTGGGTGCCGCGTTTGCTCACGTTACACCAAAAACGTGTTCGAATGAACATTTTTAGCGCTGTGTTGGCGCATTTTTGCACAATAAATCCGAATTATGGCGCCGATTAATTATTTTAGATGAAACTTGGACACACCATTATACGCCCGAAACAAAACTACAGACCAAACAGTAGACTGCAAAGGGGGAACTGCCTCCAAATACAAAAGCTGTGTTTTTTTGGCTGAAAAAGTTAGAGCGACTGTTTTTTTGGGATAGTCATGGGGTTATTTTAATCAATTATCTTCAAAAAGGAAAAACCATTAAAGGAGCATACTACGCATCATTACTTGACATACTGAAGGCACAACTTGCGGGAAAACGGCCACATTTGCAGAAAAACAAAATCCTGTTTCACCAAGATAACGCACCGTCTCACACCTCAAAGGTTGCAATGGCGAAAATCCACGAATTACGGTTTGAACTGCTTGACTATCCACCTTATTCACCAGATATAGCCTCAAGCGAATTATTTTTGTTCCCTCATCTGAAAATTTCGTTCGGAGGACTGAGATTTTCGACAAATGAAGAGGCATTCACCTTCGTGAACAATTATTTTGCAGAGAAAAACGTCGAGTACTCTTTGGACGGGTTACAGAAATGGGAGCATCGCTGGGAGAGGTGTGTAGAGTTACAATGAGACTATGTTGAAAAATCAAATAAAAATTTCTGAAGAAATGTTCTGTATCTTTATTAGGTCGGAAACTTTTCAGACCACCTAGGTATTAGTTGGTATATAAATTAATTTAAAGGTAAAAAAAAAATAGTTCTAATGAGGATTGAACGTCCTAAAGATCTATACATCCGACGAAATTTCAATTAGGTATTTTTGTTTCAATTCAATAAATCCTATATCTATCATTATTAAATGAATAGGTTGCTTAAAATCTAGAGGGAGAGAGGGAGGGAGCAAAGAATGAATGAAGGAAGGAAGGAAGGAACGAAGGAAGGAAGGGAGGAAGGGAGGGAGGAAGGGAGGAAGGGAGGGAGGAAGGAAGGAAGGAAGGGAGGAAGAAAGGAAGGGTGGGAGGAAGGGAGGAAGGGAGGAAGGGAGGAAGGGAGGAAGGGAGGAAGGGAGGAAGGGAGGAAGGACCTCTACAATTTCAGTTAAATCGCCTGTATACCGACTAATGGTAGACAGTAGCGCTAGAAGGTTTGCCTAAGTACAGGCGGAGTTCGTGCCAGAAACTTTTATTTCACGAGTGTTATGTATTAGTTTTAACTTATTATTTGCCTCACATAAGTCAGAGAAACTTTCAAAACGTACAAGTGTTCCATTAATTCTATTTATTGTATAATTCCAAATTGTATTGTTGTGTGCTCTAGTTGGTCAACTGTACTTTTAACTCTACGGAACTCCTGTCGCGGAGTTATATGAGAGCCGGTTACTGTCTTCTCGTAGCATTTTGCACTTCATTGCCCAAACAAAAAAGCAAGGTCTCATTCTTGAGTTTATGCATGCATGAGACAGCCACACCTTCAGCCAAATTTGTCAGTCGTGCTTCTTCATTAACCTTGTTCACAATTACTTCACGTTTTAGTAAAGTTGATTTTATCTCAAGGTTAAAACAATTTACTTCGATTATATGATACTAAACCAAATAACTTATTTATTATTAATTTATGTGTTGGCACGGAAGTTGTGTTTCTTAGGTCAAACACTTATTAATACGTGAAATGTAATTCTATGCGCTCTCTGTGAATTTGGATGTATGAATGAAAAACTAGTGAGTGATGAAACATCTGAAACCCGACCCAGTGCAGATATTTTGCCTTTACCACTTTCAGGACGAACGGATGATGTGAAGGAAGCTGGAGGCCTAAAGAAAGCAGACATAGAAGCATAGATGTCTCTCACGATTCATAGCTTGACATTCTCGTCACGCCCGCGGGCTCTTAGAGAAGGTTTCCATCGTACGGAACCAGGGAATTAGGATTAGGATTTCATTACGGAGGGGATCTACGTAGGTTACCATGCTGGGCCCATTTTCCCTGTGCCCCCAAGTGGGGGCACCCAAGGAAGAATGAGGCGTAGGAGACAGAGGGCGGCCGAACGAAGGCGCCACGACAGTACAGAGGGCAGGGTACCTACAGTTTACTTGGATAGAGACTTCCCCCGACAGTCCAGCACAACGGACACGCTCCCCTGCAGCGGGACGGCAACGAGCCCAGTAGCCGAGCACTAATGGTCCCAGGCAAGCGATCCGAGCGCCAAAAGTCCCTGGCTGACCGTCCCGAAATCGTCCCACCAAAGGAGCGGAGACCGGCAACCGACCTACCGGAGGAGGAAGTAGTTTCTCAGAGCATATCCTCCTGCCATGCACCGCCGAGACTCCCACCGACACTTCTACCCTGAAAGAGACCACCAGAGGAGAGATGATATGAAATGGCAATGGAGATGAAATGCAGGGACAGGAAATTCGGGGGATGTAATTAAACTGTCCAGCATTCGCCTAGCGACCCGAGAAACCCCGGAAAAACCCATGGGTCAGGTAGGTCGGCAACGGGAATCGAACCCGGGCCTCCCGAGTGTGGGCCACAGACGAAACTGACTGAGCCATCTCGCTCGGGAACACTCTATCCATAAGGCGACTCAGAAAAGGCTGCCATCTGGCAAGGTTAAGACAAAACTTCCAACGAGCAAGCATCTAGGCCTTCTGATCATATATCTCTCTCCCTGGGTTTAGCTGAACCATGCAAGTGGAAGGCAAATGAAATAAAATTACTGATAGGAGGGAGAAACCACTGCAGCATCATGAACAAATTGTAAATAGTTTGTAAAACCTAGTAATCGAACACAAGTTGCCATGCATTTATAAGTGCACATTTAAATGGTATAATTAAATAAACACAAAATTAAATCTCAAAATGGGAGTTTTCTCTTGCCTCATTTCCTCCCATTTCACCTTATTATAAAAATAGAGAGCTTCACCAAACGGGGCTGAATGCTGGAGATGGGAAGAGTGGGTAGTAAGGGGATGATAGTAGAAAGGTTGATGAAATACTGGTATAGAACAAAATCACTAGATGAGTATAATATTTGGAAAAAAAGTTTGGTGTTGCAGGAGAAATCTTTTTTGCTGGGACGAATTGGGTTCAGGTAATAAGAAGAATATTACAAGACATTGGAATGGTCGCTGGCCGCCTATTCCCCCTCCCCCTGCCGTCTGGAACCTTCGCGGTGATTCACTGAAACGAGAGACTTCGAGAAACAGTGATATCCCTATAAAAGGGGGCTGCAGTGAGTGAGTCAGTCAGTTCTTGGCGAGCAGCTGTGAGGAGCGCCCAGTGAGGGGATGGACTGCGTACGTGCGTCGGAGGAGTGTATGTAATTGCGAGTGCAAGTGGAACTGTAACGGACGAACTGGTGAATTGTAATTGTGTGCATTACGTAATTCTGTGTGATCGGCAAGTGTTCCGATTGTAATTCGGTGGAAATAAAGATCATTTTTGAGTGATGCAATAGGATTTTTAATTTCACGAACCCACAAAGTCACAATAACATATGGGAAGAGAGAGAAATAGAGAGAGAGAGGAGTTAGGGGTTTCTAGGTTGAAATAAGGAATAGATTGGAAGGTATACAGAAACAAGAATTATTTCACAGTCCTAGTTCTAAGAAAAGCTTAGTATTTTATAGTCAACTAAAGAAGAATTGGGGTAGAGAGAAGTACGTGGTGTATGCAATAGGTTAGGAAGAGAAGTTTTGGGCTTGGACAATATTAATGCCCGATTTCACCAACAGATGTTAAGACTTAACACGAGTTTACCAATAGTTAAAACAAAAATTGCATTTCACCAACAAGTGTTAGCGTAACACTCGTATTAGATCTCTTGTTAAACTAACACGCCAAATTTCTGATGTTAAGTGCTTATAAATTGTAAATAGTCAAGATGGCGAGCATAAACTCAGCTGTTGATGTCGATTTGCTATATTTAAGACCGTCTAAATGGCATTCATAATAGAGTACGGCCTGTGAGGAGAAATGATTTTGAGGAACTACCCGAAGAAATTTTTTACGGAGGTATAGACTGTCGAAACAAGTTGCTATGAAGGTTACTGCGGAAGTACAAGAGGGGTTAGAACATGCATCGAAAGGAATATGCCGATCTTGCCATTGCTTCAAGTATTAATAACCTTGCGATTTTATAATTCACTGAATTATGTGGATAATACATTATCCACCTCCCGTCTTGAAACGTTCGGCCTTGCCGTTCTTCGCTCCTCGTTTTAAATTTACGTAATATTCGAAAACAATATGCCGATCTCGCCTTTGCATAAAGTATTAATAACTTAGCGATTTTATAATTAAACTGTGGATAAGACACTGTCCACCTTCCGTCTTGAAACATGCAAGTCACTCGTCACTCGTCATTTATACTTCTTCGCACCTCGTTTTAAATTTACGTAATACGTTTCGTTTGTAGTAATGACACATGCATTTGAATTAAGTTTGTTTCCAATTTTTCCCCGTGTGACATCTTTATCTTTTAAATTCACTGAATCCGTCCTATTTTCCACGATTTCGTTATACTTCGTCACCAATTCAATTAACAATCCTTTCTCCATTTATGAGAAATTTGTTTCATGGCTTTTGTTTATGATTTTGTGTATCCACCATTTTTTTAGCTGTGTGCAGACTGCGGTGCAGACGAAAATGAAAACAAAAGCGCATCGTAGTACGTTCAGAAAATAATACGACTCATCCACAGCCGCGGCCGCGCCGTGGCTTAGTGTTTAGACCGCTTGGCTCTCACCAAGGTGGCCCGGGTTCGATCCCAGGCGACCGCAAAGTGAGATTTTTGGTGGACAACACGGCGCTGGGCGGGTTTTCTCCGGGATCTCCGGCTTCCCCCGCCATCTCATTCCACCGGTGCTCCATCTTCATCTCATGTATCATCAGTGTCACCGCCTGCGGTGCCGTATGTAGTAAAAGCGGGCGTTAAACACAACACATTTCATCCACAGCCTTCTATAACTGTAATATTTACAAGTTTCTTGGCGTTAGCACGTGTTTGTTAACATTTTCAGAAAACAGGTTGGTGAAATGCAAGAAATTGTTAGCTTTATTACAATTGTTACGTTACATTTGTTAACGTAGAGTTTAACATCTGTTGGTGAAATCGGGCCTATGTGTATATAGGTTAAGAGGAGATAGGATGGGAGTGATCTTTGATAAACGTCCTTTATGTGGAGGAACAGACAATGATTTACATTATATAGCAGAATGTGCAGAATCAACGATGTGGAGAAATCGCAAACTCCAATCTTAAATATTGTCAACATCTCCACCCTAAAATATCCTTTACAAAGACAATGTGAAGTTAAGTTTTTATTTTCTCCAAATAGCTTTAACAATTTTAATTAAAATATCATGTTTATCAGACTTTACATATGAAATAAAATTAATAACTAGAACGTACTTTATACAAAGGCTAAACCATACGAAATAGACAAAAACGACCAATTTAAACAGGCAGGCATATTAAAAGAATTTATTTCATATGAATTTCTGTAGCAACAGTCATTTCGGAAAAATCCGTTATAATTGGTTTAGAATTTTCTTAAAGTGCTCTACAACCTTATGGAACACGCCTTTGAAAATCCAACTAACTTTCCTCCTGTACCTACGATGCAGTGTATAATGAAATGTTTCTGCAAAGATAGTAAATTTCATAAAGGTAATCTGTATCAGCTATATAAAGCACACTGCGATCCAAATAAACCTGAACCACTTCAATAGGTCATAACCTTTGAACCAATAATAAGACACAGGTGCAACTTTGGGAGAATATAATACACAATTGTTAGATTATATTACACTATTTACATCTCAGAGAAAATGTTGGAAGTGTCCTCCACCAGCATCTATACCTGTTTGTACTCGTTTCACCATATTCTCTAAAGTTTTACGGAGAGTATCCTCGCCAATGTTACTTATTTAGGTTCATATGGATTCCGTGGCCTATTTTTGTACACTCTACTTTTTAGATACCCCCCCCCAAAAAAAAAATACGATGAGGTTAGATTAGGGATCTGGCAGGCCACAGACGTTTTGAGATTATTCGATTATCAAGTTCCATGGTTACAAGTTCCATGGTTTCATGTGATGTATGGCACGTTGTTCCATCTTGCTGGAAATAACCTTCTCTCAATTCGATATCATCTCCGTAAAACTTCATAGAATATGGTGAGACGAGTGCAAACATGTATAGATGAGTGTGGAGGACACTTACAACATTTTCTCTGAGATGTAAATAGTGTAATGCAATCTCCCAATTGTTTATTATATTCTCCCAAAGTTGCACGTGTGTCCTATTTTTGGTTATGGCATATTGAAATGGTTCAGGTTTATATGGATGCACTATATAAACGATAGTGGATATGGAAATTAATATAAATTTAACACATGAACTCTGTATGTGAGTTTTTAATATATATTCCTGGAAATTGGATGCACTTATTACATTGAGAAAATATGCGATAAAAGTTTCAAACAAATTGGTTGAATCTGATGAAATTAGCAATCTCTTAAAGAAGGTTACCAGTCGGGCGCTTACAGGACATTTCAGTGTTTTACGAAGTAATGTAGTATCCTTAATGTGGTTACAAAATTAGACCTTCACCCCATGTAAGTGCATTTTAAGTTCAAATCCATAGTACAAATCTTTACTACTTAATCCTGATGCTAAAGTTTCCTAGTACTCTCTTGTTTCTATGGTAACACAATGAGCCTGACACTGTCCTTGTGGCATACAATAGGTTTGGAAAGCCCCTAGGGAACTAAATACTGCATTTTACGAGTCTGATTATTATAATCTATTTGGGAAGCTCTAGAACATAGCCAAGGCCTTTTTTCCAACAGCACGCACATCTCTGCACTACTTTTGCATCAGCTGTAATACGAGTTAGTGTGAACGTCGCTCTGAAGATGGTAGCACAGAAGTAGGAGTGATCCATGCAGATTCCCGACAGATGGCAGAAGCTTCTTGTCGATTCAGTTTTGTTAGTCCATGTATCAATTACGTACATTTGACAGCAATTGCAACAAGCTTAGAACCTGCACTTTTATTCAGGTTTTTAAGCGACTGTTGAACTCTATCTTTTAACAGTCATTAACGTACTTACCTCGAAGTTCTTAATGATAATGTACTCCTATTTGGACTTCTCAGTGATCTTCCTATAAATAGTATTTACAAACTTTTCAAAAATAGCAATGGAAGAAATATCTAAGCAGAAGGCACCAGCATAGTTTCAGGTTTAACAAACTGGTTGATGAGTGAGTGATAAACTTCAGAAAGAAGTTCAAGAACGCGTCTTCCAATAGCAATATTAAAGTGTTATTTTCATTATAAAAAAGAATGACCCTTATTATTAATAGATCATAGTAATCAGAGCAGATAACTACTTTTAGCCTTATGGATTAGCCCTCTACGGTGTAGGTACCTCTCATTTTAGAGACAAATGAGTAACAGTATCTTTAAACTCAACAGTAACCAAGGCGCAGCGTTACGCTGATATGCTATCTGCCTGGTTCATCACTTGGCGCTTGAAGATTAATGTAACAAAATCTCAAGCAGTTACATTCACCCGCCGTACTCCACAAGATGTACCCAATCTCCGCCTGGCTGGAGAGGAAGTACAATGGTCCTCGGAGGCTACATACCTCGGAGTAACCCTGGATTGGCGTCTGGCGTGGAAACAACACATCACCACTGTGGCTAACAAAGTGTCCAGAAGGATGGCCATGCTATATCCCATGATAAATAGGAAATCTACAATGAGCCTGCACAACATTTTGCTCATTTATAAACAAATACTCCGCCCTGCACTAACTTATGCTTGCACAGTCTGGGGAGTTGCAGCAAAATCTCATCTCTACAAGCTACAATTCCTACAGAATCGCTACCTTCGGATAGCAACCGCTTCCGACTGGTACATTCCAAACGACAATATCCATTCAGATCTCTCCTTCCCCAAAATCACAGAATACATCCTTAACCTATCTCAAAATTTTTATAACAAGCTCCCTTCAAGCTTCAACAGCCTAATCCGCGGTCTGGGTGAATATGACCTAGACCCCGGTGAAACCTACAAGCGACCCAGACTAGTGCTTGCACCACCATAGGCCCATACAATCCCCCCAGATGTTCATTACATTTCACCTCCAACAAACAAACCAATCAACCCTTAAATCATATCCGCCATCATCCACCCACCGTCATATCATTAAACAACCACCATCATGCCAGTAAGGGACGATGTCCCGAAATGGCAAAACGTCGAAGGCCCCTCCTCTGAGGAGGAGGTTCACCTTCAACGACACCACTGTGCTGCTGCTAAACTCAACAATGAATACCATTTCTTCAATAGAGTCGCCTTAAAACAATCTATCTCCATCAACGCAGACTAACAGTTTATATATTGTTAGACATAAAGGGATAAATTTACGAGGGCTGTTCAATAATTAATGATCATAATTTTTTTGACAACCTACTTTACTCATCCTCATGATTTTGATGTTCCTTCTCAAAATAGTCTCCCCTGAGTGCCATGCACTTTTCCCAGCGTTTCTGCTAGTCTTCAAAGACATGCTGGAAACCATTTTTGAGAGAACCTTCAAAATCGCCTCCGCAGCCTTCACCACTGCTTCTATTGATGGATAATGCCTCCCACGAAGGCGTTTCTTCTAGTTATGGAATAGAAAAACGTAACGTGGGGCTAAATCCGGACTATAGGGAGGGTGCGGGATGCACTTCACGTTGATTTTTGCAAGATATTCAGCAATAACATTGGCAATATGCGGCCGCGCATTATCGTTGTGCAGCATCCAGCCATCTTCATGGAAATGTGGTCTTTAGAGCCTGATATGGACTTGGAAAGTTTTCACGACATCCCTGTAGTATTGTCCAGTTACTGATGTGTGTGCAGGTATAACATGCTTATAACCCATTCCATGAATATCAGAGAATGAGATGACCATAACTTTCCCAGCAGAAGCAACCACTTTTGCTTTTTGGGGGTTGGTGATGAATGAGATTTCTACACTGAGCTTTGCTATTTGCTCTCAGGATCAAAATGATGTAGCCAAGTTTCATCAGCAGTGATTACGTTTGAAAAAAAAACTCCGGATCTTCCTCTAACATCAACTTTAACTGCATGTTACCTCCATTGCAGCGGTAGGCGATACTGAACATGTCTGAGTTTGCCTGGTTCTCACAGGCGGAAATCAGGAGTACCAACAATGAAACTACTATGGTGTGGTTGTTTCACATTAAGCTAACAGAATATAATAAGATTGAGTTTTAGTGCGCCAAGTTATGACCGTAAAATATTATGATCATGCTTTATTGAACAGCCCTCGTACATAATACACTTACTGAATTTAACAGAAAATAATGCTTTCATGGATATATCTTTTTGATATTTTAGTGCTCCACATATCATTTTTTGTGAGTACACAATTCTTGTTCTACATTTAATTAATTTTGGCAATATTGTTGTAAACACATCGGCATACTCCGCAGTAGCTTGCTACTATTAAGAATTTATTTGGTTTATAAAACTGCAATAAAGAAGCTATTTCTAAATTATTGCTTATAAGTGTTTAACGTGTTTCAAAATTACGTTATATCAGTTCATGATGGTAAATAAGCTGGTGGACATATGCAACTTATACCTTTTAGAGGGAAGTTAATGTTAGTGAGGTTGAGGGTGAAAGCATTAAATGATAAACAGAACAGAAAACAATATCAAAGAATTGTAGATAAATTGATCCAAAACTAAATGCCTTATGCAATGAGACGAGCGTTTTATTTCACGTGTTTGATAATACTAATTAGGGCATTTGTAACTGAAAAGGAAGCTGTTGATATTTACAGTAAATGGTTGAAAGTATTGTACAATTAAAATCATAACAAAATTCTCTGAAGTTACACAAATATTGTCATTGATGTAACTATTTTTACAATTTATGTTTTTAATGATACTGAATTAATCGTGCGTTCGTTGAACTTTCTTCAGCTCTTCCATCCATCAAAACCATATACGTCATTTCGACGTTCGTGTAGCGCTCCATATTGCTTGGGTTTGCTATCTAAGTACACAAAAACAGTCATAGACAAATATTCAAGCATTAAAAGGGAGAGGGTTTATATGGCATTATTAGATTTAGAGAAAGCATTCGATACAATTAATAGAGAGGCATTGTGGATAAAATTAAATAACAAAGGTGTAAGTTGTAAATTTATTGAAATACTGCGCAAAATATATCACGATAATCCGTTCTGCATCAAGCTGCACTGAAACAAAGTAACTGATTGTATAGAGAGCAAGGTGGGTGTAAGACAGGGATGTAAACTGAGTCCGGTGCTATTTAACCTTTTTATAGATGAAATTCTAGAGAAGATTGCTAAAAATAGGGTTCACACACCAGTTAAGTTAAGAAAAAGAAAACGAAGAGAGTTAAGGAAAAGAACACGAAGATCATGGTTTTAAGAAAGGTTATAGATTGCGTAAAGATGAGAAATGGGAGATAAATGGAAGAGAAATAGAGGTCGTAAAGAAATTTGATTATTTTGGGATAAGATTGAGCTGTGATGGTAAATGGACTGAACAGAAAAAATTGGTTCTAGAAAAGGTAAAATGGCCATGAGTATTGTAAGAGCATGTTTAAGGAAATTACCTGACATTAATGTCAAATGGCTGGATAGGATCTACACTGTCACAGTACAAAATAAGATGTTGCATGGGGCAGAGATATGGGGAGTGGATGAAGCATGGGAAGAGGTGGATGTTATTAACAGATCCTTCTGTAAATATATTTTGAGCTTACCGGTAGCTTCACCTAATGGAGCAGCACAATTAGAGTTGGGAAGACATTCAACAAGGGTTAAAACTGTCTCAAGGGCATTGAAATATCTATACAGTGTTGCCAATTTGGAGGAAAGCAATATTATCAAGGAATGTTTTCTTTTGCAGATGAGAAGCAAATTGGGAGAGTCTTGGGGAAATAAAGACAGTGTGGGGGAGCGAGAAGTACATAGATGTGTGTAATAAGTCAGGGCGAGAAGGATTTGCCTGGGCAAGGACAGGAGTTAGTAATTTGAAAGCTATTCGATATGAAAAGGATACAGGGAAATTCCCAATGTGTGGAGAAGAGGATACAGATTGGCATAGTATACTTTGTTGCAAACAAACAAAGATATGGAGAGAACATATTTGGCAAAAAAGTGGGACAGTTTTAGGGAGGGGGAGGTTTTAATAATAAAGAAAATGTTATTGGTAACAGGAGAAAAGAATGTAAGAAATATAGGTTGAATATCTGGGGAAAGTTAGAGAGAAATGGTTAAGATTCATGAAGAATAACTAATAATTAGGGGCTGGAAAACTAGAACGAGGGATACAAGGTAGAGGATGGTCATCAATACATGGAAAACCAGGGGTTATGTGTATTGAGACCGAGACTCGAGGCAAGCAGTTAGGAAGGGTATGTTAAATGTGAATAAGTCATCTTGTTATTGTGTGAAAGAAATGTTATAAATGTGAATGTATCAATGAAATTGTATGTAGAAGAAAGATGAGAAATAAATGAAAATAGAAAATCTAAG
This sequence comes from Mantis religiosa, assembly GCA_030765055.1. Lineage (NCBI taxonomy): Eukaryota > Metazoa > Arthropoda > Insecta > Mantodea > Mantidae > Mantis > Mantis religiosa. The sequence goes on along the minus strand of CM060959.1, from coordinate 42,712,203 downwards.
TACACGCAAAATCCTCACTGTTAGGACGGAATGTGTAGTTTTACACTGAAGAGCAAGCTTGCAACTGTTCGAGTTATTAGTCGACTTTTGCACAAATAACTGCCCTTTGCCCTATTAACTGAAAGGGCAAAGGCTAGGATCACTGATAAAGAGCAAGGAGTAATGTTTTTGTTTTCGTGGCCGGTGCGTCCCAATAACAACTTGAGGTTCGCACACCAGTGGTTCCTGCGCTGTCTAATGTTGCATAAAATTATACCTAACAGTACTCTGAAGTTGCGACACCGAAATTCAGACTAGTTAAGTTATAAACTTAGCAACGGCTATAAGCTTTCGGTGTCGCTTTGAAATAATCTGTATGGCAAAGAAATAGGAGAAAAATACGCGTAGAAAGAGAAAAGACAAACATTCACATCAATTATCTTAAATAAAGAGAACCCAATACAGCTATGAATTATGTCTGGTATTACTAAATTCTGAAGTACATAAAAGTCCAGTAAGAGCTATCAACACTTCGAGGAGCACTAAAATGCTAAGTACATGTTAAATGGTCTTTTGCGGCAGGTGGCAATGAGGAACTCTTTGTAGAGGTCAGACAGAGGAAGTCCTAAACGTAGCTGCAATAAATCCTTTTGACATGTTCAGGTTAAGGTCAAATCTGTCTTCTGCACAGAGTTGTTACTTTTTTAGCAACACTTGCCTTCTCTTCTGACATTGTAATCACTGCGAATAAGACTGGGCGAAAGGAAATTGAAAACAGAGTGAACTTGTAATGCTTGATCTCTTCTTTTTTCCTTGGCGTAACCAGTGATTTAGTTTTAATGAACCCAGAGGCTCGAAGAACGATAAATCTGACTCTTATGCCCTATTTCACCAACAGATGTTAAAATCGACGTTAACAAATGTAACATAACAATTGTCACGGCGCTAACAAAACTGTTAAATTACTTGCATTTCACCTACCAAACACGAGTCAGTTGGATAATTTAATGTCATGTCGGCAAGTCGGCCATAGTAGCTCAAGGGTTAGAGCGGCTGGACGGCAACCAGAAGATCCGTGGTTCAAATCTCGGCAATGACATTCAATATTTCAGTCCGACTCTATCTTTCCATACTTTAACCTACACACGACCAGTGTGAAAGAACAATTAATTTCCATTATTGACCTAATAGTGGTTAACTACAAAGCCCGGCCCTTTAGAGTACTTATAGCATAGTAAGTCGCCATTAAGGTAGTTGTCTCATGTGTTTATGATAACTCCTAGTGGTTTACCAGGAAAAACACGAGTCAGTTGGAGAATTTAATGTCATGTCGGCACTTGGCCATAGCAGCTCAAGCAGTTCTCGGGCTCATTTTCTTCCAACTGAGGATAGAGCTATTGCTCTAATGCATCAAGATAAAAAGTGCCAGTTACAGTAGGTTCACCCAAAGAGAAACCCCCAAAAACTTTTCGCCCTGATACGGCACAAAAAACATTATCTTTAGGGGAATCTCGTTGCATTTGTACCATTTCGTGAGGATTTTCTGAGCCCCAGATGCGCACATTATGAGTGTTAACATGTCCACTGAGGTGAAAGGTCGATTCATCACTGAAGACAACACGATCCATAAAAATGTCATCGTCATGAAACAACATGTCGTTTGCGAAGTTGGCACGTAATCCGTGGTCTGTCGGCTTTAAAGCCTGAAATAAGTGTACGTGGTAAGGACGTAGCCCTAAGCGTTTTCTTACAACTTTCCAAACAGTCGACACAGGAACTTGTAATTCACGACGAGCCTTCCGGACTGATTTCTTTGGGCTACGAGTGAACGACTCTTTCACTCGCGCGGCAGTCTCTTCACTTACTCTTGGTCGTCCCGTGCTCTTCCCTTTACAAAGGCAGCCGGTATCATCAAACTGATGATCCATCTACGAATGTTATTATCACTAGGAGAACCACAACCGAACTTAATGCGGAACGCACGTTGCCCAGTAACTACAGATACAGTCTTGCAAACTGCAAAACACAAAACGCTTTCTATTTACTAGTCGCCATCTTTGCTACTACCGCTGTCTAGCGGATTGCGGCAGAAACATTGCACGCACATGCGTACTGGTGCCAACAAACAAAACTATTTGAGTTAATTGATGGAAATTAATCATTTCTCCACACTAGACGTATATAGGCTAAGATGTTTGATGGATAGAGTCAAGAGCGACTGGACGGAAACCAGGAGATCCGTGGTTCAAATCCCGGCTATGGCATTGAATTTTTCATGTTGACTCCATCTATCAAACATCTTAGCCTATATACGATTAGTGTGGAGAAATGATTAATTTCCATCAATTAACTAAAATAATAAGAGTTAAATGATGAAGCCTGGGACTTAAGTACTTACAATAGTAAGTCGCCACAAAGGGTGTATCTCGGATGCGAGAGCCCCTAGTGGTCTAACGGGGAAATATACGAGTCAACTGGAGAATTTAATGTCAGGACGGTGCGTTGGCCATGGTAGCTCAAAGATTAAGAGCGACTGGACGGAAACCAGGAGATCCGTGGTTCAAATCCCGGCCATGGCATTGAAATTTTCATGTTAAAACTATTTGAGTTGATTTTTCATTTGACATATCATTTATAAGTGTACGTTTAATGTAATAAATATTATAAACAGTAAAAACCCCGATATTGATTTATATACACCCTGTATAATTTTAGTAGTTATGTTGGATGACCATTAACTTGATATTTGCTTAACATTAAATTTTCGAATGCTATTCGTTACAGATGTGCATATGGAGTTTATTCGAGGAATTTAATTCTTGGATACATTTGTCTCTATTTCCAGTGAAGTTTCAACATTAAGTTTTCGAATGGAACACAATGAATATTTCATCTAAATAATAATTACTGGTGGGCAAAGTAAAATACCACAGATCACCATAAATATGATGTGTGAGAGTGTAAAAGTATCTACATGTCATTTTAATGCCTGTAGAAGTCATATTTTACAAAATGGGATTTTTCTTCTCAAAATGTTACGTTATAATTTAGCTAATACTTATAAAAAAGTAATTTAATACCTAATTTGCATTCATGTGATACCTGTTCAATTTTATACATAGTTTCAGCTTCAGTGTATGTCAGAGATGGATGCCAAAAACTGAGATTGCGTTTTTCTGAAAGGTGTGGTGCCGAAGTAAAACCACAACCACAATCAGGTGTTGCTTCGCTAGACACACCTATTTCCGAAGTGTTCTTAATGGAATTCGTATAACGACATAGTTTAAGCAGAATTTTGTAATATCACGACATTCAGCTAGCATATTTTGAAATAGAAAACAATAACTGGAATGAAGGCGTGAAGGAATTTAGGTGTGTTATATTGAGAGGCTTCTTCTATCCACTATAGCTTAATTTCATATCAGTTCTGCAACTTATCTGCAAGAACTTTTGTTTTCAAGCGTTTGGTTACCCGCGATAAAGGATAGCCTAAGGGGAATGTAGTTTTAAAAGGATCACTGCGTTTTGTTGAAATATCAAAAGTTGTAAGAAATCAATTTCAATCTTCCAGGGTAGGAAAGAATATTTATGTGGAGGTGTATTATTTAAGCAACTGACGAAGTTAAGATACATATGTACTCTAGATTCGCTAATTATATATGTAATTCAAACTACGACGTAGTAGTTTCATTGTTGGTACTCCTGGTTCCCGCCTGTGAGAACCAGGGAAGTGCAATGCAGCTAAAGTTGATGTTAGAGGAAGATCCGGAGTTTCTTTCAAACGTAATCACTGCTGATGAGACTTGGCTACATCATTTTGATCCTGAGAGCAAACAGCAAAACTCAATATGGAAATCTCCTTCATCTCCAACCTCCATAAAAGCAAAAGTGGTTGCTTCTTCTGGAAAAGTTATGGTCATCTCATTCTTTGATATTCATGGAATGGTTTATCAGCATGTTGTACCTGCACGTACATCAGTAACTGGACAATACTACAGGGCTGTCCTAAAAACATTGCAAGTCCATATCAGACGCAAAAGACCACATTTCCGTGAAGCAGGTTGGATGCCGCACCACAAGCATTACTTCATTCCAACGGCCCTGATATCTTTGTTCCATAACAGAAATGTCCTGATGGAATCTCTCCTCATGTTCATCACTAACAGCTCCACAACTAGGAGGGAAAAAGTCTAGGTGGGAATGGAGAAAATGGATCTTAAGGGTCTTGTTGCATCCAAGGTTACGGTATTTATGCAGGAGCACTGTCACCAAATGCTTGTAGTTGTCATCTCTTTTGTTGCCCAAAAATCTCTGAACAACGCCCTTGAAGGCTTCTCAAGCTTCCTTTTTTGTCTTCTTCCAAATTTTGGTCAAATGCAGGATCCTTCTCTTAATTGTGGTCCGACAAAAATGCCTTCCTTTACTTTTGCATCACTTAATTTCCAAAATTTCTCTCTGATTGTGTTCTGTTACTTTACAGGTGTGCCAACTCCCAAAATAAATCCCCCAAATTTAAAATCTTCACTCTAAAAAATGAAATGTCACTTTATCTTCAAAACAAGAGCTAATCTATTATTTTTATGGAGATTTTTCAATTCAGCAGATGGAAATAGGAATGTAAATTCACTATTTTCAAGCACGAAACATTTTCATTTTTGCCCAGTGTAATCATTATATCACTCTTGTAATATTTTCATTTATTAGAAGAGTAATTAGTAAAGCATTGTTTGCTCTGTACTCTCTGTTTGTTGCAGTTTATTCCGGAAGAATGTTAGAGTATGAGATGTTTCTGCTGTATCAAACCCATAACAGCTTACAACAAATGCTGCAAATCATTTAAAGTCAATTAAATGCAGACCTTCTGATTCTACATGCACGACAAGCAGCTGCTTATGAAATTAGAAAGGTCTTACATATGCAATAAAAGTTGCATTTCAAGGTGGGATATTCTAATGTTATCGTAAAGATGTCAGTAAAATAATCTGATATATTGCATTTGTATGACTTTTTCTCATTGTTCTACAAATGCTGTTTAAAAGGCACATTTTTATATCCACTTATTGTTAAGTAAGATTAACTATACCACACACTTATGTACTTCGTTATTCGACACAGTATATAAAGTGTATTTCATAGCTGCGAAATTGTATATCTTTTGTATGATCAAGAAAAATGCAGTTGAGAGAAGTATCTAAATATTATAACCAACAGCATGCAACACTTCTGAAATTATTACCATCACAACAAATATGTATGTATATATATATATATATATACATATCAGGATGTAAACCCCCCAGGGGCCTACTTCGGTAGGTACGGGTTTGGCGCACCCGGGGTCCTAAGCCAACATCTCCAACTCTCCCGAATTGCATATTAAGCATGAATCAATTCCCTGGCCACCTCCTACCACCTCCGTCAAATACCTTGGAGTAATGCTGGACACTAGACTTACTTGGCGAGCCCATATTGATCGACTTATCATGTTGGCATCAGGACGACTTTCAAAATTCGGTCCGCTACTTCACAGACACACTCCTCTTGGGATTGAATGCTCTCTGCTTCTCTACAAATCTCTTGTCCGGCCACTTATCACATATGCTTCTCAGGTATGGGGTACGGCTAGCAACACTCATCTCCGAAGGCTACAGGTCCTGCAAAATCGATTTCTGCGCATCGCCAAGGATGCCCCTTGGTACGTAAGAAATCAACAACTGCATAAAGAACTTGGTCTCCTTCCTCTTCACCAGTACATACGTCAGATCGCCTCTCGCTTCTTTTCAAACCTGCCAGATGTTCCAGGAGCTGTGATGTACGACATCGGCGTACTAACCCGCCAGCCCACGCGCCTGAAGAGACGACTCCCACAGTATCTCCTCCTTAGTGACTCTGATTGAAAAAAACTATGAATATTGTTTCACAATGACTGTTGTTCTTATCTCTTTGATTACTTGTTTCTTTTAACTTATTTTTCTCTTGTTTCACAGTGTTAAGAAGATAATAGGAGCCAACTTGGTTTTCCTTACATGTTATTATATACTTCATAGAGATTCAATTAGCCAACAAGGATCTGTAAAGCATGTACTGCTGATCGATTATTGAATAGAATTATATAAAAAAGACTCCCTCGCGTGGGCTCCTCTTCGTGGTTGAGGGAGACGGTCAACAGGCCCACCCACGTGTAGGCCGTGCGTGGAGACCCGTGTCGGTGGAAAGGTTTGTCCTGGTGGTAAAGGGATGCGTATCTGAGCTCGTAACAGTGTTATGAATTCGGGGAGGGTGCTCATTTCTAATACACTACTTTGGCTTCTGCTTCGCCTAAACGGGTGGTTAGGGACTAACCCACGACTAATCAATCGGCCAGGACTAGGTATTTTACTGAAATCCAGGGTTAGTGGGACGGCGAGCTCGCTATATCCCCTGTGTAGCCCTGTCATCCCAGTGGGATGACCCCTTGTTGGGCTCCGTGGTGGGTGTGTAGCACTGGGGGATGAAATGTATTCCATTTATTATGATAAAGCAAAATATTAACGGACTTCCTCAAGAAAAATAGTAAGACCAGTGAAAGGAGTGCTAGCCAGCCAAAAAGTCCGAGAACATCTCCGTCCACAACATCTGAGGACTCATCTGAAGAGGACGCCGATCGGCGACTTTCATCTTCTCCTGTCGCAGTTTCCGATCCTGTCGAGAGACTGGATTCGAATTCACCAGTGCGTAAGCCGTCCTCTTCCATTGACGATGTGGAGCGGGTGGATCCTGTTCTCACTGCCCAAACGACAGTGAGGAAAAGGTAGGAAAAACTTGCTGAAAGTGCTAGCCCTGCCCCAAAGAAACGCAACAAATTGGTTCGACCATCTCTGGGCAGGTAGCTCTTGTCATGGCAAGTTTTTCATTGAAAGTAGTATTTCTATGGCTTTTAGTATTTTATGGGAAATTATAGCTTTTGTATTGTTTATTATTATTTATTTATTTGTACCGATTTGGGCTTAATTATATTTTAATCACTTTGTTTTGATATGTTTTTTTAAATTTTGATTTTTATATCTGGCTATTGCCTTGAATTAGTGAGCGCCCTTATATCCATATCATCATAATCATCATCATCATCATCATCATCATCATCAACATCATCATCAGGATGTAACAGAAAGGTACGTCAAAAATTTGAGCAAACATTTCATGCGGATAGATAAAAATGTTATATTAAATGTTTCATATTTTTAGAGCACTTTTTTTACAGCTGAACCCTCCACAAAATCACTCAGTGATAGAACGGTGGGAAGACAGGAAATCACAACACACGTTCACAATGGCCTCTGTTAACGCGTCAACTCACCGTCGCATGGTCTCCTAAATGCGTTGAGTTTGAATAAATAAGAGATTTCCAATGTCCCCCTAAAATAAAAATTCTATTGAGTTTAAGTCAGGTGAGCGTGGAGGCCACGGAATTGGTTCACCTCTTCCTATCCATCTAGCAGATAACCTGCTATTCACAAATTGGAGGTCAGAAAGCCTAAAATGAGGGGGAACTTCAGCGTGCATGAATTGAGTAGAAGTGCCTTACAAGGGGACTTCGTGGGGGTGTCGTCAACTCTTAATTCACACCCTTTAAAGAAAGTGATGAAATGAAGTGTTCACTGACTGAAGCGATATCTTTATTATGAATAAAGCGATATCATTATTAAAAATCACTGGTAGTTAATTTTCTAACTTGTCTTAGGAGATCTTGGGATTGTAACTTGATACAAATTTTCTCTGAATTTTTAGTTTGCAAAGTAAAAATATATTTCAAGTAATTTTATTACATACTTCAAAAACATGGTTTATTCATGTGAGCTTGGTATCGAGCCTAAAACCTAGTAAATTAAAGCAGTGAGAAGTGCTGTTGGACATTTCTCTTAACCCAAGGTACACAAATTGAGTTTCGTTTTGATTCAATTAAAAAACCATCAATTAAAAACCAGTGTTGAGCTCTATTTAAGATTAAGCTGGACAAAAATTCAAGTTCACTTAAATTAGCATGTCTAAATCGATGCGTGGTGTCATCGGCATACGATATAGGCGAGTCAGAAAAATTACTGAAAAGAGCATTAATCATAAGCAAAGACAGAAAAGGACCAAGAACGGAACCCTGCGGTACTCCATATTTTATATCCAAGCAAAGAGAATTATTGTTACCTATAGATACAAATTGCTGCCTATTTGACAAGTACGACTTCAATAGGTGTGTGAAACAAATGTGGATACCCATTCAGTATGCATGTCAAATAAAACTGGTTCAAGAAATAATAACATCTGAGTTCGGGAACTTAAAGAACACCTGTATTTTCTCACTTTCTGCTCGGGCAACCAGCCAGGTGAAACCACGATTAGATATCGACGTTTTGGGAGTGTGCATTGCTCCCATAATCAGGACATTTATAAAATTACAGTAATACAGCAAGCGTCATATAAGCCTACCGCTACAGCCTGCATCCCGTTTACTGGCAATTTATCCGGCAGAATCAACAGAATTCTCGCCAAATACAACATCGGCACCATCCACAAGCCATCTCCAAAGATTAAACATTTGTTGAGACCAGTGAAAGACAAACTGGACTTCCAAGTTCCCGGAGTGTACCGCATTCCCTGTGAATATGGAACAACGTATATAGGACAAACCGGAAGGACCATCGCTACCAGAATAACCAAACATGAACGGAGCATTTGTTTAATGCAACCTGAGAAGTCTGGGCTGGCAGAGCATTGTTTTGTTAACGACCATAGAGCCAATTTTCGGGAGAAAATGCAACAGTTACTGGGAGCGGAGAATTAAGGAGACTTTGGCGATTTCCTCTGAAAGGAGCACGCTTAACCGTGATGAGGGATTTCAGTTCAGCTCCTCTTGGAAACCGGCGTTAAAAATAGAAATCCGTCGATTTAAGAAGCAAATATCAATACAGCTTGATAATCAAGTTAAGTAGTTACGTTTCTTTTACCCAATTTTCTATACTCACGCTATCTCCTGACCTTGCATTTAATTTATTGAAGACAGTCTTTTGTTCAGTAATGCGAATTTTGATAGTGTTTTGTCTTTGTTTATATTGGTCTTATATCCGTGTTTCATTTGTGGTTATAAAATTTTATAAATATCCTGATGATGGGAGAGATGCAAACTACCGAAACGTCGATATCTAATCGAAATCGGCGAAATGATGCTCAAATGAGACCAGGGTCCCTCGAGCTTAGAGTTACCCAAAATTCGTCTTTCAGGATAAGGGAAACCCCGGAAAACCCCTATACAGGTAACTCACCCTGACCGACATTCAAACTCGGGAGCTCTTGAACGTGAGGCAGACACTCTACCACCACGCTACCGAGGCGGGCAGCTGGCTGGTTGCCAAAAAAGAAAGTGAGTATCTTCGTCGCCAGGAAAGCTTCAGGTCTTATTTAACCTGTATTTTCGGTGGAATCCGTCCCTGAGTGAAGGGCAAACGTTACTTCTATGCAAATATGTCTAGGTTTAACTCGATTATTGCATACAAATGGTCCTGGCATTTTACGCCTTGGGAATGGGAGTCTATGACTAGTATTCTACTTATTTACAGCTGTGTCCATTCAAAGGATGTTCCTTTTGAACAAACTGAAAGTAACATTGGATTTTCCAAATTCAAACTCAACGCACTCCTATTACTAAGTTCTTAGAATACAGGGGCAGTTCCTCCATAAGGTTGCAGGTTTGCGCTACACCCACTGATTCTGAATGTACAACAGGTGCATTTTGCACATTAAAGTTGTACTTGTTTGCATTGTTTTATATACAAACATGTTTCAATTACGCTTATCGTCTGTAGCTGCCCATGACCGCAGAAGTCGAAATAAACAGTGATTAGCTGTAGGAGCCGCAGGTTTGCAGCGAAGAGTTAACCTAAGATTTCGCCCAAATGTAGGCTCTCTGAGGGAATTGCGGGAAGGTGAAGAGATGGGAGTGGCTTCTTACACATTGCTTAAATGGAGGTTTATAAACCTAGCTCCTCCTACTCTTAGCAACGGCTATAGCTTGACCTTCAGGCTTAGCTTCTGTGTGCTCTGCTTTTCGAACACAGGCAGAGTTTAATTAAATGCATGGAGGTTATTTAGAAGAGAGCTCTGTTAAACAACAACGCCACACTTGTTCAGGCTTCTGGGTTTATGGCCACTTTGAAAGATTATAATTTTGTATTCTGGCTGTCTTTCTTCTACAAGATCATGCCACATGTGGACATTTTGTACAATCAGCTGCAGAAACGAGACTGCAATGCAACATTTGCCATCGCCCAGCTAAACGCATTCAAAAGGGAAGTGCAAAAGGTAAGAAATAGCGTGGATATCGAGGAACACGAAGAAATTGCAATTAAGAATAGAAGATCATGATGTGAAAAGAAAAGAAGCTCTTGAAGTATGTGACATTCTTAGAGAAGCAAAGGACAGATTTAGCTTCACGGGGCATCTGGTAGCCTCAACTTTGTTTCATCAAGATAATTTCTAATATATTTCCAGAGGATTCCCTTAGAGAAACAATTAGGTTCTATCCTTTTATCATTGGAACAAAAATTCGTAGAGAACTGATTGTAATTTACAGTCGAGAGGAATTTCGTGGAATGTCCGGCGCTTTGTGCTTGATGGACTTCAATAAGGAAAACAATTTATGTACTACATTCAGCAAATATTTCAAACTTCTGCGAGTGTTGTTAAGCATGCCAGTGTCTACCGCTGAAGCAGTATGCTGTTTATCAACTTTAGAAAGAATAAAAACTTTCCTTAGGAACACAACGTCACAGGACCGTTTGTCAGCATTAACAATGCTTTCAATTGAGAGAGAGTTTGTTATGAAGATCAGCGACTTCAACGCAAAGGTTATCGATAGATTCGCCAGTCTAAGGAGAGTAGAGCAGAGAATCTGTGTGAATAGGTGAGTCATTACTACTCTGTATTTTATTTTTCATTTGTGCACCACCAATAATTTAACCCACCAGCTGCCACTGTTAGATTAACAAACTGGTTCAATGCGTATATTCTGAGTCATCCCTTGGCAGATGCATTGAGAGAAAGGGGACTATACACGAAGACTTGCCTCATCTAATATTCCGAAAGTTCTGTCCAATAGATGAAGGATTGGGTCGTAGTCAGAGCATGTCGCATTATCAGCCACCATCTCGCAGTGTGTGGTTGAATCCTTTGGTGCCAGAACGATAGGAGTGGCTCTGTTGCAACATACAGGCATTGTGCCGTTTTCTGAGCTTATACGTTGAGTAATTTGGCTAGTCAACCTTACACCGTTAGCAAAGCCCATTAATTCTTCCCTCTTAGGCAGTGATAACGTTTCGGTCACATAAATAACATCTTGGCTAGGCAAGTAGCAAAATGCCATAACTCCTCATTTTCTCCTACAAAATGATGGTCATACTAATGTGAGTCACAAAGTTCTTGTTCCACCGCTGAACTGTTGAACTATAACCTCGCAAAATGTACTTAATTTACTCCAACTTATAGTCAATGCATAGCCAAATTTAAAACATTAATGTTATACATTGTAATGCAATCCCTTATGATGAATCCAAATAACGTAAAAACAAATATAGTTAGAATCTTGCAAAGCCAAACATTTAAAACAAGTCGAAATTTCCAGTAAAAGCAGATTCTAAATCTATTTAATACTTTTATGCCCGATTTCACCAACAAACACGAGTTTAGCAATAGTTAAAACAAAAATTGCATTTCACTAACAAGTGTTAGCGTAACACTCGTGTTAAATCTCATGTTAAACTAACAAGCCGAATTTCTAATGTTAAGTCCTTAACAATAGTAAATAGTCAAGATGGCGAGTAGTGTTTAACGCCCGCTTTTACTACATAAGGCACCGCAGGTGATGACACTGATGATACATGAGATGAAGATGGAGCACCGGTGGAATGAGATGAACTCAGCTGTTGATGTCGATTTGCTATATTTAAGATCGTCTAAATGGCACTCATAGTAGAGTACGGCCTATGAGGAGAAATGATTTTGAGGAACTATCCGAAGAAAAGTGTTTTACGGAGATATAGACTGTCGAAACATGTTGCTATGAAGGTTACTGCAGAAGTACAAGAGAGGTTAGAACATGCATCGAAAGGAATATGGCGATCTCGCCTTTGCTTCAAGTATCAATAACCTTGCGATTTTATAATTCACTGAATTATGTGATAATACATTGTCCACCTCCCGTCTTAAAACGTTCAAGTCACTTGCCCTTTTTCGCTCCTCGTTTTAAATTTACGCAATACTGAGTTAGAACATACATCGAAAGGAATATGACTATCTCGCCTTTGCTTCAAGTATTAATGACTTTGCGATTTTATAATTCACTGAATTATGTGGATAATACATTGTCCACCTCCCGTCTTAAAACGTTCAAGTCACTTGCCCTTTTTCGCTCCTCGTTTTAAATTTACGCAATACTGAGTTAGAACATACATCGAAAGGAATATGGCTATCTCGCCTTTGCTTCAAGTATCAATAACCTTGCGATTTTATAATTCACTGAATTATGTGATAATACATTGTCCACCTCCCGTCTTAAAACGTTCAAGTCACTTGCCCTTTTTCGCTCCTCGTTTTAAATTTACGCAATACTGAGTTAGAACATACATCGAAAGGAATATGGCGATCTCGCCTTTGCTTCAAGTATCAATAACCTTGCGATTTTATAATTCACTGAATTATGTGATAATACATTGTTCACCTCCCGTTTTGAAACGTTTAAGGCACTTGTTCTTCGCACCTCGTTTTAAATTTACGTAATACTGACAAGTTGTTTGGTGCTTGTAGTAGTGACACATGCATTTGAATTAAATTCATTTGCAATATTTTCTCCGTGACATCTTTCTCTTTTACATTCACTGCATCCGTCCTCTTATTTTCCACGATATCCTTACACTTCGTCACCATTTCAATTAACAATTAACAATTCTTTCTCCGTCGATGAGAAATTTGTCTCTCGGCTTTTAAATGGCTCCGCCATTTGTGCAAAGAAAATGAAAACAAAAGCGCATCGGAGTACGTTCAGAAAATCATCCATAGCCTTCTATAGCTGTGATATTTACACGTTTCTTGGCGTTAACACAGGTTTGTTAACATTTTAAGAAAACAGGTTGGTGAAATGCAAGAAATTTAACATTAGTTTCAGCGTTGTGACAATTGTTACGTTACATTTGTTAACGTCGATTTTAACATCTGTTGGTGAAATTTGGCATTATAATTCAAGTCGACTTTTCCTTAGGTAACGGATAAAATTACGCATGGAACTAGCGGAGTTTGATATTTATCATGTCTCGGCGCTAACACCTCGGGCGTTCAATTAATAATAATCATCACCTTACCTCTCAAGTCCAATAAATAACTATGACTCTCTTTAACTCGTGGTCCTCGGCGTTCCATTCTACTTATATGTATTCGGCGTAAAACACTGCTTAATTTTGCTCAGAGGCTTCTATATCAGACTTCAGATTCTTTTATTTGCTGTAAATCTATGAGACGGGATCAGCGGCTTTACTTCCCTTTCGAAGGAAGACACCCTAAGTAAGAGGGCTGTTAAATAAAGAATGATCACATTTTTTTTCATAGCGTACCTTTACTCATCCTCATAATTTTGATGGTCCTTCTTAAAATAGTCTCCCCTGAATGCGATGCACTTATCCCAGCATTTCTCCCAGTCTTCAAAGACATGCTGGAAACCATTTTTTGAGAGAGATCCTTCAAAATCGCCTCCGCAGCCTTCACCACTGCTTCTTATGATGGATAATGTCTCCCACGAAGGTGTTTCTTCAAGTTAGGGAATAGAAAAAACGTCACGTGCTAAATCCGAACTATAGGGAGGGTGACGGATGCACTTCACGATGACTTTTCCAAGATATTCAGCAACAACATTGGCAATATGTGGCCGCGCATTATCGTGGTGCATCATCCAGCCTGCTTCATGGAAATGTGGTCTTTTGCGCCTGATTTGAACTTGCAATGTTTTCAGGACATCCCTGTAGTAATGTACAGTTACTGATGTGTGTGCAGGTATAACATGCTGGTAAACCATTCCGTGAATACCAAAGAATGAGATGACCATAAC